>JAIUJO010000026.1:3617806-4198637 GCA_023846275.1 Vanilla planifolia | reverse complement strand
TCTCTTTCTTCTTCATCTCCTTTTATTTGTCATCTTCTTCTTCTCCTTCTCCTTCTTCTTCTTCTCCTCCTCCTTCTCCTCCTTCTCCTTCTTCTTCTTCTTTTTCTACTTCTTCTTCTTCTCCTTCTTCATCTTCATCTTCTTCTTCTTCTCCTTCTCCATCTCCTTCTTCTTCTTCTTCTTCCTCTCCTTCTTCTTCTTCTTCTCCTTCTTCTACTTGTCCTTGTTCTCCTTCTTCTTCTTCTCCTTCTCCATTTTCTCCTTCTCCTTCTTCTCCTTCTTCTCCTTTTCCTTCTTCTCCTTCACCTTCTTCTTCTCTTCGTTCTTCTTCTTCTCCTTCTCCTTCTTCTTCTTTTTCTACTTCTCCTTCTTTTTCTTCATCTTCTTCTTCTTCTTCTTCTTCTTCTCCTCCTTCTTCTTCTTCTTCTTCTTCTTTTTCTTCTTCTTCTTTTTCTTCTTATTATTATTCTTATTCTTGCCGTTCTTCTTCTTCTTCTTCTTCTCCTTCTTCTTCTTCTTCTTCTTCTTCTTCTCCTCCTCCTCCTCCTCCTTCTTCTTCTAATTCTTCTTCTTCTTCTTCCACTTCTTCTTCTTCTTGTTCTTCTTCTTCTTCTTCTTCTTGTTCTTCTTCCTCTCCTTCTACTTCTTCTTCCTCTTCTTCTTCACCTTCATCTTCTTCTACCCCAACTCCTTCTTCACCTTCTTCTTCCTCTTCTTCGTCTCCTCCTTTGTCTTCTTCTCCTAATCCATTTTCTTTGTCTTCTTCTTCTACTTCTTGTTGTTGTTGTTGTTCTTCTTCTTCTTCTTCTTCTGCTTCTTCTTCTTTGTCTTCTTCTTCTTTCCCTTCTTCTTCTTCTCCTTCTCCTTCTCCGTCTTCCTCTTCTCCTTCTTCCTCTTCTTCTTCTTCTTCTTCTTCTACTTCTTCTTCTTCTTCTTCTTCTTCTTTTTCTTCCTCTTCTTCTTCCTCTTCTTCTTCTTCTTCTTTGTCTTCTTCGTCTTCTACTACTACTACTACTACTTCTTCTTCTTCTTCTCCTCCTACTCCTCCTTCTTCCTCTTCTTCTTCTTCTTATTCTTTTTATTCTTCTCCTTCTCCTTCTTCTTCTTCTTCTTCTTCTCCTCCTCCTTCAACTTCTTCTTCTCCTTCTTCTTCTTTTCTTCTTCTTCTTCTTATCCCACTTCTTCTTTTTCTCCTTTTTTCTTCCTCTTCTTCTTCTTCTTCTTCATCTACTACTACTACTACTACTACATCTCTTTCTTCTCCTTCTTCTCCTTCCTCTTCTTCTTCTCCTTCCCCTTCATCATCTTCTTCTTCTACTTCTTCTTCTTCTTCTTCTCCTCCTCCTTCCTCTTCTTCTTCTTCTTCTTCTTCTCCTTTTACTTTTGTAATTCATTGTTGTTCCAAAATGAGGTGCAGTGGCGAGAAACCAAAAGTTGTTTGGCACATCTTGATGAACCAAATTCAATTGAATATTCCACTTCATATTTCTTAAACTTTTTTATTTTTATGAGTTGTTAGCTTATTTTATTGGATATTTCAATTTGCATCTAACTTTATGATCAAGGACGTTAACCTTGGTCTCTTTATTATGTAGTAATGAAATATTCTTATATACATTATCTTATTTCATCAAATTTTTTGCTTCCATTTTGTTTTGTTATTATCTAATTCTCATTCTCATCTTGTGTGACCTATCCATGCCTTTGATTTAGTTAAATTACATTGCTTCAAATTATCTCATTTCATGTTTTTATATTTTAACTTGTTATTAAGACAATAATTTATCATTATATGTGCTTATTTACTTTTGTAATTTGTAGAAATTCTATTGGTGTTTCTATCAAAACTAAGCAAAAATTCATCAAACCTATCATGATGAGTTTCATCATATTAAATGATAATTTTTTAAATTTTTTAATATTTTACTTTTTTTATTTTTTAAGTTCTTTATAAGAACTTTTAATTTGTACCTGACTTGTCAATTGAAGATGTTACCTTGATCTACTTAACATATTGGAATGTAAATTTCTTATATAATTAATCTCATTTCTTAAAATGTTTTCTGTTGATTTGATTATATTACTATTTAAATCAAAATTTTTTTCATATAAGTCTTACATATCTTTCATTTGATGATATCATTTTAGTCCAAGCTATCTTACTTTAGTTTAAATATATGCATGGATAATAATAAAATAATAATTTATTTTTATTTATATTTATTTACTTTAAAAATTCACAGTACCATTGAATGAGCTTCAATTGAGATAAAAAATATTATTAGACTTGTCTCGATGAGCTCCATCCGACTGATTAGCTTTTTATATTTTACATATTTTATTTTTAATTATTTAGGAATGCATTATTAGGTATTTTGATTCATATATGATTTGACTATGAAGAATCTCACACTCAATGTTTTGGGTATAGTGGAACATATATGTTTCATACATTTTTTTGTTATTTCTTTAAACATTGCACCTTAATTTGCTTATATTAAAATAAAACTCTAACTTTATATTCTTATCGCCTTTACATTAGTAAGGTTTTGTTATACTACATTACAAAACCTTTTCACATTTTTGTAAAAATGTATTTCTACTTGATATTAAAGAAATAATCAGTTATAATTTATTCTTATTTATTTTTGTAATTTGTACTAATTTCAAATGATATCTAATAGAGATGAAATCAAATATGTTGGAGTCATTAGACCTCATTGAGCTACATTGAACTAAATATTTATTTTTATATTTTCAAATTCTTTTAGGTTTTGACATTCTTTCAAATTTACTTTGAACCTTACATGATTTAGTAATTAAGGGGGTAACACTCAATAGCCTTAATATTTTTCAATGCAACTTTTGCTTAGATTGCCTTTGTATTTGATGAGTTAAACCTTAAATACTTTGCATTTTTTTCTAATGGGCTTGTTTGGTGTGAAACAAGTCAACTAGTAAAGAATAAGCTATACACTTTTAAAGATGGTGAAATAATGGTCTTTAAAGTACTTTCGAGTGTTCAGCAAGCATAAGGTATTTAAGGATGCCCATCAAATTTGAAAATGTTTTCATTTTGTTATGGAATATAATATTAGCTTGTTGATAATTAATCATAAGGTAGACTTCTTTATCTTAATACTTTCAAATGCCACTTGCATAATTCCATGATATTGGAAACATAGGATTCCATTTTTAAGTCCTCAAAACTTTTGAAACCCAACATAACTATAAAAAGATTTTCAATCCTTTCATTGATTTAAGAAACATATAGTATTCCACTTCTCAAATGCTTAATCTTTTCTTATTAAGTTCTACTTAGGCATACTATTCAAATTCTATATTTGGATAATTGTTAAACTTTACTTAAGTTAATTTGTTTTTTAAAATTTCATAATAAAAAAGTAAAAAATATCTTAAGGCACATCGTAAGAACGTTCCAAGTTCAAAGCTTTTAGACCAAGGAAGCTCGAATAGGTACTCACAAAGATTGGGTTAAGAGACTGCTAGAACTAAGTCAGGTGGTGTTTGATCATAGCCATTTGGCGTCCTAAAATTACCATACTAAACTTGTAGCCATACGATTAACCTAGGTTGTAAAATCTTAAGACCTCTTGGGGGGAGCTAACCCTATAGTTTGACTACATTATCATCCCATGATAAGATAATACAAAGATCAAAACTGTAGCACGACGTAAGCATGCAAAAAAATCTCTTTACTATGTAATTGCTTGAGGCATCAGCACTTTGTTCTATCTGATGTCTAATTCAAAGACTACAAATAGGCCCACCTAAAATTTTTACTTCTGTCCTTTGACTGGATGAGAAAGACCATGATCAAGTTAATCATATTACATTAATTTGTTTTCTTTTTTGAATTAACTATCCTTGAATTAGTTGGCCAAGATCTATCCTTTCTTAATCCATTAGTTATGACTGATTTTTCCACTATCATTCATTAAGCGAAGGATCCAGAACTCATCCTAATTCATTAGATGGGATGGATCTAATTCGTCTTGATCCAACCTTCTATAACTCCTCTGCTTTTATAACCCTTGATCTAACAATCTAGAACATCTTTGTCAGATACAACCACATCGCTTGATCCACCTAACAACACATTGGCTCCTTGTTATTTGTGTAGTTTCATTTGCCATTTTGGAGGAAATACTTTAATTTATTTAGAAAATATTTTTAGGTTCTTTGTCAAAAGCTTTTGAAATGGGTTCTCCTTTATTTTTTATGGCTATGACAAATATTTTTCTTTATAGACATATCTTGATGACAAATACTAACGAACGTGGATAAGATTTTAAGATCTTAAAGAAATGTTGTATCATATTCTACTCGTAGAAATTCTCCTGGTCAGACTAGTGACTTTGTGGTATTAAGAATTACAAATTCATCCAATTAAGTCTCAATACTTGAAGCTTTTATTTTCTCACTTATCTTCATAATGTTGTGTTGCTTACCACTTTTTGAACTCTACAACTATAAGAAATATTATATGCTTTTATCAAAAATTTATTTCATGTTCTATTTTTCTTTTCCCCATAGGTTGGCCAACCCCTCACTTGTAAAATTGTGTTTATGAATTATCATAACAATAAATTTTGCTTTCTACAAAGAAAAAAATATACTTATAAAAATTCTTTGGACAATAAATTCCATTCAAAAACAAGAAAATTATTTTCAACCACAAATTTATATAGCTATAACTTATGATTTTGTATAACTATAAATTATGCTTTTCTACAAAGTCAAAATTATATTTATAAAGACTTTTTGAACAATAAATTCAATTAAAAAAAAAGAAATTATTTTAAAACACCCAATTCACCCACCTCTTTTGAGATTCATACTCACTAATTTTACTTCAATTGGTTTTATAGTAGGTTCCATAAAATAAGTTTTTCAAATTGCTTGGGTGATCTATCATATGTGTCTTATTTCTTTGTTTAATTTATTTAATTTTTATTTTTATTGAATATAAATTTTAATTATTGTCTCTTCATGTATTATTCTTATCAAAATAATTATGTTTTTTAATTAGTTTATTTATCAATATGAGTTTGCTCAAGATTGATATTTGTGTATCATTAAATGAAGTTTTTCTCCTATCCATGCTGCATTATTCAAGGGTAAACCTTTTTTATTGGAAAAATAGATTTAGAATTTTTATCAAACCTTACTTTTAACTATGGGAAATGAATATCAAACAATGTGATTTACCTAAAGATTCGTCACAAACGAGATCAATTTTGATTGTGAATTTACAAGTAACAATATAAGAATGCCATAATTAAATGATAGAGTAGTTAACAACCATCATTATAGGAACCACTTAGTTAATTTAATCCAACTCTAAATTTACATATAGCACATGAAGTTGAGAAATGTTAGAAGTAAATTTTAATGGAACTTCGCTAGTTAAATATGCAAAAATAAATTTTCTTACTCTTGATTATGAAGTCTTTTGAATGAATTTAAGAAAAATAATAAAGAAAATGTTTATGTAATTTTCAAATATTCAAGGTCATAAATAAACTAATCTTAGATGAGTTACTAGTAGAATTATTGATGATGAAGATTGAGATGAGCAAAAGACTTGAAGAGGAGGCTTCTAAAAGCTAGCTAAAGAAAGAAGCAAGGAAAGAACCATTCGCATTCAGACAAACCAAACATGATTGGATGCGACATCCATATCTTCCATTGATTTAGAAGAGCTGGTAAATTTTCATGTTAAAGACATGGTTGGACATTTGGACAAAATTTGTGTAAATAGAAATTGATAAAAGAAGAAAAGGAAATGAAGAAGGTGCCAAAATCTTATGAATGTGGTTAAGCAACCTATGTTGTACCAAAAAGTCCAAAACATGATGACAACAAAAGGAAGCAAGATAAAAAAGAAGAGACTATAGAAGAAGAAACCTTCCCAAGGTACTTAAAGTACATCAAAAGACTTTGATGCTTCAACTACAAAAGTAAGGTGGTTGGAATGGCTCATCCATGGCAAAGAATGATAAATCAAGTACATGTAGGGAGGAAGGGACAAGAACAACTATTCACCTCATGAAAATCTTGAGAATAACTTCATAGAATTTCTTAAAGCTTTAATCTTCGTAATCTCGACAAATAAAATGTAGAAAAATATTTATAAAAAAATTGAACTTCTAAACTTCATCAAGAAAGAAGTTGAGAAAAAAAAACAAAAATACTTCAAGCTTGTGGAAAAAAGAATACATTGAAATTTCATAATAAAAAAGTAAAAAATATCTTAAGACACATCATAAGCATTTTCCAAGTTCAAAGCTTTTAGGCTAAGGAAGCTCGAATAGGTTAGATACTCACAAAGATTTGGTTAAGAGACTACGAGAACTAAGTCTAGTGGTGTTTGATAATGGCCATTGGACATCCTAAAATTAGTTAATTTAAGGCAATGTATAAGGTTGGGCAGATCAAGAATGCAAATAGGATAGGTTAAACTGATTGTCATACTAAACTTGTAGGTATACAATTAATCTTGGTGGTAAAATCTTAAGACCACATGGCGGGAGCTAACCCTATAGCTTGACTACTTTATGATCCCATGAATGATAATACAAAGATCAAAACTTTAGCACCACCTAAGCATGTGAAAAAAATCTCTTTATTATGTCATTGCTTGAGGCATCAGCACTTTCTTTTATCTGATCTCTAATTCAAAGACTACAAATAGGGCTACCTAAAATTTTATTGATGTCTTTTGATTGGATGAGAAAGACCATGCTAAGTGAATCATATTACACTAATTCATTTCCTTTTTTGAATTATCTATCCTTGAATCAGACAGACAAGAACTTTCCTTTTTTAATCCTTTAGTTATGACTGATTTTTCCAATATCATTCATTAAGCTTCTATAACTCATCCTACTTCATTAGATGGGCTAGATCTAATTTGCCTTGATCCAAACTTCTATGACTCATCTTCTTTTATAAACCTTGATCCAATAATCTAGAACATCATTGCCAGATACAACCACATCACTTGATCCCACCTAACAACACATTTGCTGCTTCTTATTTGTGTAGTTTCATTTGCCATTTTCGAGGAAATACTTTAATTTATTTAGAAAATATTTTTATGTTATTTGTCAAAAGCTTTTGAAATGGCTTCTCCTTCATTTTCTGATGGCTACAACAAATATTGTTCTTATAAACATATCTTGATGAAAAATACTAATGAATGTGGTTAGATTTTAAGATCTTAAAGAAATGTTGTATCATATTCTACTAGTAGAAATTCTACTCGTCAGACCAGTGACTTAGTAGTTCTAAGAAATACAAATTCATCCAACTAAGTCTCAATATTTGAAGCTTTTATTTTCTCACTTATCTTCATAACATTGGCCTACTTACCACTTTTTGAACTCTACAACAACTATAAGAAATACTATATGCTTTTATAAAAAATTTATTTCATGTTCCATTTTTCTTTTCCCCATAGGTTGCCAACCCCATACTTGTAAAATTATATTTATGAATTATTATAGCAATAAATTATGCTTTTCAACAAAGAAAAAATTATATTTATAAAGGCTTTTTGGACAATAAATTCCATTCAAAAATAATAAAATTATTTTAAAACACCAAATTAATATAACTATAAATTATGATTTAATATAACTTTACATTATGTTTTTTTACAAAGTCAAAATTATATTTATAAAGACTTTTTGAACATTAAATTCCATTCAAAAATATGAAAATTATTTTAAAACACCTAATTCACTCCCCTCTTTTGAGAGTCATACTTACTAATTTTACATCAATTTGTTTCAGAGTAGGTTCAATAAAACACATTTTTCAAATTGCTTGGGTGATATGTCATAGGTGTCTTAATTCTTTTGTTTAATTTAATTAATTTTTATTTTTATTGAATATAAATTTTAAATATTGTCTCTCCATTTTTTATTCTTAACAAAACATTTATCCTTTTTTAATTTGTTTATTTGTCAATATCAGTTCGACCAGGATTGATATTTGTGTCATTAAATGAAGGTTTCTCTCCTATCCATCCTGCATTATTTGAGGGTAAAGTTTTTTTTTCTATTGGAACAATAGATTTAGAATTTTTATCAAAAAACCTTACTTTGGACTATGAGAAATGAATATCAAACAATGCGATTTACCTAAAGATTTGTGCACTAACAAGATCAATTTTGTTTGTGAATTTAATAGTAACCATATGAGAATGCCATAATTAAATGATAGAGTAGCTAACTGCCATCATTATAGCAATCCCTTGGTAAATTTAATCATGCTCTGAATTTAGACATAGCACATGAATTTACATATGCTCCTCTTTTCAAGTCAATAAAGGTAGTCAAGGACATAAATAAACTAATGTTAGATGAGTTACTTGGAGAGTTATTGATGATAAAGATTGAGATGAGTAGAAGACTTGAAGAGGAGGCTTCTAGAAGCTAGTTAAAGAAAGAAGCAAGGAAAGAGCCGTTGGCATTTAGACCAACCAAAACATGATCGGATGCAACATCCATCTCTTCCATTGATTTAGAAGAGCTGGTAAATTTTCAAGTTAAAGACTGGGTTGGACATTTGGACAAAACTTTTGCAAATAGAAACTGATAAAAGAAAAAATAAGAAATGAAGAAGGTGCCAAAATGTTATGAATGTGGTCAAACCAACTATGTTAACCAAAAAGTCCAAAACATGATGACAACAAAAGGAAGCAAGATAAAAATAAGAGATTATGGAGGAAGAAACCTTCCTAGGATACTTGGATTACATCAAAAGACGTTGATGCTTCAACTTCAAAAGTAAAGTGGTTGGAATGGCTCTTCCATGGTAAAGAATGATAAATCAAGTACATGTAGGGATGAAGAAGGGACAAGGACAACTATTCAACTCATAGAATTCATGAGAATAATTTCATAGAATTTATTAAAGATTTAATATCCTTAATCTCCACAAATAAAATGTTCAAAAATATCTACAAAAAAATTGAACTTCTAAACTTCATTAAGAAAGAAGTTGAGAAAAAAAATAAAAATATTTCAAGTTTGTGATAAAAAAATAATACATTGATTATTCAGATTTGTTCTGTGAATAAGAAAACTTGTAATCCAAAAGTAAAATTTTTTTCTTGGTTAATGAAAAATTTCTAATGCTTCACCTGTTTATTTTTTGGACATAAAAAAAATCTTCTTTGAGCACATACATAACGTTTTACCCACTACATGTTTTTATTATTGTAGAAAAGGCCATATAATTATAGAATAAAGAAGTTAATGTAAAGTGTTGGCAAAAGAAGGAGATTTATTTTCTAAATATTTATATCATGCCACCATGAAAAGGTGGAGATTGTTAGGTTACGCTTGTTTTTATTGAGTCAAGCTTTAAATGTTTATTTTTACATTTTAAAGGACTTGTTTAGTGAGAAACAACTTTAATTGTAAAGAAAAAACCATTCACTATTAAGGATTTTCAATAAGTGATCTTCAAACCACCTTGGAGAATTAGGTAAGCTTCAAACTTTGAAGGCATGCACATTAAATCTGAAAAGGTCTTATTTATATTATTAAATAAAATGTGGTTTTATTGATTATTTATCAAAAGGTATATTTCTCTGTTCAAATCCCTTCAAATATAACATGAACTATTCCTTGATTTATGAAACCTGAGATTCCATATTTAAACCATTTAATCTTTTGAAATCCTAATTAATCATCCAAATATTTTCAATCAATTTCTAGATTTAAGGAACATAAAAGATTCCATTATTGAATCGTTTAATCCTTTTTCTTGGTTAAATCCTACATATACATCTATTCCTAACTTCATGATAAGTCAATTGTTAAACTTTTTTTAAAATTATTTAAAAAAGTAATTTCTTTAAATTTTTCATAATTACAAAAGCAAAACATTATCTTAAGCCACATCCTAGGCATGTGCTCCAATGCAAAGCTCTTTGACCAAGAAAGCTTGAATAAGTATTCTCCAACATTATCTCATTAAACATGAGGTACGCACTCAAGTTGAGCCCATCGTTGCCACTATGCATTCTGAACCTGGCGAGGGTATGGCAAAGCATCGAGCATGACTGATCAGGTATGCAAATTGGTCAAACCCATTACCATGATAAGCTTATAAACATATGATTGGCTAGAGCGGTGAAATACCAAGAGCAAAAGGTAGGAGTTAGCCCCATCATTTAGCTTACATTATCATTCCATGAAAGATATTAAAAATTGAAAAATTTTCTCATCACCTATAATGTGGGACCCAAGTTCATTTCCATCTGAACACCTAAATTCTAGACAAATTCTCTCATCTAATCCTTGATGAGTTAGCTATAACCACGTTTCTTATAAGCTTTGCTTTGAAGCTCTAACCAAATAAGGAAGATCACATCAACCTTAATTAGATAGGCCAAGTAGTTTCCTCCTTTTGACATATCTAGCGTTGAATCAAATATCTTAGGCCATTCCATTTTGACGCCTTTAGTTGATATTGTTCCTACTTTTACCATTGATTAATCAAACAATCCAAAACTTATTCAACTTGAAGGGATGGCATATATCTAATCCATGTTGATTTTATCATCTATAGCTCACCATCTTTCATAGCCCTTGAACTGATCATCTTGAACATCTTGAACCAAATCTAATTACACCCATCGATCTCTTTTAATAGCCACTTACTTAGCTATTATTTGAGCCATTATGTTAACCATTTTGAAAGAAGCATTATAACCATTAATAATAAAAATATTTTCGCTCTTTGGTAGCAACTTTTTAAGAATTTTTTTGAATTTTACTATGTATGACAAAACAGTTTCTATGTAATCTTAACATATATACATGAAATGACTAAAGAACCTAAAGAAGAGTTTAAGATGTCAATCTTACTCTTCGATCATAACATTATTTGAGTAGCATTTACAGCTAACTATTACCCAAAATTCCAAATTCTTCAAACTACGCTAATTCTTATAAGCTTTCATTTTCTTAATTTTCTATATAATTTTGACCTCTTCGTCCATTTTTCTATTCATCGTCAAGTATGAGAAGTCATATACAGTTTTATTGGAAATTTATTTCTTCTTATATTTTTGTATTTCTTTTTGTTAGGTGGGCTAACATTTGTGGATGCCAAAGATCGATTTGATCTCTTACAAAACAGAGTTGGGTTGAGCTCATAACATCCGACGATATAGTTGAATCTTCAAAAACAAACAAGTTGGAGGCATACCAAAAGGAAAACCCTCAAGTACCTTAGAGATGAACTATAATAAAAAACCTTAAGTTGTAGCTATTTAGTAGTGGAGCTTTTTTAGACTTTCATTTGGATTTTTCATGTAGCTTTTTGTTTGAAAAGAATCACCTACAATATTTTGATGTTCCATTTCAACTTTTATTTTCATTTTTTTAAGTAAAAAATTATGACTTAATATATTTAAAATTAAGATTTTCTATAAATATATAAATTTTTTTAAAAAATATAAATAAATTTGTTAAAAAATTTGCAAAATTATTTCAAAACATATAATTCACGCCACTATTCCAGAATTCAACATGCTCATTTTACTTCATTTCATCATACAATTTATCTCATTTCTATAAATTGTCATTTTTAATTCATTATATTACTATGAAATTCGAAATCACATCTCATGTGACCTTTACATTGCTATGAATTTGTGATATTATGCCACTTCAATTTGTCTCACTTAAATGTAAATAATTATTTGCTTAATATTAAACGAATATTTTGTTATTGTCTATGCTTCTTTATTGTAATTATTCCATATAAATGCAAATGAGGCTATCCATGTTCAAACAAAAGTTGTTGTACTTATCTCAATGAGCTCCTTGTCATAGAGCTTATCTTATTACTTAAATATTTCAATTTTATTTTCCTCTATTACTATGGCACTTTTATTCTCCTCTTAAGTGTCCTTTTACATCTTTGTTTGTTGGTTATGTTACCTTGAATAAACTTATCTTATTTTAGTTTTATTACATATTTACATCACATTAAAATAACATAGTGTTATTATTTATGCCATCTTACATTAGTAATTAGTTGAAATTTGATAATAAATGTCCTTCAACACATATTAACAAGCTTTATACAAATAAGTATTTGTTTTTGAAATTTTTTAAAATATTTTATTTTCTATAGTTTTTGCCTTCTTTATGAGGAATTTTGGTTAAAACATAATTTGAAGATTAATGACATTGTACTCTATCACCTTAAAATCCTAAATGTAGGTTTCCTAGATACTTTCTCATTTTTTAAACTTTTTATTTTGATTTAATCATATTACTAAAAGACTTCAACTCCTCCATGTGAACTTTAGATTGCTTTGATTTACTTATATTACATTACTTTAATTTATTTTATTTTATATTTTTATTAATTTTTAATTATTAAAGTAATAACTTGTAATTATTTATACTTATTTACTTTTAAAATTTTTAGTATTTCAAAATGAGCATTAATTGAGTAGAATAAAAATCATCGAGCTTGTTTCAATAAGCTCTATTTAATTAAATATTCACATTTATATTTTTAAACAATATTCTTTAGGGTTTTGTTCTACCTTAGGATCATTTTGAGTTGTACATGATTTGAAGATTAAGTATGTTACGCTCGATTACTTTAGTAACTACGAATTTAACGTTCTCATGAAATTTCTTGCATTTCATGAAATTTTCATCATATTACTATGTAATATTAAGTCATTTCTTGAATGAACTTTACATTGCTTTGATTTATTTATGCTACACTACCTCACGTTATCTTTTTTTCTTTAATATATATTTGCCTCGCAATAAATTTAAATGACATTTTATCGAGATAAAAAAAACTTCATTCAACTTGTCTTAAGAAGCATAATTAAATTAAATATTAATTTTTATTTTTTTAAGTGTTTTATTTTTGTTAATGTAGATAGGCTTTGCAAAATATTTTGATTCATTCTTCAAATTTCCCTCTTTGATTTTACCTAAGACTATAAAACTCAAATTATATTCTTGTGTGACAATTATATCATTTTTGTTTAGTTATATTACATTGCTCCAAGTTTTTAAATTTAGCTTTATTATATTTTTACTAAAAATTAAAATAATAATTAAACATAACTTATGCTCTTTTAATTAAAAAGTTAATAGTAATTCGAAATGAGATCTTACTGAGATATTTTATTACATATTTTTAAAAAATTTATTTTCTAAGGTTTTTTGAAATCCTAATTAGTTATTTTAATTTGTACCTAATTTTTTCCAATGAGGATATTACACTCATTCTCCTTTGTGTATTGGAATTCAACTTTCTTATAGGTTTATTCATTAATAACTTTTTAAATGTTTTATTTTCTACAGCTTTGGTATGCTTTATAAAATATTTTGATTTGTAATTTGAAGATTAAAGATATTTTTTTAATCTCCATAGTATCTTGGAATATAACTTTCCTATACAATTTATCTAATCCCTTCAAAATTTTTATTTCAATTTAGTTATATTATTATGAAACTATATTTCTTCTCTCATATAACTTTTATATCACATTCATATAGTTTGATTACGTTATTTTATTGCATCTAACTCAGCTTTAATACATATTTAGCTAATGTTGAAATAATAATTTCATGTTATTTAATCTTATTTATTTTAGGAATTCAAATTAATTCAAAATGATGTATGATAAGAATGAAAAAATGTTGATTGATTATTGTTGGTAAGCTCTATCCAATTAAATACACATTTTTATATATTTTATAAAATATTTTATTTTCTATAGTTTCGACAAACCTTATGAGATATTTTGATTTGTATCTAATTTAATAATTAAGAATGTTGTGCTCGATCTCCTTTTTATCTTGGAGTAATCCTTCCTAGAAATATCTATATTTTTTCTCCAATTTGCTCGCTTTGATTTTCTCATGTTACTATGAGAAAAAAATCTTTCTTCATTAGATCTTCATATTGTTTTGATTTTCTTACATTACAGTGCTCAATTTATCTCATTTTTGATTTCATATATATATATATTATTGTTCAATATTTAATTTTCCTTTGTTTTGATATGCATTATGCAACATTTTGATTGTACCTAATTTTATGAGAAAGGATGCTACATTTTCTCCTCTTTGCACATTGAAATTGAACATTGATGTCCAAATTATATCATGTTTTTTTAATTTTTTGAGCTAAATTTTTTCTACTAGAAACAAACTCAAAAACTTGACTCATGTAAAAATTACGTTTCTTCGATTTGGTTATACTACACTACTTTAGCTTTTTTTTATTTATGCATATTTACTTTTGTCGTAATAGAAGGTAATCTCATCGAGATGAAAGAAAGGACTTTGCACTCATCTCGATGAGCTCTCGCAAACTAAAAAGCTCAATTTAATAATTTTAAGTTTTTAAATTTCTAAAATTTTTGTATGTCTTATGAGTCATTTTGATTTTTACCAGATTTAATTGCAGAAGATGTCACGCTTGAACATTTTAATATCTTGGAATGAAACTTTTGTATAAAAGGTATTTCATTTCTTCAAATCTTTTGCTTTAATTTTGCTATATTACTATAGAATTCTAATGCTTGTCCTGTGTGTCCTCTAAATCACTTATATTTTGTTTTATTACATTAATTTCTCTTATTTTAGTTTTATTAAATATTTAATTAATATTTAAATAGATATTTATTTTTCATAAATAATTTCGTAATTTAGAGTAATTTGAGGCAAGGTTAAATCATGACAAAACAAAATTTCTTAGAGAAGTCTTAACAGGCTCTCTCCCTTAAATATTAATTCTTATTTTTAAAAAAAAATTATTTTCTTTTGTCTTTGCTCCATTTATGGGACATATTCTTTCATGTCTTATCTAATGAGTAAAATATGACACTAGATTTTCTTAGTTACTTGGAATTCACCATTCAAATACAGTTTATCTAATTTTTTAAATTTTTTACACTCATTTTCGTATTTAACCTTATAACTCTGTACTTTCTATTTTTCAGCCTTCATATTGACTTGATTTGGTTATATTAGATTATTTAAATTAATATTTTTGTAGTTTTTTAAATATTTACTTGATATTAAAAGAATAATTTATTTTTATTTATTCTTTTTAATTTTCTTACATTTTGGCATGTTTTGTAGATATTTTGATTTATATCTAATTTCAAGAACCGTAATGCAACATTCAATATACTTAGGATCATAGAATGTAATGTTCACACAGTTTTTATTTAATCATAATTTTCACTTTGATTTTGTTATATTATTATGAAACTTTATTCTCCTCTCATGTGATTTTTTCTTTTTTTCATTTTGTAATATTGAATTCGTCCAGTTTATCTTAATTCACATTCATTACATGTTTATGTAGCATTAAAATAAAAACTTTTTCATTATTTATAGATATCTAAATTAGTATTTCATAGTAAATCCAATCGAGGTATGATCAAGAGAAAAGAGATGATATGTGACACCTTGACAACTTTTATCGATTTAAATATTCTATTTTATAATTTGAAATATTTTAGTTTCTATTGTTTTTCCACACTTTAAAATATTTTTTTGATTCTTGTCTTAATTGAAGATTAAGGATGTCATATTAAATTGATTACTTTATGGAATGCAACTTTTCCTATTTAATTTATAGTATTTTTTCGAAATTTGTATATTTATTTTGTTATACTACCAAGAAACTCAAATTCTCCTATCATGTAAGCCTTACATCAATATTATTTGTTTAAATTTTATATTTTTATTTAGGAAATTTATTGTAATTCTAAACAAGGTCTCATTAAGAAGAAAGAAATGTTGTTAGGTACCTCTAAACTAGTTCTAATCGATTAAATAATCATTTTATTATTTTAAATAGTTAATTTTTTAGTATTTTGGCATGCTTCAAGTGATATTTTGATTCATAGCTTTTTTTTACATTTGAGAATGTTACACTTAATCTCCTTAGTAACATGTAAGGGTACTTTAATGTACATTTAACATATTTTGTCAAACTTTTTGTTTTGGTGTCTTTATATTACTATATAACTCTAATCCTTCCCTTATGTCATATTTACATTGCTTTGAATTTGAAATATCACAATGCTTTAATATATCTTATTTTATAAATAAAATAAAAAAAATAATAGTTTAGATATTACTCATGTTTACTTACTTTGGCAATTCACTACAATTACAAAGGAGGTCTGATTGAGTAAAAACCACAATCATTGAACACATGTTGATTAGTTCTATCTAATGAAATATTTATTTTATTATTTTTGAATATTTTTTTAAAAGATTTTTGAATGCTTTATGAGATATTTCTATTTATAATTGATATGACCAACCATGATTTTACATTTTATCATCGTATGCACGAATGCAACAAACCTACAAATTTTCTCTAGTTTCTTAAAATATTTTACTTTGATTTGGTAATATTAATTGGAGAACATAAATCTCAACTCTTATGACCATTGTATAAACTTGTTCTAGTAATAATATGTCACCTCAATTTAAGTCATTTCAACTTAAATATATATCTACTTAATATTAAAATCATAATTTTGTAATTATTTATGTTTATTTAATTTTCTTATTCATAGTAAGTTCAAATGTGGCCTAACCAAGAAAAAAAAAGATGTCATTTAAGCTCTAGTAAATGTAATATTTATTTCGATATTTTAACATTTTTTATTATACAAACTTTTAGCACTTTTTATGAAACATTTTTTATTCATGGTTGATTTGATGATTGATGATGTTACACTTGATGTGCATAGTACTTTGGAATACAACTTTCCTATGCAACTATCTCATTTGCTCAAAATTTTCACTTTTATTTGGCTATATTACTATGTAATTATTAATCTACTCTTATGTGACAACTAAACCACATTTATTTAGTTAAATTAAATTAATTTAATTTACCTCAATTTTGTTTTAATAAATTTTTACTTAAAATTAAAGTATTAACTTATTATTATTTATGCTTTATTTTCTTTGATTATCTGTAGTAATTTTAAAGAGGGTTTGATGCATATCAAATCAATGTTATTGGATTTTTATCGACAAACTCTATATAACTAAATATATATTTCCTTATTTTTAAATTTTTTTGGGAGTTTTGTCATTTTTACGATGCATTTTGTTTCATATCTTACTTGATTGATGATGTTACCCGCATTTTCTACAAGTTCCTTGAATCTAGCTTTCTCATACAATTAATCTCTTTAAATTTTTTCCCTTTTATTCCATTATTTTTTGTTTGTAACACTAAATCGCTTTTGGTGACCTCAACCTTGTTTTGAGCCGATTACATTATATCGCTTCAACTTATTATGTTTTAGCTTTTATATATATTTACATAACATTAAAATAATAATTTGTTAATATTTCTCTTATTTACTTGTAAAATTCTTAGTAATTCAAAAATTGTTTTGATTTAGATGTGACAAATGTCATTGCACTCATCTCAATAATCAATATCTAATTAAAAATTTATTTCTATATTCTTAAATATTTCATTTTTATGGTATTACAATTCTATACGAGACACTTAGATTTGTTCTTGATGTGGTGATTTATGATGTATCACTTAACGTCCTTAAAATCTTTGATTTTTATCTTTCTTGTACAATTTTTCCCATTTATTATAATTTATCACGTTAATTTAGTTATATTACTTTGGAGCACAATTTCACTTCTCTTTTTACTTTTATATTTTTCTCATTTGGCTTTATTATACTAAAATTTAAATCATTTTAGTTATATTATATATTTTGTACTTATTTAAATAATAATTTGTTAATATTTATTTAAATTTATATTTCTTTCTAAATCTAGTTTGGGTTCTACAAAGATATAAAATTCACTTTGACTTGAACCAATATTCTTTATCTAATTCAACATGCATTTTTTTTATAATTTTAAATAATTTTTTCAAATTTTTTTCACTCATAGTTTGTTTTTTAACTAACTTGATGATTGATGACATCATACTAAGTCCTTTTGGGATTTTGAAATGCAACTTTTCCCATATAATTTATATAATTTCTTCATGTTTTTAAGTTTTATTTCCATTTATTATAGTGAAACTAAAATTTTCCACTCGTGTAAACTATATATTTCTTCTATTTGGGTAGATTATATTATTTTTAACTTATCATAATTTTAGCTTAAATATATATTTACTACACATTAAAATAATACTTTTTTATTGTTTTTCTTATTTTTATTTGTAATTTTAGTAAGGTTACACAAGATCTTATTAGAACAAAGTAAAAATAATTAAACTTATCTTAATGACTTGTATTCAATTAAATAGTTATTTCTAATTTTTTAAGTATCTAATTTTCATAAGTTTTGAATGTTTTACAAGATATTTTAATTTGTGCATTATTTCATGATTGAGGATGTCACATTTGATCTCTTTAGCACCTAAAAATGCAACTATTTTATAGAATTAAACTCATTTCTTTAATTTATTTACTTTGATTTAGCCAAGTTATATATTTTAAATTTTTTATTCAATTTTAATACATATATATATACTTAATTTTAAAAAGTATTTAATTATTATTTATGGTTATCTACTATCAAAATTCATAGTAATTCCAAACTAGTTATTATTCAGATAAACAAATGTCATTTGGTTTATTTGGACAAAATATATCAAATTAGATATTCATTCAAATATTTTTAAAAATTTAATTTTCTATATTTTTGGCATGCTTTGTGCAACGTTTTTAGTTGTACCTAATTTGATAATCAAGAATATTATACTCAATCTCCTTAACATCATGGAATGCAACTTTTCAATATAATTTATATCATTTATTGAAGTTTTTGACTTTTTATTTAGTTATGTCCCTATGTAACTAAAGACTTTCTATAGTGTGACAATTATATTCCTTTAGTTTTGTTATATTAAAATCATAATTATTTATCAGTTTGATTTGGTTAAATAACATTAATTTGTCTCATTTCAACTAAAATATAAATTTATTTAATAATAGTACAGTTATTTATTGTTATTTATGCTTTTTTTATTTGGTTATTCACAATAATTCTGAATAAGGTCTGATCGAGGCAAAATAATCATCATTGAATTTTTCTAAATAAGTTATGTCTAATTAAACATTATTTAAAATATTTTTAAATATTTTATTTTCTAGTGTTTTCACATGGTGTATGAGTTATTTTGATTTGTACAAGATTTCATGGTAAGTGATCTTAGACTTTATCTACATAATAATATGGGTATTGACTTTCTAATAAAAGTTATCTTATTTCTTCCAATCTTTTGCATTGATTCATTATATTACTATACAATTCTAAGTCTTTTATTGTGTGGTATTCTATCTTTTCGATTTGCTTTTATTAAATTTTAATTTTCCTTATTTTTTAATTTTAATATATTTATTTATTGAATATATAAATAACAATACATTATTATTTATGGTTGTTTAAGTAATTCTTATTAATTCCAAGCATGTTATGGTCGAGATGAAACAAATAAGGTTGGGTTCAATTCATCTAGATCTCTTTAATTTACTATTTAATTATATATTTTAATATTCTTTATTATCTAACATTTTGAAAGTATTACTAGATATTTTGGAACGTACTTTATTTGATGGTCAAGAATGTCACACTCTATCCCTTAAGAGTATTGGATTATAGCTTATTCATACTTTGCTTTCATTTTTTTCAAATATTTTGGTTTGATTTTGTTATATTATTATTTAACTCTTAATACATCTCTTATTGTGACACCATTACATTGCTTTGTTTTAATTTTCTTACATTACATCAATTATCATTAATTCAACAAAATATTTTTTTAATACATTAAATAATTTATTTTCTAAGATTTAGGAATGCTTTATTAGACATTTTGTTTCATACATGACTTAAAAATCATGGATATTACACTCAATATTTTGAGTATCACGGAACATAAGTTTCTCATCTATTTTTTCTTATCTCGTTAAATGTTGTAGTTCAATTTGGTTATGTTACAATGAAACGCTAGTTCTACTTTCGTGTGACCTTTACATCAGTAAGATATCATTGTACTAAATCACAAAAATTTTTCTCATTTTTAGCAATAATATATTTTTGCTTAATATTATATAAATAATTTATTGTTGTTTATTCTTTTTATTTTGATAATTCATAGTATCTTCAAATAATATCTAACAGAGATGAAACTAAAGCTACTGGACACATCTAGATGAGGTCTTTGCGATCAAATACTCTTTGTTATATTTTTAAATATTTAAATTTCCAATGTTTTGTGATGTTTTTTAGACATTTTTATTTGTACTTTAACAATTAATGGCATTATGTTTGAGCTCCTTAGTATCTTCGAATAAATTTCATACAAAATTTTTATCGTTTCTTCAAATTTTTTTTGTTATGTGGCTCAAAATCATTGATCACATGATCTTTAAATTACCTTGAGATAGTTCTATTGCACTGCTTCAATTTATATTATTTTAAAATTAACATATATTTTTTTAATATTAAAAAATATATTATTATTTGGGTATGTTTATTTTGCTGTTATCTCATTGAGCTCTATCGAATTAAATATTTACTTATATATTTTTAAATTTTTTAATGTTTACATATTTTGAAAATTTTTAATCATATGTGATTTGATAATTATGGCATTTCCACTACATAAACTTAATATTTTTTAATGCAGCTTTTTGTATGGTTGCATTTGTATTTCATGAGTCAAACCTTAAATGTTTAACATTTTTTTATATTACGCTTGTTTAGTGTGAAACAAGTTTACTTGTAAAAAATAAATCATGCACTTTCAAAGGTGCTTAATTTGTGGTCTTAAAAGTACTTTGGAGTATTCAACAAGCCTCAAGGATTGAAGACATGCATATCAAATATAAAAAGATTTTCTTTTTATTTTAAAATAGAATGTTAGCCTATTGATTATTAATGATAAGATATATTTCTCTATCATAATACTTTCAAATGCTAAATAAACAATTCCATGACATTTGAAATATAGGATTTCGTTATTAAATTGCTTAGACTTTTGAAACCATATTTAGCTATAATCCCTTCTATGATTTAAACAATATAAAGTATTCCATTTCTCAATCTCTTAATATTTTTTTTGAATTCTACTTATATGTGGTTGTCAAATTCTATGTTTATAATATTGTTAAATGTTTTTTAAAATAGAAAAAAGTTTAAATTCTCATAATTAAAAAATAAAAAAAAATATCTTAAGTTACATCATAAGCATGTACCAATGTGCAAAGCCCTTAGGTCTAGGAAGCCCAAATAAGAATCTATAAACATTGTGTCACCATTACATTGCTTTAATTTAACTTCTTATATTACTTCATTTTTTCTCAATTCAACAAAATAATTTTTTGAACACATTAAATATTTTATTTTTTAAGCTTTAGGAATGCTTTATCAGACATTTTGTTTCTTTCATGATTTTACAATCATGGATATTACGCTTAATGTTTTGAGTATCATGGAACATATGTTTCTCATATATTTTTTTCTTATTTTTTTAAATGTTGCAGTTCAATTTGGTTACGTTAAAATAAAAATCTAATTCTATTTTCGTGTGACATTTACATCAGCAAGACATCTTTGTACCAAATTACAAAAATTTTTCTCATTTTTAGCAATAATATATTTTTACTTAATATTATATAAATAATTTATTGTTGTTTATTCTTTTTATTTTGATAATTCATAGTATCTTCAAATAATATATAGTAGAGATGAAACTAAAGCACTGGACTCATCTCGATAAGGTCTTTGCGATCAAATATTCTTGGTATATTTTTAAATTTTTTAATTTCAAATGATTTGTCATGCTTTTTTAGACATTTTTTATTTGTAATTTAACAATTATTGGCGTTATTTTTGAACTTCTTAGTATCTTGTAACAGCTTCAAAATTTTTATCATTTCTTCAAATGTTTTGTTATGTGGCTCTAAATCTATGATCATATGATCCTTAGATTGCTTCGTGATGGTTTTACTACACTACTTCAATTTATATAATTTTAAAATTAACATATATTTTCTTATTATTAAAAAATAAATTACATTATTTGGGTATATTTATTTTGCTATAATCTTATTATGCTCCATTGAATTAAATATTTATTTATATATTTTAAATTTTTTAAATGTTTATTTTTTAAAATTTTTTAATCATACATGATTTGATAATTAAGGTGTTCCACTTCATAACCTTAATATTTTTTAATGTAGCTTTTTGTATGGTTGCATTTGTATTTCATGAGTCAAATCTTAAATGTTTAGCATTTTTTATATTAGGCTTGTTTAGTATGAAACAAGTTTAGCTATAAAGAATAAGTTATGCACTTTTAAAGGTGGTTAATTTGTGGTCTAGAAAGTACTTTAGAGTATTCAAAAAGCATCATGGATTAAAGACATGCACATCAATTATGATAGGATTTTCTTTTTATTTTGAAATAGAATACTAGCTTATTGGTTATTAATGATAAGATATATTTCTCTATTGTAATACTTGAAAATGCCAAATACACAATTCCATGATATTTGAAATATAGGATTTCATTATTAAATTGTTTAAACTTTTGAAACAGTATTTAACTTCCATAATTTCTCAAACCATTCTTTGATTTAAACAACATATAGTATTCTATTTCTCAATCTCTTAATATTTCTTTTTTTAATTCTACTTATACGTAGTTGTCAAATTCTATGTTTATAATATTGTTAAACTTTTTTAAAATTATAAAAAATTTATTTAACTTCTCATAATTAAAAAATAAAAAATTTGTATATCTTTAGTTACATCATAAGCATATACCTATGTGCAAAGCCCTTAGGTCTAGGTTTGCCAAATAAGAATTTGTAAACATTGGGTAAGGAGATTATTGGAACAAAATTAAGTGGAGTTTTATCATGGCCACTAGGCATCCTAAACTTAGGTAGCATAAGACAATTAATTAGGTTGGGTTGATCTAGAATGAAAATGGGTCAGCTCTTGCCCATTATAAATAAAACTTGTAAGAATTTATGTAATCCATCATTACCCCAAGGAAGATGCTATAAAGTTCAAAACTTTGTCAACACCTACAACATGGGACAAAACCTCCTCACCACCTCAATAAACAAGGCACTAATATTTTCTCCTAACCATTCTTTAATTAGATGGCTAAAATCATAATTACATACAAGTCCTACTTCAGTGCTTCGATTGGATGAGAAAGATCATGTCCAACTTAATTAGATGACCATAATTTGTTCTGTTTGAAATTACTATCCTTGAATGAGATTGCTTATATCTCTTAATTTTGAATCCTTCAATTGAGATTAAGTTTTTATTTACTGATTAATAGAATGATCCAATGCACCTCTTACTTGATTAGTGGGCCTATATCTAATACAAATGGATCCAACCTTTTTATAAGTCATCCACTTTGACAACCTTGCTTTAACATTCTAGAGAATCTCTACTAGATGCAACAACACTTCTTCATCATATCTAATAATCAATTTGCTAAACATTATGAATGTTGTTTTATTATGCATTTTTGTGAAATATTTATCCTTATTTAGAAATTATTTTTAAGCTATTTGGTAAAAGCTTTTCAAATAGCTTCTCCTTAATTTTCCAAATGTTATGAGTAAAATTTTTCTTTAAAACTTATCTTCTAAAAGGACTAATGAATGTAAACTAGATTTTAAGAACTCAAACGAGGACTGTATCATACTCTAGAGGAACAAATTCTATTGGTTGCACAAGGGGCTTAGTATTACTCAGAATTGTAAACTCTTCCAATTAATTCTAAATCTTCTAAAGCTTTCAATTTCTCACTTCTCTCCATAATGTTGAACTCTAAATGCATTTTGTATTCAAGAACAATTATAGGAAATATTGTACAATTTTTTCAAAAATTTATTTCATGTTGTATTTTTCTTTTCCCTTTAGGTTGGATAGTTTCACATTTGTGAAGGCATAAGTTGGATTTGAACTTTTAAAAAACTTAGTTAGGATTGAGCTTGTAAATGGTTGTCTTATAGCTGAAGTCCCAAAGGCTAGTTTGTTGGAGGGAAATCGTAAGAAAAAACCTTAGGAATTTCATAATTAAACCTCCAAAAACCTCATGTTATAACTATTTTAGTAGTGGAGTTTTTCAAGGCATCAATCTCAGGTGGAAATAGGTTCTAATTGGTAATGAACTACCTAAAAACTTTTTTCTAGCATTCCAATATTCTTTCAATTTATTTAGTTATTAAAATTATAAATTAATACATCTAGAAATCATTTTTTTTATAAGGATAAAATAGTATCAATAAAGACGTTTTTAACAATAAATTCCATTAAAAAAAATTTAATTTTTTTAAAACACATAATGCACCCCATCTTATGAGATTCACAATCACACATCTTACTTCAATTGGTATCTAAGTGGGTTCTCTAAAAAATGTTAGTCAAATCGGTTGGGTTATCTATCTTATGTGCTTTAAATATTTTTTATTTAATTATTGTTTTTTTTGTTGAGTATTAATTTTAATTACTATTTCTCCATTTTTCATTCATACCAAAATACTTATGTTGTTTTAATTTGTTTATTTTTTAGTATGATTTCATGCAAGGTTGATATTTTTTTGTCATTAGATAAGGGTTTTTCATTCTTCCATCCCACATTATTAAAGGGTAAACTTTTTATATTGGAAAAAAAGATTTAGAATTTTTGTTTATTAAATTAACTTAGAACTATAGGTAATGAATACCAAATATTATGATTTTCCTAGACATTCATTCTATAATGAAATGAATTTAGTTTGTGAATTTGGTAGTAATCATAAGGGATTGGCACATTCAAATGCTAGATGAGAAAACAACCATCATTTTTTACATATTTCGTAGTAAAATTACTCAAGCTCATAATTTATATATAGAACATGAAGTTGGCTAAATCATAAAAGAAAAGTTTGACGGCACATCACAAGTTAATGATAAAAAAATAAATATGGTTATACATTATTATAAGATTTTTACGATGAATATAAGAAAAGAAATAAAGAAAATGTTGATGCAATTCACAAAGTTTACTAATGGATTGGCATATATCGGGAACATTTTTACTAATGAATATCTTATATGAAACATGTAAGAACTCTGCCCAAAGAGCATGGTAGAGGAGTTACTAGGAGAAGTTTTAATGATCAAGATTCAAATGTGTAGAAGTGTTGAAGAAGAGGTTTCCACAAGTAAGATAAAGCATGATGCAAGGAAAAAAGAACTATTCTTTTTCAAAGGAACAAAAAAATGATTCAGATGCGAAATCAATTTCCTCCATGGATTGGGAAGAAAGGGTACATTTTCATGCTAAAAACATAACTAAAAATTTGGTAAAAACTTTTGTAAATAAGCAACTAATAAAAAGAAAAAAAGGAAATGAAGAAGGTACCAAACCTATGAATATGGTGAAACCAACCATGTTAGACGAAAAAGTCTACAAGTTGTCGACAACTAAAGGAAGGATGAAAAAAAGAGCAAAATGAATAAGAATAAAGATTTTTGAGCTACTCAAAGTACATTAGAAGATTCTGATGCTACAACTTCCGAAAGTTAGGAGGGTGGAATGATTCTGTCATGGCCAAGAATGATGAATAAAGCACATCTAGGGAAAAAAGGGAATGAGGTTAATACTTGGCCACATGATGTTCTTGAGAATATTTTCATAGAAGTTTTTAGTGCTTTAATTTATTTAATGTCCACAAATAAAAAAAATATAAAATATTTACAATAGAAAAATTGAACTTCTAAGGTTTGACTTAAAAGAAGATGAGAAAAAAGATAGTAGAAATACTTTTAAATTTTTGTGAAAAATATTCCATTATTATTAAGATTGCTCGTTTGAAAAACAAAAATTGTATTTCAAAAGAAAAAAAATTATTTTCTTGATCATACAAAAATTTAATACTCTTCACATGTTTATTTTTCTAAGCATAAAGTTATATCTTCTTTTAAGCATATGCATAACGTTTCAACTATTTCATATTTTTTTTATTATAGAAAAGGTCATTAAATAAAAGATTGTCAACAAAATAAAAATGAATTTAGTTCAAAACCGACTATCAAACGAGAGATTAAGAATGATATAATGAATATTACTGCTCTACCCAATCTTTCTTGAGTTCTCATGATTAGAGAATCGAGAAGTTAACGTAAGGTCCCACCAAAAGATGGACTTTTTTTAAAATATTTATAACTTGCCACCTACAAAAGATGGAGAATGTTAAGATACCCTTGTGTTTATTTAGTCAACATTTAAATGTTTAGTATTTTATTTTAATGGTTTTGTTTAATGTGAAACATGTTTAGTTGTAAAGAACAAGCCATTTACTTTTAAAGATGATGTATAAATGATCTTAAAATCACCATGGATTTCTTAGTAAGTATCAAAGTTTGGGGACATTCACATACAATTTGAAAATATTTTAATTTTTTTATGAAATAAAATATTATCTTTTTGATTATTAGTCATAAGACATTTCTCTACTCAAATCCATTCATATCCAACATGAACTATTCCATGATTTTGGAAACTTAGGAATCCATTTTTAAATCATTTAGTATTTTCAAATCCTAATTATCCACCAAAATTCTTTCAATATATTTCTTTCTTTAAGAAACACAAATGATTCAATTTTTAATCTCTTAATTTTTTTCTAAGTTAAATCATACTTATGCATCTTTGCCTAATTCCATTCTATGTTAATTGTTAAGAAATCTTTAAAATAGGAAAAAATTATTTCGTTAAATTTTTCATAATTAATAAAGAAAAAAAATTCTTAAGCAACATTCTAAATATGTGCCCAAGTGCAAAGCAATGGGGCCAATGAAGCCTGAATGGGTAATTACAAACATTATGCCACGAGACATGAGGAACAAATTATGGTCTTACCTATCTAGCCATTGTTCATTCAAAACAAGATTGGGGTATGGAAAAGGATAAATCTTGGTTGATCAAGTATGCAAATGGGTTGGTTAGACCCATTATCATGTTAAACTTATAAGCATGCAAGTGTCCAAAGTGGTGAAATCCCTAGAGCATAAAGGCAAGCCTTCCATATGATTCAACTTGCATTATCATCCAAAGAATGACATTAAAAAGTGAAAAAAAAGTGATCATAAATTATAATGTCAGACTACATCTTTCACAAATTGAATACTTAAAGCGTGAAAATATTCTTGAAACTGGTCCAAGATCATATAGCTTTAATCATGTTGCCTATAAGCCTTGATATGATGCTCTAACGAAAACAGGAATATCACGTCCAACTTAATCACATAGCATTAATAATTTCAACCTTTTAAAATGTCTATCCTTGAAGTAGATATCCTAAATCATTTCATTTGAAAGCTATGGTTGAGATCATTCCAAACTTTACCATTGATTAATCAAACAATCCAAAGCTAATCTAACTTGATCAAATGACATAGAACTAATCCATCTTGATCCTATCATCCATAGCTCACCAACATTTATAGTCTTCGAATAGTTGATCTATCTCAAATCAGATCCAATGACACCCATTATTCTTCCTCAACAGCTTATTCACTAGACAATATTTGAGTCGTTGCACAAACAATTTAGGAAGAAGTATTTTAACCTTTTATGAAAAACTATTTAGCTGTTTATTACAACTTTAAAGTGTTTTTATTTACTTTTTAATGACTATGAAAAAATTATTTTTACATAAACTTAACCCATATTCTTAAAATGGCAAATGAACCTAAACAAGAATTTAAGATGTTAATCATATTCTATTAGCATAACATTCTCTTGGTAGCATTTATAGCTAACTATTACACAAAATTCCAAATTCTTCTAGCTAACCCTAAAACTTCTAAGTTCTCATTTCCTCACTTTTCATCATAACTTTATGCTCCTTGTGCATTTATTTATTCATCATCAAGTATGAGAAATATTCTATGTTTTTATTGGAAATTTAATTCTTGCTATATTTTATCTTACCATTTGGTTGGTGGTCGACATTTGTGAATTCCTATGTTTGGATTGATCTCTTAGAAAATTGAGTTGCGGTTGAGCTCATAAAATCCTGTGTTATAGTTGGACCTATAAAAGCTATTAGGCTGGAGGTGAATCATAACAAAAAGCCTTAAGTGCTTTGGAGATGAACTAGAAAGAAAAACCTTAAGTTGTATGAGTCTTTGTTTTAGTGAATTTACTTTAGACCATGTATTATGGGGTAAACCTAGGTTTTAGCATGAAAAGAATCACCTAAAAAATATTGGTGTACCATTTAAATTTTTATTTTTATTTTTCATAGTTAAAAAATTATAAATTAATTTGCTCATAATCTAAGGTTTTTTTTATAAATATAGAGTTATTTTGATAAGCAATTTTTGAAAAAAAATTTGGTAAAAAGATTTGAATTTTTTTAAACCCAAAAATGACCTTTATGTTATGCAATACTAACTTTTATTTTACTTCACCTTATTCTATGATTCGCCTCTTTTTATAAATTTTTATTTTGATAAGGATATATTATTATGAAACTCTAAATCAAGCCTCGTGTGACCTTTACAATATTTTAATTTTGTAATATTTTGCTATTTCAATTTCTCTCATTTCATTGCAAATATAAAGTCAGTTAATATTAAAGAATATTTTAACATTATTTATGCATACCTATTGTATTGATTCACAACAATTACAAGGCCTAATCCAGTGAAAGCAAATGTTGTTTTACTCGTCTTGATGAGATTCGTCCCTTAGAACTTAAATTATTTCTTCAAATATTTCACTTTTATTTTGTTCTGTAACTATGAGACTTCAATTCTCCACTCATGTGACCTTTTACATCTCCATTAGTTGGCTATATTATATTCATTTAATTTATTTTATTTTAGTTATATTATTTATTTACATAATTTTTAAATTATATTATATTATTATTTATGCTTATATACATAAGTAAATAGTAGAAATTCCAAACAATGTCTAATAGAGATAAAATAAATGTTTTTGGACAAAATTTGCTGAGCATTATGGAATTAAATTTTTATTTTTATATATTTAAATATTTCATTTCCCATGGTTTTGGCTTCTTTATAAGAAATATTGATTAGAAACTTATTTGAAGATTAATAGCATTGCACTCAATCTCCTTAGTATCGTAAATGTAGTTTTATTACATAATTTATCTCATTTTTTCTACCTTTTCAAATCTATTTAGTTATATTACTAAAAGAATCTAAACTACTATCATGTGAGCTTCACATTTCCTTGATTTAGCTATATTCAATTTCTTCAATTTATCTTATTTTAGTTTTGTTATTAATTTTTGTAATGTTAAAATAATGATATTAAATTATTTATACTTATTTAATTTTTTATTATACTATTATGTAACTTAAATCACCTATTGCATCACCATTACATTGCCTTGATTTAATTTTCTAACATTATTTCAATTTTCCTAAATTCAAAAAAAAATAATTTTCTTAATACTTTAAACATTTTATTTTTTTAAGATTTAAGAATGCTTTATTAGACATTTTTTCTCATACATGATTTGACAATCAGGGATTTTACACTAAATGTTTTGATTATCAATAAATAAGTTTGTCATATATTTTTTATTATTTCTTTAAATGTTGCAGTTTAATTTGGGTATGTTAAAATGATACTCTAATTTTATGTTCGTGTGACCTTTACATCAGTAAGATATCATTATACTAAATTACTAAAATGTTTTTTATTTTTAGCAAATATATATTTTAAATTAATATTACATAAATAATTTATTGTTGTTTATTTTTTAATTTTGATAAATTATAGTAAGTTCAAATAATATCTAGCAGAGATGAAACTAAAGCCATTGGACTTATCTCAATGACATGTTTGTAATCAAATATTCATTGTTATATTTTTAAATTTTTTAATTTCAAGTGTTTTGTCATGTTTTTTTAGACATTTTTATTTGTACTTTAACAATTAATGATGTTATGTTTGAGTTCCTTAGTATCTTGGAATACATTTCCCATAAAAGTTTTATCATTTCTTCAAATTTTTTTGTTATGTGGCTTTAAATCTTTGAACATATGATCCTTAGATTGCTTTGAGATAGTTTTATTACAATGCTTCAATTTATATAATCTTAAAATGAACATATATTTTCTTGATATTAAAAAATAAATTATTATTATTATTTGGGTATATATATTTTGCTATTATATTGTTGAGCTCCATTAAATTAATTTTTTATTTATATTAATGTTTAAATTTTTTAAGGTTTACATATTCTTTAAATTTTTAATAATACGTCACTTGATAATTAAGGGGGTTCCACTTCATAACCTTAATATTTTTTAATGCAATTTTTTGCATGGTTGCATTTGTATTTCAGGAGTCAACCTTAAGTATTGAACATTTTTTTTATATTAGGGTTGTTTTGTGTGAAACAAGTTTACCTATAAAGAATAAGTCATGCACTTTTAAAGGTGTTTAATTTGTGGTTTTGAAAGTACTTTGGAGTATTCAGCAAGCCTCAAGGATTGAAGACATGGACATCCAATATGAAAAGATTTTCTTTATTATTTTGGAACAAAATATTAGGTTATTGATTATTAATGATAAGATATATTTCTCTATCACAATTCTTTCAAATGCCAATTAAACAATTTCGTGATATTTGAAATATAGGATTTCATTATTAAATCATTTAAATCCCTTCTTTGATTTAAACAATGGGTTAGGAGACTATTGGAAAAAAAAAATTAAGTGGAGTTTTATCATGGCCAGTAGGCATCCTAAACTTTCCTAGCATATGGCAATTGATCAGGTTGGGCTGATCTAGAATGCAAATGGGTCAGGTTATGCCCATTATCAATAAAACTTGTAAGAATATAATCCCATTATTATCCCAAGAAAGATGCTATAAAGATCAAAACTTTATCACCACCAACAACATGGGACAAAATCTCCTTACCACATCAATAAACAAGGCACTAGTATTTTCTCCTAACCATTCTCCTATTAGATGCCTACAATCATCGCTACATATAAGTCTTACTTTAGTGCTTCGATAGGATGAGAAAGATCATGCCCAACTTAATCAGTTGATCTTAATTCATTCTGTTTGAAATAACTATCCTTGAATGAGGTGGCTTACATCTCTTAATATTGAATCCATAAATTGAGATTAAGTTTTCCTTTATCATTGATTAATTGAATGATCCAAAACTCCTCTTACTTGATTAGAGGGCCAATATTTAATTCAACTTGATACGGCCTTTTTATAAGCAATCCACTTTTGCAACCTTGCTTTGACATTATAAAGAATTTCTGTTGGATGCAACAACACTTCTTCATCCAATCTAATAATTAATTTGCTACACATTATGAATGTTTATGCATTAGGCATTTTGGAGGAAATGTTCATCCCTATTTAGAAACTATTTTTTAAGTTATTTGGGGAAAGCTTTTCAAATAGCTTCTCCTAGATTTTCCTTATGCTATGAGTAAACTTTTTCTTGAAAAACTTATCTTCATGAAAAAGACTAATGAATGTAAACTAGATTTTAAGAACTCAAACAAGGGCTATATCATATTCTTGTGGAACAAATTCTATTGGTTGCACAAATGGCTTAGTATTACTCAAAATTGTAAACTCTTCCAATTAATTCTCAATCTTCTAAGCTTTCTTTTTCTCACTTCTCTTCATAATGTTGAATTTTGTATGCATTTTTTTATTCAAGAATAATTATAAGAAATATTGTGTATCATTTCTTCAAAAATGTATTGCATGCTGTATTTTTCTTTTCCCTTTAGGTTGGATAGTTTCACATTTGTAAAAGCATGAGTTCAATTTGAACTTGTAAAAAACCAAGTTAGGATTGAGCTTATAAAAAGTTGGCTTATAGTTGAAGTCCCAAAGGCTTGTTGGTTGGAGGGAAATCGTAAGAAAAAACCATAGGAATTTCGTAACTAAACCTTAAAGAAACCTCATGTTATAACTATTTTAGTAGTGGAGCTTTTCAAGGCCTCATTCTAAGGTGGAAATATGTTACAATTTGTAATGAACCACCTAAAAACATTTTTCTAGCCTTCCAACATTCTTCCATTTTATTTAGTCATTAAAAATATGAACTAATACATCTAGAAATTGTAATTTTCTACAAAGAAAAATAAGTATCAATAAAGACTTTTTGGAAAATAAATTCCATCCAAAAATAATTAAATATTTTTGAAACATATAATGCACCCTTTCTTATGAGATTCACACTCACTTATCTTACTTCTATTGGTATGTATGTGGGTTCTCTAAAATATGTTAGTCAAATCGGTTGGGTTCTTTATCATATGTGTTTTAAATATTTTATTTACTTAATTAATTTTTATTTTTGTTGAGTGCTAATTTTAATTATTATCTCCCCACTTTTTGTTCTTACCAAAATACTTATGTTTTTTAATTTGTTTATTTTTCAATATGACTTCACACAAGGTTGATATTTTTATGTCATTAGATGAGGGTTTTTCATCCTTCCATCCCACATTATTTAAGGGTAAACTTTTTTAAATTGGAGAAAAATATTTTGAATTTTTTTCTAATAAATTAACTTAGAACTATAGGTAATGAACATCAAATATTGTGATTTACCTAAACATTCAAGCAATATTGATATCAAATTAGTTTGTAAATTTAGTAGTAATCATAAGGGATAGGCATAATTAAATGCTAGATGAGAAAACAACCATTATTATAGCATATTTTGTAGTAATTTTACTCAAGCTCATAAGTTACATATAGAACATAAAGTTGGCTAAATCTTAAAAGAAAAGTTTGAAGGCACTTAACAAGTTAATGATAAAAAAAATAAATACGGTTATACATGATTATAAGATCTTTACGATGAATATGAGAAAAGCCATGAAGAAAATGCTAATGAAATTTACAAAATTTACTAATGGATTAGCAAATATTGGGAACGTTTTTCTTAATGAATATCTTATAAGAAACGTGTAAGAACTCTACCCAAAGAGCATATTAGAGGAGTTACTTGGAGAATTTTTGAAGTTAGGGATTGAGATGTGTAGAAGTGTTGAAGAAGAGGTTTCTACAAGCAAGACAAAGCATGAAGCAAGGAAAGAAGAACCATTCTCATTCAATGGAAGAAAAAAATGATTCAAATGTGACATCCGTCCCTTCCATGGATTTTGAAGAAATGGTACATTTTCATGCTAAAAATATAACTAAAAATTTGGTAAAAATATTTGTAAATAAGCAACTAATATAAAGATAAAAGGGAAATGAAGAAGGTACAAAAATCCTATGAATATGGTCAAACCAACCATGTTAGACAAAAAGTCCACAACTTGTTGCCAACAAGAGCAAGGATGACAAAAAGAACTAATTGAAGAAGAATAAAGATTTCCAAGCTACTCAGAGTACATCTAAAGATTTTGATACTACATCTTCCAAAGTTCAGGAGGATGGAATGATTCTTTCATGGCAAAGAATGATGAATAAAGCACATCTAGGGAAAAGAAGGGAATGAGGTTAACTTTTGGCCTTTAATGTTCTTGAGAATATTTTCATAGAAATTTTTAATGCTTTAATTTATTTAATGTCTACAAATAAAATCTTGAAAAATATTTACAATAGAAAAATTGAACTTCTAAGCTTTGTTGTGAAATAAGATGAGAAAAAGATAGTAGAAATATTTTAAATTTTTTGTGAAAAAGATTCCATGATTATTGAGATTTCTTGTTTGAAAAAATAAGAAATTTAAAAGAAAAATTTTAATTTCTTGATCATACAAAAATTTCGAACTCTTCACATGTTTATTCTTTTGAACATAAAGTTATATCTTCTTATGCATAATGTTTCAACTTTTTCATATTTTTATTATTACAGAAAAGGCCATTAAATAGGAGAATCTCAAAAACATAATAACTAATTTAGTTCAAAAGAAGCTATCAAACGAGAGATTAAGAATGATATAATGAATGTTACTACTCTACGCAATCTTGCTTGAGTTTCACGATTAGAGAATAGAGAAGTTAATGTAATGTGTCGCCAAAAAATGGATTTTTTTTATAATATTTATAACTTGACACCTTCAAAAGATCGAGAATCTTAGGTTACTCTTGTGTTTATTGAGTGAACTTTTAAATGTTTAGTATTTTTTTATGGGTTTGTTTAGTGTGAAACATGTTTAGTTGTAAAGAACAAGCCATTTACTTTAAAGATGATGTCAAAATGATCTTAAAAACACCATGGATTTTTCAGCAAGTTTCAAAGTTTGAAGACAATCACATCAGATTTGAAAAGGTTTTAATTTTATAATGAAATAAAATATTATCTTTTTATTAGTCATAAGACATTTCTCTCTTCAAATCCCTTCCAATCCAACATGCCTATTCCTTGATTTTGGAAACATAGGATTCCATTTTTAAATCATTTACTCTTTTCAAATCCTACTTAACCATCAAAATGTTTTCAATATATTTCTTGTTTTAAGAAACATAAATGATTCCATTTTTAATCTCGTAATCTTTTCTCTAAGTTAAATCCTACTTATGTGTCTTTGCTAAATTCCATGCTATGTCAATTTTTAAGCTTTCTTTAAAATTAAAAAAAATTAATTTTGTTAAATTTTTCACAATTAAAAAAGAAAACAATTCCTAAGACACATCCTAAATATAAGCCCAAGTGCAAAGCTTTAGGGCCAACCAAGGCTGAATGGGTACTCGCAAACATTAGGTCACGAAACATGACGAACCAATTATGGTCATGCCTGTCTTGGCCATTGTGTATTCAAAACCTAATTGGGGTATGGAAAAGGATAAATCTTTGTTGACCAAGTACCAAAATGGGTTGGTTAGACCCATTACCATGTTAAACTTAAAAGCATACGAGTGTCCAAAGTGGTGAAACCCAAAGAGCATAAAATGGGAGCCATCCCTATGATTCAACTTCCATTATCATCCTAAGAAAGACATTAAAAATTGAACAACAATTCTCATAAACTATAATTTCAGACAAGAACTTTCACCAACTGAACAACTAAAGCATGGGAATATTCTCCAATCTGGTCGCTATAATCATGTTGCCTATAAGCCTTGCTATGATGCTCTAACCAAAGGAGGAGTATCATATCCAACGTAATCACATAACCCTAATAATTTCAAGCCTTTGAAATGTCTATCCTCGAATAAGATATCCTAAATAATTCCAATTGAAGCCTGGGTTGAGATCATTCCAACCTTTACCATGGATTAATCAAACAATCCAAAGATAATCTAACTTGATGAGATGACATAGATCTAATCCATCTCGATCCTATCATCCATAGCTCACTGACATTTATAGCCTTTGAATAGTTGATCTATCTCAAATTGGATCCAAAGAAATCCATTATTCTTCCTCAACAGCTACTTCATTAAACAATATTTGAGTTATTGTGCAAGCAATTTAGGAAGAAGTATTTTAACCTTTTATGAAAAAATATTTAGTTGTTTATTAAAGCTTAAAAGTTTTTTTATTTACTTTTTAATGACTATGACCAAATTATTTTTATATAAACATAACTCATATTCCTAAAATGGCAAAGGAACCTTAACATGAATTTAAGATGTTAATCATATTCTACTAGTATAACATTCTCCTGGTAGCATCTACAACTTACAATTACACAAAATTCAAAATTCTTCTAGCTACCCCTAAAACATCTAAGTTCTCATTTCCTTACTTTTCATCATAACTTTAAGCTCCTTGTGCATTTATTTATTCATCATCAAGTATGAGGAATATTGTTTGTTTTTATTGGAAATTTATGTCTTGCTATATTTTTTGCTTACCATTTGGTTGGTGGTCGACATTTGTGAATGCCTATGTTTGGATTGATCTCTTAGAAAATTGAGTTGGGGTTGAGCTCATAAAATCCTGCGTTATAGTTAAACCTACAAAAGCTATTAGGCAGGAGGTGAATCATAACAAAAAACCTTAAATGCTTTGGAGTTGGACTATTAAAAAAACCTTAAGATGTACATCTCTTTTTTATGCTGAAGTTACTTTAGACCATGGTTTATGGGTCAAACCTAGGTTTTAGCATGAATAAAATTACCAAAAATATGGGTGCACCATTTCAATTTTTATTTTTATTATTCATATTTAAAAAATTATAAATTAATTTGCACATAATCTAAGGTTTTTTATAAATGAAGAGTTATTTTGATAAACAATTTTTGAAAATAAATTTGGTAAAAAGATTTGAAATTTTTTAAACCCAAAATTCACCTTTATGTTATGCAATACTAACTTTCATTTTACTTCACTTTATCGTATGATTTGTCTCTTTTTATAAATTTTTATTTTGATTAGGATATATTATTATGGAACCCTAAATGAAGCCTCATGTGACCTTACAATATTTTAATTTTGTAATATTTTGCTATTTCAATTTATCTCATTTCAGTGTTACTATAAATTAAATTAATATTAAAAAACATTTTAATATTATTTATGCATACTTATTGTATTGATTCACAATAATTGCAAGTAAGGCCAGATCAATTAAAAGCAAATGTTGTTGTACTCGTCTCAACGTCATTCTTCCCTTTGAACTTAACTTATTTTTTCAAATATTTTGCTTTGATTTTGTTCTGTAACTATGAGACTTCAATTCTCCACTCATGCTACCTTTTACATCTCCATTAGTTGGCTATATTATATTCATTTAATTTATCTTACATTAGTATTATTATTTATTTACATAATATTAAAATTATGCTATATTATTTTTTATGGAATTAAATATTTATTTTTATATGTTTAAATATTTTGTTTCCTATATTTTTGGCTTTCTTTATAAGGAATATTGATTAGAAACTTATTTGAAGATTAATAACATTGCATTCAATCTCCCTAACATCATAAATGTAGTTTTCTTACATGATTTATCTCATTTTTTCTACTTTTTCAAATCTATTTTGTCACATTACTAAAAGAATCTAAACTCCTATCAGGTGACCTTCACATTTCCTTAAGTTAGCTATATTGTATTTCTTCAATTTATCTTATTTTAGTTTTGTTATTAATTTTTTAATGTTAAATAATAATCTATAATTATTTATACTTATTTAATTTTGTTAATTTGTAGTAATTCCAAGCAAGTAATAACCAAGACTTACTAAATATTATTATACTTATTTGACAAGCCTTATCTAAATAAATATTCAAGTTTTTTTTAAAATAATATTCTTTAGGGTTTTGGTGTGCCTTAAGAGTCATTTCAATTGATATATGATTTGATGATTGAGGATGTTACTTTTGATCATCTTAGTAATTGGGAATGTAGCTATCCTATATAATTTCTCTCATTTCTTCAAATTATTTATTTTTGTTTTGTTATATTACTATGTAATATTAAATCTCTTCTTGGGGGACCTTCACATTATTTTGATTTATTTATATTACATTACTTCAATTTATCTTATTTTAGCTTTAATAGATATTGACATCGCATTAAATCTGAGTGACATTCAGTCATGAAGAAATGAACGTCAATGAGCTCCCCTTGAGATGCTTGATAAAATGAAATATTTATTTTTATATTTTTTTGTATTTTATTGTTATCAAATTTGGTATGCTTTACTAATAATTTTGTTTCAATCAATATTTGACGATCAAGAATATTACACTCGATCTTCTTAATAGCTTTGTACGACACTTCAATTCATAAATTTTAACTATTTTTCTAATTTCTCTTTTTGATTTTGTTTAGGATTATAAAACTAAAATTCTATTCTTGAGTGACCATTATATTGTAATATTTCATTTCATCTAATTTTTTAATTTAGATTTATTAAATATTTATTAAAAAATTTAAATAAAAATTTATTATAATTTATGCTCACTTAAAATGGTATCTTATAGTAATTTGAAAATACATCCTATTGAGATAAAATAAATATCATTGGACTCATCATGATAAACTTAATCATGTTAAATATTCTTCTACACTTTTTTTAAAAAAGGTTTCTGAGGTTTAGGCATGCCTTATTAGTCAATTAATTCATACATTGTTTGACTGTTGAGGATATTACACCCAATCTTCTTAGTTATAGCTATTTAACTTTCAAGTACATTTTTTCATTTATAAATATTTAAATATTTTATTTTTTAGAACTTTGGTACGCTTTATATGATATTTATATTTGTATCTAATTTGAACATTACGGATATTTCTTCTAATTTCTTATTATCTTGGAATATAACTTTCATGTATAATTTTCTATTGTCTTTAATCTTTTTATTTTAATTTGGTAAAGTTACTATGAAATAGTAATTCTTCTCTCATGTAACTCTTGTACCATATTTATATTGTATGATTCCATTCCTTTAATTTATCTAATTTTATCATTAATAAATAACTTTACTTAATATTTAAATAATAATTTTATATTATTTAATATTATTCACTTTTGGAATTTTAAGCAATTCAAAATGATGTTTGATTAAAATGAAAGAAATATTAATTGATTATCCTTGATAAACTCTATCTAATTAAATATTTATTTTTATATATTTCATTAAATTTTTTCAAAAAGGTTTAGCATACTGTACATGATATTTTGAGTCATACTTAAATTAATGATTATGGAAGTTCCAAATAAGATTCGATCAAGGTGAGACAAACATCATTAGACTCATTTTGACAAATCAATTGATTAATATATATATTTTATATTTTATATTTTTTAATTTTCTAAACTTTTTCTCACTTTATGAGATATCTTTATTCGTGCATGACTTCATAGTTGAGGTTTTTGCCCTCAATCACAGACGTATCTTGGACAGAAACTATCCAACGTAATTTATGTCATTTTTTCAAATTTGTCGGCATTCTTTTTTTAATATTACTATGTAACTTTAAATTGCTTGTCATAGAACTTTTACAAAACATTGATTTGGTTATATTATATTGATTTAATTTAACTTATGTTAGCTTTAATGTATATTTATAAAATATTAAAAAGAATACATTATTATTAATTTTTGTTATTTACATTGGTAATTATCTATAATTTAAAATAGAGTCTCGTTGATGTAAAACAAACATCACTGGACTCATCACCATGGGCAAACTCTAAATAAAAATTAAATTTTATTTTTTTGATTCTTTTCTACAGTATTTGGCATACATTATGAGACATTTAAAATTTTACCCAAGTTCATGATCAACGAAGTTATAGTCGATAACTTTAGTATCTAATAATACAATCTTTTCAATTTATTCCATTTTTATAAGTTTTTACTTTAAATTTTATATAATACTATGTAACTTTTGATTTGTTTCTCATGTGACCATTACATTGCTTTAATTTTCTTATGTTGCATTAATTAAATTTATCTCATTTTATATTTAATATATATATACTTAATATAGAAATAATAATTTATTATTATGTGTTCTTATTTCCTTTAGTACTTTAAAATAATTTCAAATGAAGTCTAACAAGGCGGAAACTAACATTATTATACCTATTTTGATGAGTTCGATCATCTTAAATATTCTTTTAGAAATTTTTAAATATTTTATTTTCAAAGTTTTTGGAAATGTTTGGAAGCATTTCAATTTTTATGAGATTTGTTGATGGATGTTGTTACACTAAATCTTTTTTGTACCTTGGACTTCAACTTTCAAGAACAATTTATCTCATTTTTTTGAAATTTTTTCTTTGATTATGTTGTATTATTAATAAAATCAAATTCTCGTCTTATGTTACCACTCGTTCTTTTTCATTTTGTTAAATTATGTTTTCAAAATTTACCGTATTTTTGTTCTAATATACATTTACTTCATAATAAATAATATCATATTATAATTTATTCCTATTTACTTTTGTGATTCATAATATTTCTAGACAAAGTCTCATTGTGACAAAGCAAAGATTGATGGACTCATCTCGATGAGTTATACACAATTTATAATTCATTTCTTTTATATGTTTAAAATATTTAATTTCAAAATTTTTTAGATGCTCAACTAGATATTTAGATTTCTATATGTTTTGGTTATCGATTATGTCATACAAAAGCACCTTGTTCTAATGGAATGCAACTTTCTTATACAATTTATCTCATTTATTAAAATGTTTCTTTTTTATTTCATTATATTACTTCAGAATTTTAAATCTCTTATCATTTGACCTATTCATAACTTCCTTTTGGTTATATTATAGTGATTCAATTTATTTCATTTAAGCTTTAGTATATATTTACTTAATTTTGAAATAATACTTATTATTTTATATTCTTTTCTTATTTTGCTTATTTATCGTATTTCTTAATAAGGTTTGACCAAGAATAAAAAACATACATATACATTTTTAATTGTGCTTTATCCAATTAAATATTTATTTATTTTTTTTTAAATTTTATTTTCTATTTTTTTGTTCATTTATTAAGACATTTTAATTCTTACCAAATTTCATGATCAATGATGTTATGATAGATATTCTAAGTTTTCTGAAATGCAACTTTTTTCTCTGACTTGTCCCAATTCTTCAAATTTTTTATTTTAAATTAGTTATTATTCATAAAAAATTTTCATATTTTGTGTTGTCATATTTACATTCATTTAACTTCGTTATATTATAATACTTTTATTAATCTCATTTTTAGTTTTAATAAGCTGCAGTTTAATATTAAAATAATAATTTATTCTTATTTTTTATTATTTATATTCATAATTTATAGTATTTTCAAATGAGGTCTATTCAAAATTAAACAAATATCGTTAGACATGTTTTGATAAACTCTATCTATGTAAACAATCATGCCTATCATTTTAAATTTTTTAGCACTTCAAAAGAAATTTAAATTACTACGTGATTTCATGATTGACGATTTCATGCTCGATCAATATTGTATATTGTAAACCAAATTTTTTGTACAATTTGTCCCAATTTTTAAAATATTTTTCTTTGATTTAGTTATGTTATTATGTAATCCTAAATCTCCTCTTGTGTAACATCTATATTGCTTTGATTTGGTTATATTACACTAATTCATTTTATCTAATTTCAACTTTAATATATATTTACTTAATAATAAAATAATACTTTAAATTTACAAATGATTATTTAGATTTGTAATTTCTAATAATTATAAATGAGGTCTCAATAAGTTTTATCCAAATTAAATTTTTTTTTGTTATTTTAAATATTCTATTTTCTAAGGGTTTTTAATTCTATAAGAGGCAGTTTGTTTTGTCTGTTATTTGATGATTGAGAATGTTCAACTTAATGTCCTTAATATATTTTAATGTAATTTTTTTGTACAATTTATCGCAATTCTTCAATTTCTTTCATTAATTTTGTTAAAGTTTAATGTCACTAAAAACATTTTAATTTTTACCTAACTTGATGATTGAGGATGTCACACTTGATACCTCAAGTATCTTAGCATGCAGTTTTCCTATATAATTTAACTCATATCTTCAAAATGTTTTCTTTGATTTAGTTATATCATTAAGAAAATCTTATTCTCTGACCTTTACATCACTTACATTTTTAATATATCTCATTTTAGGATTAATATATGCGTACAAAAAGTTAAAATAATAACTTGTTAGTATTTAAGCTTGTTTAATTGGTGAATGCAAATAATTCAAAATTAGTCTTTTAAACATTAAGCAAATGTCATTCCAATTGCCTTGAAAAGCTTTATCTTGTTAAATATCCTAATTTATTTTTTAAAAAACTTTTGCCCTAAGGTTTTTGCATGCTTTATCAGTAATTTTTATTAATACCTCATTTGATGATCCCAAATGTTGCACTTGACCTCTTTAGTTTTTTTTAATACAACTTCCATATAAAAATTATTTCATTTTTTCAAATATCAATTTTTTTTAGATTTTTTTGTAATGCTACGTAACATATGTCTCCTCTTATATGACCTCTAGGTTTTTTTGATTTAACTATATTATATCTATTCAATTTAACTCATTTCATCCTTAATACATGTTTCCTTATAATTAAAAAATAATTTATTATTATTTAAGCATGATTAATTTTTTTAATTAATGACAATTTTGAAGGAAGTACAATTAAGATGAAAGAAATATCATTCCAATAATCCCAATGAGCTCCTGTTGATTGATTAGATATTTAATTATATATTATTTTAAATACTTTTATTAGGGGTTTAACATCATTTTCAAGGTATTTAGATTCATACTTGATTTAAGTTTTGAGAGTGACACACTAGATCACTTTAGTATCTTAAAATATAACTTTTTTATTCAGTTTATGAAATTTTCTTTATAGTTTTCTTCCATTTGTTATTAACACTAAGAAATTATAATTCTCCTCCCTTGTGGCCTTTGCATTTCTTTGATTTATTTATGTTATATTTTTTTAACTTTTCTCATTTCAAATTTAGTATATGTTCACCTTTTATTAAAATAATTATTTATGATTATTTATACTTATCTACTTGGGTGAATCATAGTAATTCCAAATGTCATTGAATTCAGATCAAACAAACATCAATGAATTAGTCCATTGAGATCTATGCAATTAACTATTTTTTATATTTTAAATCTTTTATTTTATTGACGTTTTGCATACTTTACATAATATTTTTATTCATACTTGATATCATGATCAAAGATGTTACAATCAATAAAGAGAAAATAATAATTTATTTTTATGCTTATTTAATTTTGTTATTCATAGTAATTCTGTATGGGGTTCAATAAAGAAAAAATAAATGTTGGTTGACTTATCATGATCAGTTTTATTTAATTACATATTCATTTATATGTTTTTGAATATTTTATTTTATGACGTATTAACATGCTTTGTGAGGTATTTTAATTTGTAATAGATTTGATGATGGTAGGTATTTTACTCAACCTACTTGTCATCAAGGAATTTCTGTTATATAATTTGTCTCGTTCATTCATACCTTTTACTTTTTTCGTCACACTAATATGTAATTCGAATCATCCTCTTGTGTGAGCTTTACATCAACTCAATTAAGTCATATTTCAGAGCTTCAATCATTTTCATACATGATTTAATATAGATTTTCATAATATTATAATAAAAATTTTATATCATTTATTATTTTTTACTTTTGTGATTTGTAGGAATTCAAAATGAGACACCATCAAGATAAAAAAATGTCTAGAATCATCTTCACAATTTATATCAAATTAAATATTTAATATCTTATTTATGAAATACTTTATTTTTTAGGGTTTTGGCATGTTTTTGGAAATATTTTAATTAATACTTGATTTGATGATCAATGATATTACACTTGATCTCCTTAGTGTCATGGCATGAAACTTTCCCACATGATTCAACACATCTCTTCACACTTTCTTCTTTGATTACATCATATTTGACTGAACATCTAGTTCTCCTTTTTGTAACATTCTGATCAATCTGATTTCATTATAATATAATGTTTAAATTTCTTTCATTTCAACTTTACAACAAATATACTTATTATTAAATAATAACTTATTATTTTTTATGGTTATTTTATTCAATGATTTTTAGTAATTCTGAATGTTATTTGATTGTGATAAAAAAGTAGTTTCACAGGTCTCAATAACCTCTATCTTATTGAACATTTTTTTATAATTTAATTATTTAATTTCCTAAGGTATTTTCACGTTGTACAAGTTGTTTTGGTTCAATCCTAATTGATGATTGTAGATGTTTCACATGATCTCCTATGTATCTTCGAATGCAAGTCTCCCTTAGAATTTTATATCATTTCCTCTAATTTTGTGCTTTAATTATCTTATAATATTATGCAACTCTAAATATTTTCTAGTGCAACCTTTAGAATGCTATTCTTTTTCATTACTTAAAGTTAATATAATAATTTATTTTATTATTTATGACTATTTAGTTTTATAATTTGTAATAAATCCAAATAATGTCTTTTTGAAACGAAGCAAACCTCATTCCACTAACATCGACATGCTCCGTGCTATTAAATATTTAATTATATAATTTGAATTATTTTTTAAGTGTTATTGCATGTTTTATGAGACATTTTGATTCATTCTAGATTTGATGACGAGAATTTTATAGTTGATCTTTTTAGTATATTGGAAAGCAACTTTCTTGAGAAATTTGACTAATTTCTTCAAATTTTTCATTTTAATTTTATTATTTAGTTTTTGAAAATTATAGTAATTTGAAATGGCGTATGATCCAAAAAACATAAACATCATCAGACTCATGTAGAGGAGCTCTATCCAATTAAATAATTATTTTTATGTTTTCAAAACTCTTTTTTAAGTTTCAACGTGCTTCATGAGATGTTTCATGTTGTATTGGATTTTTGGAGCGATGATGTTAAACTAGATCTCCTTAATATCTTGGATAGTAGTTTTCACCTTTATTTTCTCATTTTTGTAAATTTTTTGTTATGAATTTATTATATTACTAATGAATTTTAATTCTCCTCTTGAGTGATGTTTTTTTTGTTTTATTTTGGTTATATTATATGGTCTCAATTTATCTCTTTTTTAGACTTACTATTTACTTATTATTAAAAAAAATATTAGTATAATTTTTATTTACTATGGAGACTAACCATAATTCCTAATGAGGATAGATAGAGATGAGAAAATGTATTTCCACTCATCTCAATAAGCTCTATTAGATTGAATATTCTTTTTTAAGTTTTTTGAGATATTTTATTTTTTAGAGTTCCATCATGTTTTGTAACACATTTGGATTTGTACCACATCTGATAATAGAGAATTTGACACTTGATCTCCTGCGTATTATGGAAAGTAACTTTCTAATACAATTTATTTAATTTCTTCAAATGTTTTTAATATTATGCTGTAACTCCAAATCTCTTCTCATGTAAAAATTACATCAACTCGATTTGGTTATATTACATAGTTTTGGTTAATTTAATTTCACTTTTAATATATATTTACTTCATATCAAAATAATAATTTATTAATATTTTTCTATATTATAATTATTTAATTAATGCTTCATAGCAATTTAAAATGATCTATGATTACTAATAATAAATACAATAGGACTTCTCTTGATAAGCTCTATATAACTAAGTAATTATTAATTTTTTAATATTTAATTTTTTAGAGTTTGTGTATGCTTTACAAGGCATTTATATTACTACTTGATTTGTTTATCAAGGGTGTCATGCTTGATTACATTAAGTTCCTTGAATGCATATTTTCCTATATGATTCATCTCATTTATCTAATTTTTTCTTTTATTTAATTATAATGCCATGAAACTTCAATTCTTCACTTGAGTGACCTTTAAATCACTTTGATTTGGCTTTGCTATATTTCCTTAAATAATCTTATTCAAGCTTTAATATATATTTACATTTTATTAAAATAATAATTATGTATTATTTATGCTTCTTTCAATTTGTAATTTGTAGGGATTCCAATCATATCCAATGAAGGTGAAACAAAGGTCCTTACATTCATCTCGACATGCTCTATCCAAAAAACATTTTTTCAATTATTTCGAATATTTTGTTTTCTTAGGTTTCAAACTATTTTATGAGATTTTTTTATTTTTAAATTATTTTAATGATCAAAGGATTACATTTGGTGTTCTTGGTATCTTAGAATGCAACTCTCATAAACTTTTGCTCATTTCAACAAATTATTTGTTTATATTTTGATATATTACAAGGTAAATCTAAATCTTCTCTCATCTAACCTTTACATGACCTTCATTTTGTTATATTATATTATATTCAATTATTTCTCTTGAACATTAATATATTTTTACTTTATATAAAAATAATTATTTTTAATTATTTATGTTTTATAAGTTTTGTCATTCATATTAACTAGCTCTATGTAACAAATAAATCATTTCAATATTTTTAAATGTTTTATCCTCTATAGTTTGGCCATGTTTTGTTAGACATTTTATTCGTACCTTAATTAACTATTGAGGATGTTACACAAAATAACATTGGTATCTCCAAAAGGTACTTTTCTATATAATTCTCTCATTTCTTAAATTGATTCACTTTGATTATGTTATATTACAATGAAACTTTAAATTTCTTATCATGTGGAAAATGAAACGCTTTCAGTTTATGATATTCTATTGCTTTAATTTCTATTATTTTAGATTTATTATATATTCACTAAATATTAAAATATTAGTTTTTAATTATTTATGGTTGTGCACTTCAATAATTGATTGTTATCCCACACATGGTCAAATCAAGGTTAAAAAATTATTCGACTCATATTAATGAGCTCTATCAAATTAAATATTCATTAGTCTTTTTTTAGATATCTTATTTTCTTATGTTTTGGAAAGGTTTAAGAGTTATTTTATTTCTTACTAGATTTTATGATTGCCAATTTTACACTTTATCTTTTTAGTATCTATGAATATAATTTTCTTGTATAACTTTCTCATCTCTTCAATGTCTTTTTTTTATTTGCCTATATTGTTATGTTACACTAAATCTCATATCGAGTGACCTATATCTCACCTTTATTTGTCATATTATATTGCTTTAATATAACTCATTTTAGGTACTTATTATTAAAATAATAATTCATTATTATTTATGCTTATTTACTTTGTAAATTAGCTGTAATTCCAAATGACGTCATATCAAGTTGAAACAAAGGTCTTTTGTCTTATCTTAATTAGCTCTACACAATTAAATATTTATTTCAATATTTTTTTAATATATTTCATTTTTTACGATTTTGTCATGATTTACCTATCATTTCAATTCATAACTGATTTTATGATTGACTATATTATACTTTATGTTCTTAGTATCTTTTAAGGAATCTTTCCCACATAATTTATATCATTTCTTCAACTTTTTTTATTTTGTTATATTAAGTAGTAACTCTAAATGTCATTTCATTTGACTTAGACATCACTTTTCTTTTGTTAATTTATAATACTTCCATTTTTCTTATTTCATCCTTAATATATATTTACATAATTTTTAAAAAAAATAATTTATTAATATTTATGCCTTTTCATATTTAAAAGTCTAGGTAATTCTACATAAGGTATGATCGAGAAGAAATAAATGATGTTGGACTGATCTAGATAAGTTTTGTCTAATAAAATATTCATATTTAAGAGATTTTTTTATGGTTTTAATGCACTTCACTTTTCATTTGAAATCATACTTGATGTTTACCATCAACGATTTTTCACATGATCTTAATATTTAGGAATGTCACATTCTCTTTTAATCTATCTTTTTTCTTCTAAAGTATTGCTTCAATTTTGTTATATTACTATGCAAGTGTAGTTATCCTTTTGTGTGACTTTTATTTTACATTGTTTTTTAGGTTACAATGCTTCAATTTATCTCTATTCAACTTTATTATACATTTAAAATTTTTAAAAATAATTATTTTTTTAATGCTTATTTATTTATGTAATTTTTGTAAGCTATAAAAACACCTCTATCAAGAAAGGACAAGCATCATTTCACTCATCCTAAAATTTTTATAATTGTTAGATACTTTATTTTCTATAAAAGTTTGCAACATTTATGGGTCATTGTTGTTTATAACTTAATTAACAAAAGAGGATGTAACACAAGTTTTCCTTAATAACTTAGATACAACTTTATTATATAATTTATCATATTTCTTCAAAGATTTTGCTTTGAATTAGTTGTATAACTATTTAAATCTAGATCTCCTTATGCAGACCATTACATTACTTTTATTTTGTTATAATACATTTCTTTATTTTAACTTATTTAAGCTTTACATATATTTAGTTAATGTTAAGGCAATAATTTGATATTATTTGTACTTATTTATTTTAGAAATTTATAATGGTATGAAATGAGGTGTAACTCAAAAGAAGAAAATGTCATTAAACTCACTTGATGATTATATCTACTAAATATTCATTTATTTATTTTAAAATATTTTAATTTATAGGATATTGGTATGCTTTATGGGGGATTTCCTTTTGTACCATTTTTTAGGTCAAGGATGCTATGCATGATCTCTTTAGTATCTTGTAATGTAACATTTCCTTAGTTCTCTTTAATTTCTTGAAATGTTTCACATTGATTTTGTTATATTAATATGAAAATAAAAATATCTCATTATGTAACATTTATATTTCTTTAATTTGGATAATTAAATAATTTTAATTTATCACATTTCAAATTTTATATATATTTAAATTACTTTAAAATAATATTTTATTATTATTTATTCATGTTTACTTTTGTGATTCATGGTAATTCCTAGTGAAACAAATGTCACTCCAACTATCTTTATGAGGTATATCCAATTAAATATTTATTTTTATATTTCTAGATTTTTATGGTTTTTTAGTGCTTTAAGATAAAATTTGTTTCATACTTCATTTGGTGATCAAGTATGTTATGATTGATCTCTGTAGCATCAGTGAATGCAATTTCCCATATAATTTATCTAATTTTTTATTTATTTATGTTATTATATAACTCCAAATCTAACATCATGTGACATTTACAAAACTTCTATTTGGTTATATTATATTACTCCAATTTCTCTTATTTCAACTTGAATATATTTTTACTTAAATTAAAAAATAATAATTTTTTATTATTTTTGCTTATTCAGATTATTTTTGCTTATTCAACTTTGTAGTTCAAAATAATTCTAAAAAATATATGATTTAGATAAAAACAATGCCATTGGGCTCATCATGACAACCTCTATTCAGTTAAATAATTACTTTTATATTCTCAAAGATTTTATTTACTAGGACTTGAGCATATTTTATAGTTATTTTGATTAATATCTAATTTGATGATTCATAGTGTTATGCTTGATCCTGTTTGTATCTTTGAATGAATTATATATGTACAATTTATCAAATTTCTCCAAACCTTTCTCCTTGATTTTGTTATGATGCAGTAAAATAGATATTCTATGGTCATGTCATATTTCATTTTGTACCTTATTTCATTAAAAAATAAGTTGCATAAGATCTCTCTAGTATATGGGAAAATACTTTATTTATACAATTTATCTTATTTTGTTCAAAATTTACACTTTCATTTTGTTGTATTATCTGTAACTATAAATCTCCTCTAATATAAGTTTTACAGGTTTTTTATTTTGTTATATTATAATTCTTGCACTAAAGAAATTTGATATTTAATATATTTTTTCTTAAAATTAAATGATAATTTATTATCATTTGTGTCAATTATTTTGGTAATTTCTTGTAATCCCAAACAATACTCAATAGAGACAATAGAAAAGGTGTTTGACTGACCTATAGTTTTGGCAAATTTTATGAGGAATTTTTAATTGTATCTTATTTCACAATCAAAGGTATTACTCTCGATCACCTTAGTACAATAGAATAAAACTTTCTTATATATTTTATCTCATATCTTCAAATATTTTTTGTTAATTGTGTTATATTACTACGAAACATTAAATCTCCTATTGTATGACTTTAACCTATTTTTGACTCAGTCATTTATTAAATTTATTTAATTAATCTCATTTAAACATTATTATAAATCTTCTCAATATTAAAAATAATTATTTATTATTATTTAAGTTTTTTCTTTTGTAATTCATTGATGTCGAACGAGGTTGAATCGAGTTCATTTTATATTTTTAAATTTTTTTATTTTCTTAACTCCATCGAATTAATATCTTGACATGTAATATACCTATATAATGTTTCCTCTTTTTATAAATTGATTGCATTGATTTGGATATAACATAATATTACTCAAAGAATTTTCTAGTGTGACCATTATATTACTTTAATTTGATTAAATTTTACTACTTTAATATATGTCATTTCAATTATATTAAAAACTTCAAAGCATAAAAATTTTAATTTATTATAATTAATTCTTATTTATTTTAATAATTTATGATTATTTTAAACTAGGTCTGATCAAGATGAAACAAGTATCATCAAATCCATCTTGAGATGCTCTATTTGATAAAAATTAGTTTTAAATTTTTGGGTATTTTTTTAAGTATTTTGGTAAGCTTTGTAGGACATTTTGATTCATACAAATTTTGATAATCAAGGATATTACACTTGACATCTTCAGTATCTTAGAATGCAACTTTCTCCTATAATTTACCTTTTCAAAGTTTTTTTGATGATTTTTTTATATTATTTTGTAACACCAGATCTCCACTTATGTAAACTACATGTTCCTTTTATTTGTTATATTACATTCCTTTAACTTATATTATTTTTTATTTTATGTATATTTATTTAATTTTATAACAAAATTTGATTATTATATATGGTTATTTACTTTTGTCATTGACAAAAAATTTTTAATATTTGAAAATTTAGACAAAAAAATGTCTTCAGACCTATCTTAATGAGCTCTATCTGATTAATTGTTAATTTTTATATGTTGTAATACATTATGTTCTAGAGATTTGGCATGTTTTATTAGTAATTTTTATTTGCACCTTGTTTAATGATCAAGAACATTACTCACAGTCTCCTTAGTGCTCTAAAATACAACTTTCCTAAACAATTTTTCTCATCTCCTCAAAAGTTTCAAGATAATTTGTTATGCTATATGAAACTCTAATTCTCCTATCTTATGACATTTAAAATTCTTTTACTTATTTAAATTAAATTTTTTTAGTATATCTCATCTCATCATATTTTATTTTTAAATAATATTAAATTGTTATTAGTTATGCTTGTTTACTTTGGTAAATTCTAGGAATTTAAAGAAGTGTTATTCAAGATGAAACAAATATAGTTGGACTCATCTCGATGAGCTCTATCTAATTAAAAATTCATTTTTATTTTCTTAATTTTTTTAGTTCTTTAGTAGGCTATACTAGACATTTTGAATTAAACATAATTTGAGGACCAAGAATGTTATACTTAATCTTGTTAGTATCTTAGAATATAAACTTTTTCTATAATTTAAATAATTTCTTAAAATGTTCCATTTGGATTTGGTTATATTAATATATAACACTTCATCTCATCTAATATGCCTTACTATGCTTTGATTTTGTTAGATTATATGTCTTTAATTTATCTCACATTTTGTTTTAAAATAAATTTACTTAATATTAACCAAATATTTTATTATTATTTATTATTTTTTCATATTTATTTGAATAATTCTAGGATTTTTGCATGCTTTGCAAAACATTCCCATTTCTAAATTATTCCATAATCAAGGATGTTACAATCAATTATTTTGGTATCTTGAAATAAAACTTTCTTATATAGCTTATTTAAATTCTTTAAGTTTTTCACTTTGATTTTTTTTGTTACTAGGTAATCTAAATCTCCACTTTTGTGACATTTAAATCTCTTTTATTTTGTGATGTTATATTTGTTCAATTTATCTCATTTAAGCTTTAATATATATATATATATATGTATGTATATAAATGTACTTAACATTAAAATAATAATTTATTATTATTTATACTTATATACTTTGTAATTCATAGTATTTCCAAATCTGGTCCAATTGAATATAAACAAACATTGTTGGACACATTTATTAAATTAAATATTCATTCTTATATTTTCTATTATCTAAATTTCTTTATGTTTTATGCTTGATAAGACATTTTAATTCTTACCATATTTTATTGTTGAAGATGTTATACTTGATCTCCTCAATTTCTTGGAATGTAAACAATTATAAACTTTTTTCTCCTTTTAGATTTTATCATTATTTTTGTTATGTCACTATAAATCCCTAAATTCATCTTGTGTGACATTTATAATGGTTTGTTTTGTTTATATTTCATTTTCTCAATATTTTTTTAATTGGGAAATTTGAAGAAATTCAAAAAGAGATCCATTAGAAATGAAGAAATTCCATTGAACTATTCTCGGTGGGCTCCATTGAATCAAAATTATCATTTCTATAATTATTAAATATTTTTTCATGTGGTTTTGGATTTCTTTAACATTATTTTGTTATATTGTATTATTTTTCATCTCGTTTGAGCTTTAATATATATTTACTTAAAGTTAAAAAATAATTAGTTATTATTCATTTTTTTACTTTTATAATCCCTAATAACTTCAAATAAGGACAAATTCATATAAAAAAGCTACCATTATACATTTCTCGACGTTCTTAAACCAAATTAATTTGTTATTATCAAATATTTTTTTGTATGCTTTATGAGGCATTTAAATTTGCATCTCATTTAACAATCTAGTGTGTTACACTCATGCTACTTGGCATCTTAGAATATGTGTTTCCTATATTATATATCTTTTTTTCTTAATAGTTTCACTTAGATTTGGTTATATTATTATGAAGCTCTTATTATCTTTTCATGTCTCATTTACATTACTTTGGTTAGGTTATGTTATATTGTTTTAATTTATCACATTTCAACAATAATATCTATATTTTTAATTGTTAAATAAAAGTATAATTTTTTTTATATTTATTAATTTAGTAACTTATAGTAATTTCAACATAGGGCTAGTTAAGATGAAACAAATGTTGTTAAACTACTATAGACTAGTAATATCTAATTAATTTTTTATCGTTAACTAATAACGATGTTACACTTAATCTCTTTATTATCTAAGAATGATGTTCTCTTATGTAATTTATCACATCTCTTAAAACAATTAGCTATTTTTATTATGTTACTATTGAAGTACTATTTTTCTCATGCCAATTTTATAATGGTTAATTTTGTTATCTAAAACTCCTTTAATTTATCTCATATCACCTTTAATAGTAATTTAATTTATATTAAAATAATAATTTTTTAATTATTTATGCTTATTTACTTTAGTAGTTTTTAGTTATTCTAAACATGGTGTTATTGAGACTAACAAAATGTTTTATTTGCCTCGATGACCACTATAAAATTAATTCTTTTTAATATTTTTTTAATTTTTATTTTGGCAAGATTTACAACTTATTTTGATCCATGCATTATTTGATGATTGAGGATGTTACATTTTATCTCACTAATACCTCATATTGAAGCTTTCTTATACTACTAATATCTTCTTTCCAAATTTTTTCCTTTGATTTTATTATTAAACAATGAAACACTGATTCTTCTCTAATGTTACTATACATTGTTTTGATTTAGTTATATTATAGTTCTTCAAATTCTCTCATTCAAATTTTATTATATTTTTATTTAATATTAAAATAATAATTTATTTTTTTAAATAATTTGTTTGTTAATTTGTAGTAATTCTAAACATGTCCAATCAAGATGAAATGGTTATCGTTGGGCTATTCTTAACAAGTTCAATCCAATTAAATAATTATTTTTTAGTGGAAATATTTTATTTTCTAGAATTTTGAAGCACTTTTTGAGAAATATCTATTTGTACATTATTTTAGGAACAAAGTTCTTAAACTTTATCCACTAAGTATCATAAAATAAGGTTGCATGGATGCAAAAAAACATCATTAGACTTAACTCAATGAGCTCTATTCAATTTAACATTTTTTTAATATTTCTAAAAATTAACTTCTCTAAAATTTTGAGATAATTTAAAATATTATTAGATTTATACATGACTAAACAAATGAGGATGTTACACTTGATATCTTTAGCATCTTATGATGCAACTCTTCCCCTAAAATGTATCTGAATTCTTAAATTATATTGGTTTGTTTTTTTTATAATACTATGTAACTTTAATCCCTCTCTTGTAAGTCCTTTACATGCTTTGATTCAATTTTATTATGTTACTTTAATTTGTCTTAATTCAACTTTACTACATATTTCCTTAATATTAAAATAGTGTTTTATTTTTGTTTTTACTTCTATATTTTTTTAATTCTTAGTTTTTCCAAAAACAAGTCTAATTGAGATGAAATAAATGTCAATAGACTCACCTCAACATGCTCTATTTAATCAAATATTCATTTTTTATATTTTTAAATATTTTACATTTAAGAATTTTACTATGCATCACAAGATGTTTAGATTTATAACTTTTTTAGGATATATTACATTAAACTCAATCCCTTCAGTATGTTGGAATGCAACTTTCTCATATAATTTATATCTTTCCTTCAAAAATTTTATTTTAATTTAATTATCTTATTATGTAACTCTAAATCTCTACTCTTATGATCTTTATCATTGTATTCATTTCAATATGTTACATTTCTTTAATTTATCTCATTATAGCTTTGATATATATTTAATATTGAAATTATAATTTATTATTATTTAAGTTTATTTGCTTTTGATAATTCGTAATAATTCCTAATGAGGTTCACTAAAGATAAAGTAAAAATAGTTGGTCTTTTCTCGATGAGCTTTATAAAACAAAACATAATTTTTATTATTTTCAAATATTTTTTATTTTTGGGAATTTTTGTATGTTTTACAAAACATGTCATTTCATACCTAATTTAGTCATCAATGATATTACACTCGATCTCTTCACTATCTTTGAGTGAAACTTTCCAAAATAATTTATCTCATTAGTTTAAATAATTCTCTTAAATTTGGACATATTATAATGAAACTAATTCTTTTTCTCTTTGAGCTTTACATCATTTTTATTTAAAAATATTAAATTACATCAATTTATCTTCTTTTAATCTTATTATACATTTAAATAATATTAAAATTACAATTTATCATTTTTATTATACATCTTGATTAATTTTCATCTAATTAATTTTCATTAAAAATATTTTTAAATATTTTATTTTCAATGTTTTTTACATTCTTTAAGAAACATTTCAGCTCATGCCTAATTTTTTCATTCATGTTGTCACACTCAATCTCTTTGGTATCCTAGAATGAGAATTTCTCTTAATATTTATCACATTTTTTCAACTTTTTTTTCTATCATTTGGTCGTTTTACTTTGAAAATTACTTGACCCTTCAAGTAACATTTACAACACAATGGTTTGATTTTATTACATTTTTTGTATTTTCTTATTTAATTTTCAACGTATATTTACTCATTATTTAAAAATAATTTATTATTTTTAATGTTATTTACATTTATAATTCATAGTTTTTATAAATGTGGTCTAATTAAAGTGAGAGAAACATCATCAAGCTCATCTCTATGTGCATTTTCTAATAAAATATTCACTTTTATATTTTAAATAAATTATTACCAAGAGTTTTAATTTTTTCATAAGATTTTTTAACTCATAGATTATTTGATGATGAAAATTGTTATCTAGATCTTGTTGGTATAATGGAAACAAAATATCTAATGCAATTTGTTCTTTTATCAAATCTCTTTCAATGACTTAGTTATATTACTGTGAAACTTTAATTCTCCTCCCTTGAGACCTTGAAATAGTTATGATTCAGTAATATTACATTATCTTAATTTGTCTTATTTTAAAATTAATATATATTTACTTAATATTAAAATTTTTAATAGTACTATTTTAACATTAATATATTTAATTTTTTAGTTTGTGTTAATTTCAAGCAATGCTTGATAGTGATGAAACAAATCTCACTAGACTTGTCTCAATAAGCCTTATGGAATTAATTAATTTTTTTTGTATTTTGAAATATCATATAATTTAGACATTGGAATGCTTTTTACAATTTTTGTTAATACCTTATATGATGATCAAGGATGTTACATTTAATTTTCATAGTATATTGGAATGCTTATTTCCCAAAAAATTTATCGTATTTCTACAAAATAATTACTTCCTTTGATTATATCACCATGTTACTGTAAATCTCATCTCGTGTAACCTTTACATTGCATTAATTTTTTTACACAACATTGCTTCAATTAATGTCACTTTATTATTAATATCATGTAATTAACATTAAAATGTTAATTTATTTTTATTTATACTTATTACTTTGGCAATTTATTGTTATTTCAAATGATGTCTAATCATGAAAAACAACCATCATTGGACTCATCCCACCTAGCTCTACAAATTTAAAGATCTTTTATGGCATTTAATATTACACTTTATAAAATTTGAGCATGTTTTTCAAAACATTTTGATTTAAAGCTTATTTGATAATTGAGATTATTACACTCAATTTCTTTAGTTCTTGGAAAGTAACTTTTTATACAATTTATCTCATTTTTTCAAATGTTTCTTTTAGATTTTATTATATAACAATGAAATTTTGATTCTCCCCTTATGTGACCTTTACATCACTTTCATTTGAAAATAATACATAAATTAAAACTATCTTATATTATTTTTAATAGAAATTTTATTAATGTCAAAACAATAGTTTATCATTATTTACCTATGTAATTTGTAGTTATAACAAAGTCTAATCTACACAAGCGAATAGTTTTGGAGTTGTCTCGAGGATCTCTATCGAAATCAATATTTGAGAATGTTACAATTGATTTTCTCAATACCTTTGAATGTTACTTTTCCATACAATTTATTTAATTTCATTTTTTCTTTTGGTTAGTTATGTTTCTCTTAATTTCCACTCATGTGAAGTTTATATTTCTTTTGTTAATAAATTTGAACTTTAATATATATATATATATATATATATATATATATTGAAATAATAATTTCTTATTATTTATGCTTATTTAATTAGCAAATGATAGCTATTCTAAGAGGGATTCAATCCAAACAAAACAAACCTCATTGAACTCATCTGAACAAGCTCAGTCGAGTGAAATGTTCATTTTTAAAGTTGTAAATTTTTTAGAAAATTTATAAATTATTTCATTTCGTTGATAATTTAATGATCAAGCATGAATCACTCAGTCTCCTTACAATTTTGAAACTGAACTTTATTATAAAATTTATCTAATTTCTTAATATTATATGATTTCATTTTGTTATATGGCTTTATTACACTTAATATCCTCTCATGTGGGATTCATATTTCATTATTTTTATTATTTTATATTTCTTTAATTTTTCACTTTTTAACTTTGATAAATATTCTTTTGATTTTAAAATAATAATTTCATTTTATTTATACACATTTAATTTTGTTAATTCATAGTTATTCTAAGTGGGGTTTAATCAAGACAAAAACCTCTTTTGACTCATCTAGATTGGCTCTATCTAGTGAAATGATAAATTTTAAATTTTTAAAAAAAAATTCTAAGATTTTATATAATTTACTAAACATTTCTATTTTTCTAATTTAAAGATCAAAAAATATAATACTCAATCTCATTACAATCTTTGAATGGTAATTTTTTAGATTGGCTCTATCTAGTGAAATGATAAATTTTAAATTTTTAAAAAAAAATTCTAAGATTTTATATAATTTACTAAACATTTCTATTTTTCTAATTTAAAGATCAAAAAATATAATACTCAATCTCATTACAATCTTTGAATGGTAATTTTTTAAAAAACTTTGACTTATTTCTTTAAATTTTTTGCATAGTTTTGCATATATTATAATTAAACTTTAAATTTCTTCACATGTGGCCTTTACATGTTTTAATTTTCCTATTTTATATTAGTTGAATTCATGTCTCTTCGGTTTTGCTAAATATTTTTTTTAAAAATAAAATAACAATTTTTCATTATTTGTGTTTATTTACTTTCGTTATTTGTTGTCATTCCAAATGACATCAAATTAAGACAAAAACAAATATCTTTAGATTTATCAAGATAACTGCCATCTAATAAAATTATTTATTTTTGCATTTCTTAGTATTTTTACAATATTTTTGAAAACTTTATGAGATATTTTAATTCACACCTAATTTAACAATCAAGGATGTTACATTTATTCCCCTTCGTATGTTGGAATGCATCATCATCATACAATTATTCTCATTTTTAAAAGGTTTTGTTTTTTATTTTGTCATATTACTGTGTTACCCTAAATCTTCTACCATGCAATTATATTTTATCTTTAATAAAAATTCAATTTGTTTTAAAATTCAAAGTTATTGTTAGAATTTATGCATATATACTCTTGTAATTCAACAAAATTAAAAACAAGCTCTGATTCATGGAAAACAAATGTCATTTGACTCAACTTGATGAGCTTTATAAAATAAAATTATTTTTTTTTCATGTTTTTAAATGTTTTATTTTTATAGATTTTGGCACACTTTATGTGATATGTTTATTGCTACCAGATTTGATGATTGAGGGAGTTACACTTGATCTCATTGGTATCGTGGAATGCAACCTTCCATTATAATTTATCTCATTTCTCAAAATTTTCAAACATTAGATTTCAACCTTCCTTCATGTGACCTTTACATAACTTTGATTTGTGTAATTTAAATTGCTTCAATTTATCTAATTTCACTCTTATTATTTATTTACATAATATTAAAATATTAATATATGACTAATAACTCTTATTAAATTTAAAAATTTGTTGTAATTTGAAATGAGGGTTGATTGAGATTAAACCAATACTATTGGACTAATTTGGAAGAACTCCACACTCATTAGATTTTTCATTTTTTATATTTATAAATAAATATATTTTCTATAATATCTTAGAATTCTTATTTTTTACAAGATGTATCTCATTTTCACAAAGTTTCTTGCTTTGATTTTGTTATATTGCTATGAAATTATTATTCCCTCTATTGAGGAATTTAAATAACATTAAATTAGTTATATTAAATTCCTTCATGTTAAGTCGTTAATATATATTTATTTAATATTTAAATAATATTTTATTATTAATTATGATTAGTTGCCTTTATAATTCAAAATAATTTTGAAAAATGTATGATGGAGAGGAAAAAACTTTATTGTACTTTTTTCAAAGAGCTCTATCTTTTTAAAAGTTGGTTTTTCATATTGGTTAAAAATATTTTTTTATATGGAGTTGAGAAATTTTGTAAGGCATTTTAATTCATACATAATTTGATAATTGAAGGTGTTGCACTTGATCATTTTAGCATATTAAAATGCAACATTTCTAATAAATTTATCATTAGTTTTCAGATTTTTTACTTTGCTTTGGTTATATTATTTATTAACTTTACATCTTATATCTTGTATCCTTTATATTGCCCTTTTTTCCATATTAAATTGCTTCACCTTATGTAATTTTAGTTTTAATGTAAATTTTTTTAATAATAAAATAATGGCTTAGCATTATTTATTTTATTTATTTGAGTAATTCATTGTTCTACAAAATGGGGTCCGATAAAGACTTGGCAACACTATTGGAATTGTCTCAAAATGCTTTATCTATTTAAATACTCATTTTTACAATTTTGAATTTTCTTAAAGTTTTAAAAAACTTTACAAGATATTTCGATTTGTTCCACTTTTGATGGTAGTGGTCGTCGCAATCCATCTTCTTATTATATTGGAGTACAATGTTCTCATATAATTTGTCATTATTTTGAATTCATAGCTTTGATTTTGTTATATTGTAATGAAGTTCTAATTCTTCCCTCATGAGACCTTCACATCATAATGCTTTGTTTATATTCCATTGCATCACTTTTTTTTAATTTCATGTTAAATACATATTACATAATGTCAATATAATAATTCAAGATTATTTATAATTATTTTATTTTTAAATTCATATTTCCTAATGAGGCCCATTTGATATGAGACAAATGTCACTACACTGATCTAGATGACCTCTATCTATTTATATATTTATTTTTGTACTTTTAAATTTTTTTTCTATCTTTTTAGCAAATTTTATAAGACATTTTATTTAAGGATATTACACTTGATCACCTTAGTTTCTTTGAATGCATGTTTCCTACACAACTTATCATATTTCTTCAAAACTTTTCTTTTATTTGGTGATATTAGATGTTACTCTAAATATCCTCTTATGTGACCTTTACATCACTTTGATTTGGTCATATTGCACTACTTCAATTAATCTTATTTAAATACTAAAATATTTCTATTTAATATTAAAATAATAATTTGTAATAATTTATGCTTATTTAACTTTATAATTCATAATTATTTTGAAGAATGTTCAATTGAGATAAGATAAACACCATTTAACTCATCTCATCAAGTTTTATCAAATAAAATATACATTTTTTATTTTTTTAAAAAATTTTAATTTGTTAAATTTTGGCACGTTTTATAAGATATTATAATTGATACATAATTTGATTATCTAGGACATTATACTTGATTTTCTCTTTATCTTAGAATGCAACTTTCAAAGATAATTTATCCTTTTCTTCAAAAATTTCACTTTGATTTCGTTATAATACTATGTAACTCTAATCTTCTCTCTAATCATATTTGAATTATTTTTATTTTGTTATATTACATTATTTAAAACACCATTTGGCAAATTTTACAATATATTTTTGCTTGTAACAGATTTGTTGATTGAGGAAGTTGCACATTAACTCATTAGAATCCTACAATGCAACTTTTTTATATACCTTATGACATTTTTAAAAGGTTTTAATTCAACTCTTTTATATCACTATGAAGTTATAATTCTTCTCTAAGATGAATGTTACATAACTTTTATGTGGGTATATTTAATTGCATTAATTTTTATTATTTTACACTTATGAACTATTTACCACTTATTAAAAAAGTACTTTATTATTATTTATTCTCATTTACTTTAGCAAATCACTATAATTCAAAACTAGGTCTAATCAAGTCTAAACAAATACCTTTAAACTCATATACATGAGCTCCATCCTATGAAATTCATTTTTATGTTTTTATTATATTTTATTTTCATTGAATTTTTGCATAAATAATGAGGCATTTTTACTCAGTCATGATTTGATAATTGAGGATGTTCCATCAAGTTTCTTAATATATTGGAGTTCAACTTTGATATATATATTATATAATTTCTTTAACTTTTCATTTTAGATTTTTATAATACATTTTAACTCTAAAACTACTTTAGAACAACTTTTTACAATATTTTTTATTTTTATATATTATATTGCTTTAACAAATAATATTTTAGATTTATTACATATTTTCTAGTTATAAAATAATAATTTAATAACATATACGATTACTTAATCTAGTAATTTTTAGTTATTCCAAACAATGACTAGTCGAGATAATACAAACATTGTCATTCTCATCTTCACATGCTCTATCAAATTAAACATTCAAGTTTATATTTTAAAATATTTAATTTTCTATAGTTTTAAAATTTTTATGAGAAATTTTTATTCATACCTTTTTATGACCACAAATGTTAATCTTGATAGCTTTTTTGTATTGGAGTGCAAAATTCCCAAACAATTTATGTTATTTCTTAAAATAATTTTCTTTTTAGTTTTATTTTATTACTGTAAAACAATAATTTTGTTATCATGTGACCTTTACATCATTATCATTTGTTACATGCTTTGCTTAAACTTATTTCATTTTAGGTATAACAATAATTCGCTTAATACAATAAAAAGAAATTTATTATTATTAAACTTTTTATTTTGGTGATTTACATTAATTTTAAATGATGTGTGATTGAGACGAACCAAATTATGTTGCACTTAGCTCAATAAACTCAATGCAATTAAATATTTTAATTTAAACAAATGATGTGTGATATTTGAATTTTTGCTTATTTGTTGATTAAAAAAGTCATGCTTCATCACCTTAGTACCTTAGAATGCAACCTTTATTTATAACTTTTTTTTCTCAAATTTTTTGGCTTGACTTTGTTATGTTGCTATGAAACTCTAATTCTTCTCTGGAATGACCATTACACTACTTTATTTGGGTATATTAGTATATTTTTACTTAATTTAAAAAAAGTAATTTATTACTAGTTATGGTTATTGCCTTTCACACTTGAAAAAATTCATAATGAGACATCATACATATGTAATAAAATTTGATCAACTCATTTCAGCCCCACTATCTACTAAAAATTCATGTTATGCCTTTAAATAATTTATTTTAGACAATTGTTTATAAAGGCAATTCAATCAGAATTTGATTTGACTTTCAAGCATGTTACACTCAATTTCTTAGTACCTTGGAGTAAAACATTCTTGCACAATTCATATAATTTCTTCAAACTTTTTTCTTTGATTTGGTTAACCATATTTACTCCAAATCACCACTAGGGTAACCTTTTATATTACATAGATTTGGATCTATTATATTGCTTTCTTTTACCCATTTTAGCTTTTCTATATGTTTACTTAGAATTAAAATAAAAGTTTATAATTTTTTAAGCATATATACATTGTAAAGTCACAATTATTCCAAACATGGTTTTATCAAAGTGATAGATGCTTCGTTTGACTTAACTTGAAAAGCATTATCCAATTACATATTGATTTTAATGTTTTTGGAACATTTTACTTTGTAGAGTTTTAAAATTATATATGAGATATTTTGATTCATTTGTACTTTGACAAATTTGAATGTTGCACTTAATTGGCTTACTATATTGGAATGTAATTTTTTATTATAATTTTTGTCATTTTTTCATATGTTTTTTAATGATTTAATTATATGATTATAAAACTATAATTCTACTTTAATGTGACCTTTACATCACTATGATTTAATACGTTGTGCTTCGTCAATTTATAACATTTACGCTTTAATACATATTGACCTAAAATTAAAATACTAATTTTTTTTTTATTTATGCTAATTCACTTATGCACAACTTAGAAACTCCAAATATGGTCCAATGGAGACAAAAAAAATGTGACTTGCCTTAACCTAATGAGCTCTTTCTAATTAAAAATTAACTCTCATACATTTAAGTTTCTTTTAGGATTTTGGCATATTTAAGGCGATATTTTCATTCATACATGATTTGACAACCAATGAGGTTACACTCAATCTTCATAGTATCTTGGATTACAACTTTCTTATATAATTTATTTTATTTCTTCAAATATTTAATGTTGAATTAGTTATATTACCTAATAATATTTTATGTGCAAGTTGTGTGACCTTTGCATTACTTTGATAAAATTATATTACATTGCTTCAATGCATATCATTTTAATTTTAATATTTACTTAGTATGCAAGTAATAATTTATTATTGTTTATGATAATTTAGTTTTTTTGCTCACAATTATTCCTAACGAGGTTTCAATGAGGCAAGATAAACAACCCTAGAATCTCCTCAATGTGCTTTATTTTACTAAATATTCCTTTTTTAAATTTTTAAGTATTTTATTATCTAGAGTTTTAAAAAATTTATGAGATTTTTTTATTCGTACCTTATTTCATGATTGATGATGATACACTCAATTATTTTGTATATAAGTATGCAACTTCCTATATAATTTGTCATTTCTTCAAATGTATTAATCTGATTTGGTTATATTGCTATCAAACTCTAATGTTTCACTCATGTGAGCTTCATGTCACTGTTATTTGGTTATAATAGATAGCATCAATTTATCTAATTTTTACCTTTGGCATATATTTGCTTAATAACAATCTAATTAATTGTTTTTATTTGTGCTTATTTAATTAGGTAATTCATATTAATTCCCAATGAAGTTCAATATACAGGAAACAGAGGACATCGGACTCTTCTGGATGACCTCCATCAAATTAAATATTTATTTTTTTATTTTTAAATATTTTATTTTCTAAAGTTTGACATCTTGTATGAATCATTTTGAATTGTTTGTTTAGTTGACAAATCAAGGATATTACACTTGATCATCTTTTTATCTTGTAATACTTGTTTATCATATAATTTATCTTATGTGATCATTACATTACTTTTAATTTATTACAATCCATTACTTTAATTTAACTTATTTTATTATTATTATCATTATTATTACTATTATTACAATTATTTAATATTGAAAAAATAATTTATGATTACTTTCACTTAATAAACTTGGTAATTCATAGTTATTCTACTTAAGGGCTGCTCAAGATGGAACAAACCCCATTGAATTTATTTCAACAAGCTCTATCTAATAAAATATTAACTTTTAATATATTTTTAAATAAATTATTTTTAGAGTTCTTAACTCTTTTAGGGATATTTAATTTCATACTTGATTTAATGATTATGGACATTATATTCTATCACATTAGTATCCTATGATGTATCATTTACATATAATTAATCCCTTTTCTTCAAATGATTTGCTTAGATTTGGCTAAATTACTACGCAACTCTAAACGTTCTTTCATGCATCTTTTCATCACCTTGACTCTGTTAGATTACATTTCTTCAATTTCCACAATTTTAGTTTTATTATATATTTACATAATATAAAAATAATAATTTATTTTTATTTATGATTATTTACTTTGTTAATTCATTGTGATTCTTAACAACATTGAATTGGATGGACAATTTTTTGTAGTCGTCTTAACGACCTTTTTGTAATAAAACCATTATTTATATGTTTTTCGATAGTTCATTTTCTTTGATTTTTGAATCCTTAATGAAACATTTCAATTCATACATTATTTAATGATTAAGAATATTGCACTCAATGTCCTTAGCATCTAGGAATGAAACTTTTTTTAATAATTTATCTCATTTCTTTAAATATTCTATGAGATTTAGTTATCTTATAACAAAACTCAAATTCTCTTCTTGTGTGATAATTAGATCACTTTGATTATGTTATATTAGATTACTTTAATTTTTCTCTTTTCAATTTTAATATTTTTTTACTTAATATTAAAAAATAATTTTTGATTATTGATGCTCATTTAATGTAGTAATTCATATTTGTCACAAATGAACTCCAATCAAGTGTAAAAATGATCATTTGGTTGATCTCAATGAGATCTATCAAATTAAACATTAATTATTATTTTTTATACTTTTTCTCTAAAGTTTTGGGATGCATTATGACATATTTTGATATACTCTGAAGCTTAGCTTCAAGGACATTAGACTTGATCTCATTATCTTTGAATGCAATATTCCTACAGAGTTTACTTTATTCTTTGATTATTTTTGCCTTTATTTGGAGACATTACAACAGAATTCTAAACGTCCTCCATTGTGCCTTTGCATCACATTGATTTTGTTATATTACATTGCTTTTCTTATTTCCATTTTAATATATATTTACTTAAAATTAAGATAAAACTTTATTCTTTTTTTCTTTATCACATTGGCAATTCATAGTAATTCCTTATTGGGTCAAATTTGATGAAATAATCAATATTGGACCCATCTAAACAAGCTCAATCGAATTAAATATTCATTTTATATTATTTAAATGTTGTTTTAAGATTTTTGCATGCTTTATGAAACATATTGGCGTGTTCCTAATTTGATGATGGATGACATTAGATGACCTTATGAAAAATGAACTAGAAATGGAGAGGAGAAGAGAAGAAGAAGAAGAAGAATTAGTTGAAAAGAACAACATAAAGAAGTTATAATCAATTACCATGAAGATGGGGGAAGGCATTTCAAAAGAGGCATCAACTAATGATAATTTTATTGCTTTAATTTCTAATATATCATATAAAGTTCTTAATGTTATAGGAAAGTATAAAAATAAAATTTATAAGAAGAAAATTAAGCATAATAATAAGAAGAAAGCATTGAAAGTAGCTTGGAGTGATTTAAATGAAACCAGCACAAGTGAAAGGGAAGAAAACAATGAAGGACTACTTTGTATGATGGCTAGAGAAAAGAGGAATAAGACAGTGCATCCTCAAGTAAAGAAGAGGTATATTACTCCAAAGAAAAATTGACAAAATAAATATTTTATGTTCAAAAATTTTCAAAATTTGAATAAAAAATTAAAAAAATTTAAAGAACATAGTGCACATCTAGGTCATTATAATCAAATTAGAGAAAATAGTGATATTTATTTAAAGAATATTAAAAAACCCAATGATAATTTTTAAAAAAAATTATGTGAGCATGCACCATTAATTAAGGAATTTAATGATTTTAAATCTTTGCTACTTTCTCAATTTCAAATGTTAAACAAATTAATAGATAAGTTTTTTGTTACAAATGCTAGAAGATCTTATATGTATATGCACGTTAAGATTTTATATGGTTTTAAACGTAAGCTTACATGCCACTATTGCATTAAACCTGGACATATGTAGGAAGACAACTAATATTCAATCAAAATTCCCTACTTTTGTGTGGATACTAAACGAAAATAGTAGCCCTATTACATCAAAATGTGTTGAATCAAAAATTGTTTTGTCTCTCAAATTCGATAATTAAAATAAAATATTGTGCATGTAAAATTTGATAAATAAATTTCAACAAAAAGAAGTGTAAACATATTTAAAAAATAAATAACATTTGAGAAATTAAGTTTAAAATATTTAAATGAAATAAATAAAAAACATAGTTAAAGAAAATCCTAAAACATTAAAACTGATTTAGGATCATCTTAAAGAACAAGCTGTTTGTGAAACATTCATTGATTTTAGAATTAATCTTTTCTAGTAAATTTTAAATCAATATTAATATATTATGTTTTGTATAACAACCATAAGAAGATAATTAAATTAATTATAAAGAAACTAAAAAGTTGACTCTTCAACCCTTGGATAACACTATAATTAAAACAAAATATTTTTTAAAATAATTTATTAACCAACCAATTGGTTTATAATTTAATAAAATCTTAATGTTATAAATAATTTAAAAAATTTAGATTATTTCCCTTTGAGTGATAACAAAAAATGGGAGAGGGAACGAAAATTGAAAGGATAAACCAAAATTAAGAGGGAGCATTAATCTTATCATAACATACATATAAAGGGAGTTTATGTTTAATTATTTTGCATATTCTCTTCTAAATATTTTATATTTTTATTAATTTTATTATAAGTTTTGTTATCATCAAAAGATAGATTATTGTATTATTGACCCCAAGCTATGGTAGTTTGTTTCATGATAATAAACCATAAACATTTATACTAAATTTGTTTAAGTGAATTTTAAAATTTTAAATAGTTGATACTCATATTCGTAGGATAACTAAAGGAACAAGATGTGAAAATATTAAGTCTTATGAAGATAATCTCTTTGGAGTGCTAAACTACCAAGAGATGCATTCCAAATTTAACTCTAGCTATTTCGTTTTAACTTTGATTAAAATATTAAACTTGATTGAAATATTTTTATATCGTACATAAATTAAATTCAAATTAATCTTAAAACAATACAATTTCAAGTATTTTTTATCCTTCATAATTGATTATCTTGACCATTATTTCATCTTAATAATATATTAAAAATCTTTAACTAATTTATTATAATAAAATGTTTTAATAATATTAATGAATTAGTAGAAAATTTAATAGAAAAATAACATGTTCATAAAAGTAATTAATGCTTAAACTAATTGGGACACTAAAATAAACTACTATGGTTCAGGGGTAACTAATTCTAAACGAGGTGGTACACCAAACACTTTCCATGAGTAATCCCAAAAATTGCATTTTTTATCAAGTCATCAACCTTACTTTTGTAAATAAAACAAAGTATATGTAGTTGGTCGCACAGTTGGTTAATTCCTGAACTTAGCATTGGGCAGCCAACCCTGTTATTCAATAATGTATAAAGGTTGTTAAAATCTTTATATGGAGACAACAAAGCAAATGTGCAATGTTAGACTAAAAACAATAATGTTTTCTGCACGATGAACTCCAAAATTGTGGGAGTAATGTGAACCATTTGATCTTGCATTTTGATCAAAAAATCACCATCATGTGACATTTTTCAAAAGTGGTAATTCTATCAACCATTTGATTATGCAATTTCAAGATTAGATTGTGATTCAGATCTAACAGCCCAGATAAATTTCATATTTCTAAAGGCATGAATCTGACTGCATCTATCTGATCCCACAATTTTTGCAGTCAAACTTTCCCGAAAGTTTTGATCGAACGGCTCTTATGCAATAGTTATTTTAGCTGTTGGAGATTTTTTGTTAATTTCTTAATTAAAATATTGGGAAAATTGTAGTGACTAAATTGAATCTTTGGTGAGTACTTTTAGCCACTACATATTACCTATAAATAAGAGATATTTGTAAGAAATTAGATGGAGAAATTTTTATGTCATAAAAAAATTTTATGAAAGAATATTCAACCTCTTTGCTACCCGTTCCCATTTCGTCGCTTCCACACGTTGTTGCGTCATTCACTCATTAAAATTCTTCTCTTTCTCAGATCAACTAAGTAATCTTTTTCTTTATTCTTATTTGATTTAATTAAAATACTTATGCTTTTTTAATCATTTCATCAACCATAATATTTTGTTAGTACTTATTTCGATTTTATGTTGTTGAATGTTTTTGTTTTATTGAAATTTGTTATAAAGCCATTGTAACCTATCTTGTTGATTTCATTATAAGGCCATTATAGTCTGTCTGAGTTGTTTATTTGTTATGAGGGTTTAGCTTTTTTTGGTAGAAGTCTTATATTGTGTTTGTTTTTGCTTGGCTTTTGTTATAAGCCATATTTATTAAAAAATGATTTTGTACATTTTCAATCATTATTGATTTTTTAATGGCATACTTTTTTATAAAATTTAATATGTTTTTAATTAAAATTAAAATTTGTAAAAATGAAATTTTATATATTGTTTAAACCATAATAAAAAAATTTAAAATATTTACTTAAAATATTTTGTAATAAACTAAAATTTTATTTCTAATTATTCACTCCTCCTTTTCCCAAAACCTCACCTCAACATGCTCATACACACGTTCACACACATGTTGTCACGCACAACAACAAACATGCACATACACGCACACACACACACACATCCACAAGCACACATGAACATGCACACACACATACAAATATGCACATGCGTCCACACACACAGATACCGCCACACAGCCATGCAAGCACACTCACACGCACACATGCACACCCCATTACAAACACACACACAACCACGCACCCACACGCACGCACATGCATACACACATGCACACACACTCACATGCACTATTATGCACACAAGTGTATGCACACACACAACCACACATACACACATGAGCCCATGCACACACATGCTCACACGTACACACCCAAGAACACACAAAAGCAAACACATGCTCACACACATGGCTGTACTCACACAAATGTGTAGATGTATAGGCACACACACACACTGGCACACATAAGCACACACGTACACACACATGCAATTGAGCACTCCTAAAAAGGCATTCATGCACACATACACACACACACACTCACACTTGCATACACACACACACACATATGCATGCATGCCTGCACAAACACACATGCACACATAAACACAAGAAAGCACTCACACACACAAAAATGCTTACACACTGGCACATACTTGCACACATTCACTCATGCTGCTACATATGCATAAACATTCTCATGCATCCACATGCACTCAAGAACAAGCAAGGCACATAAAAACACAACAACACCTACAAACAAGCCTACACATATGCACATAAATAGGCACATTTGTGCAAGAATAATCACTCACACAATCACACATACACCCCCACACACATACACACATGCTACACACACACACAAATGCATGTACATGCACACACACAAACAAACATGAACACATACACAAACACACACATATACAAATACATCTACATACACGTGCATGAACACATACACGAACATGCACACAAATACGCACCACTATACAAATACTCACGCATGCACACACAGACACATACACACATGCATGTATGCATGTAGACACAAACACACACACATACACTCATATGCATGCACACATACACACATAGGCAAATTCATGCATGCACATACACACTCACACACACAAAAATGTGCACAAGCATGCACATGCACATGCACACATACTCAAACATATACACACAAGTACACAAATGCAGACACTAGTTCATGTATATACAAACACACCCCTACACCTGCACTTGTACACATGCCAAAAAACATGCACAAACACACACATGCACACAAACACATGCACGCACAAGCATATAAGCACACACACAAAACCACACCAGCACACATGCACACACACAGATGCATACATATACAAGCATTCATACAACACATACATGTGGACATATGCACACACATGCAAACGTGCATGCATGCACACACATGCAAGCTTGCACATTCACACAAGCATATGCACCTATACAGGTAAACACACATGCATGCACACATAAGTTCATACACATGCACCCATAACATATACACGATCATGTACATACACATATATGCACAAGCACATACATGCACACACTCATACACACATGTGCATGCACACATGTGAGCACACAAATACAAAAGCTTATCCACACATGCACAAACACACATGTAAAATTACATGCACACATATGCATATCAAGGCACAATTAGTCATACACACTCATGCACACTTGTACTCATGCACATGTCCACCTGCATGTGCATGCATCCATATAAAAACTCACAAAAAGACACTCATGCACTAGCACTCACATACACACCCACACATCAATGCACAAAGATGAATATGCTCTCACACATACACACACACACGTGAATGCACATACATACACACACAGTCACACATATGCATATGTGCATGCACCCATATGTAAACTAACTTGAACATATGCACGAGTGGACAACATTCATACACATGCATACCCTTACTCATGCACACACTCAGGCACACATGCATGCCCATCCATAAACACAAGCACCCCCATGTAGACTTGCATGTGCATACACTCACACAAGCACACCTGTGTATACACACAGCTATATATATAGACACACCCATGAACATACACACTTAGGTACACATAGGCATGCACTTACATAAATGCAAACACAATCACATGCGTATACATAAACAACCACATGCATACATACACGCATGCATGAGCACACAAAGACGTACATACACACATGCATGTGTACATACACACACATGAACACTTACCAACATGCACACACACATATACACATCGAGAACCACACAAACAAACATGCACACACACAGACATATACACACACATATGCACACACACACATACACTCACTCACTCACTCACATGCACACAAACTCTCACACACGCAACACAAACACATAGACATACACACATGCACACTCATACGCACATATAAACATACACACTTGCATGCACATATGCACACATGTAGACACACATGTACAGACACACATGCACACACATATGCAAGCACACAAATATACACGCACACTAAATATTTGTGCATTAACATACACAAACACACACTCTCTCTTATGCTAAAATAGACACAAACAATTGTAAACACATGACACATGCACACTTGCGCAAGCATGCACATACACATGCATGCATATACATGTAGACACATGTATAATGACAAATTTGCACATGCCTACATGCATATGTAGTCAAGCACACACATACCTATACACACACACAGACATGTGCCCACATGTAAAAAAACTCAAAGACATATGCACACTGACATAAACACCCACAAACAGCCACAAAAAAGAACAGACACATGCATCGACACACACATGTGAGCATGTGCCTATGTGCATGCACACGAATGTATGTAGACACGTACACACACACATGCACATTCACATGAATACACACACACACCAACACACATGCATGCCTACAATTGTGCACACAAACATAGACATGTAGATACCCACAAACCTACATATAGGCAAAACTCTAAATGCCTACATACACTCACATGCACACATGTATATGCATGCAGATACACACAACCATAAGCACATAAGAAAACTCACATGCACAAACAAAAATATGCATAAACAAAAACATGCACAAACACAAACACACACACTGCAAAACACACATGAATACATGCAAGAACACACATGCAAAGGCACGCACACATACACACATAGGGACTCACAAAAGCACACAACTACATAATGATAGATACACATGCACATGTGCACACACACATACATATGCACATATATACTAGTGCACACATCTACATATGCTAATAGAACACACACATCCATGCACACACACACATGTGCCTACACACAAACACATGCATGCACAGACACACACACACACACACACACACACAAAGATATATATATATATATATATATATATATATATATATATATATATATATATATATATATATATATATATATATATATATATATAAGAACACACAACTACACCCACACATGCACACACACGTGGACATGCCCACAAACAAACTCATGTGCACAAACTCATGTACACACAAACACATTAGCTCACACATACATTCACATGCATGCACACACACATGTATACACCCACACACACACACACACGCATAAGCTAGTGCACACACTAGCACACCTATGTACACACACACATATGCAAATACATGCAAACCAATACACATGCACATGTAAACATAGACATATATACAAGCACACACATTTGTCCATACAAGAAGTCACACATAAATAAATACACATGCATGAGCACAGCTTCATAGACACACCCACACACACACATATACACACACACACACACACCTGCATAACACCTGAACAAAACACACACATGCACACAAAAACAAAACCACCCTCTCGCATTAATACACAGATAAACATGTACTCGCATGCACAAACACATATGCAGACACACACATATGGAAGTGCATAGCAACACATGCACACAAATGAACACACAAAACACAATTTTGTGCTCTCATACACATGCACATATAAATGAACACATGAAAGCACATGCACACACAGACCCAAACACCCCTAATGTACACACACACACACATAAACACATGCATGTAAATGCACACACATACAAACTCATGCATATGCATACTTAAACACACACATGCATACTCACTTGCACGCAATGCAGATAGCACACACACACAAATGTACACACACAGCCACACACGCACACCCGCATACACCTGCATTGAACATATGCATCAACTATTACACACATGCATGCACACACACATGAACATTCTCAAACAAGCATTAATACACAAACATAGAAGTTGCATGCACATATGCACACACACATGCACACAATTATGAACAAACATGCACATGCATATGCATACATAGAAGAAAATGCACACACACACACATGGATACACAATAAGCAAACATGCACACATAGATGCAAGTGCAAGCCTGCATACCCATGCACGCAAGCACACTGGTGCACACAAACACACAGTCACACACATGAATATATATGCATTTATGTAGGCATGTATGTACACACCCACAAAAATACTCACACAAATACATCCATGCAAACATAGACACACAGACACATGCAAAACTGCACACACATACTCACATCTACAAACATTCACATGCTTACCCAAAAACATATGCATATGCAAAGCTACACATATGCATGCACACACACACCTACATGCATGCACATGCACATGCACACACACAACACACACATGCAAACATAGAGATAGAACTTCACATGCACACATACATATGCACTCATGCACACATACATTCACACACACACAAAAACAACCTTGCTTGCACATCCAAACATGTACACACACATGCACATGTGTATAGAGACACACATGTGCCCACACACAAGCATGTATGCATGCACATGCATAAGGAAATATGCATGCACACACACATGCATACACACATGCATAGACACATGCATGCACACAAATACAAATACACACACGCACGCACATGTACACAAGCACATGTGAACCCATCCACACACATGCATGTGCACACACACACACATGTGTCGTACCTAAGCACACATGGCAATTAGCATGCACAATCACATAGACATGCTTACGTATATGCACGCGTGTTCACATGCTCACATGCACATGCAAAGGCACACAACCACATAGATACACATAGATAAAGATATATGCACACACAAATCAACATGCACACGTATGCATAAACACATGCACATGCATACACAAATCCACACTCATGCACATGCAGACAAGGACATACACATACACATACACATGCACAAGTATACACACAAAACACACATATGCACACACTCTCACAAACACACACATATATACATGGATACACACACACACACAAACAAAAACACACTTGCACATACTCACACATGCATACAAACATACAAGCACGTAGAAATGTATGCACTCACACACAAACACACATGTGTACATGCTTATACATATGCACACACATGCACACACACACATCTATAAACACAAAGATGCCTACCCAAACACATACACACACATGTGTCCATGCATGCAAATGCACCCATGCATTATAACACTTATAAACATGCACACATGCATATAAGCAGTCATGAACACACACACATGCATGCACAGACACTTGCACAAACAAACACAGATGCAAACAAAAATTTGCACACACCCACAAACATAAGCATGCACACATATGCACACAAGTAGACACATGCATGCACACACACTCAGATGTGCACATACATGTGCATACACACACATGCACACATACATACACCTACCCACACTCCTACATGCATTTACACAAATGCATACACACATTTACATACATAGAAGCATAGAACCATAAACATAAGCACCCACACACAAACACACATGTAAAAGTACACTCAAACACATGCATGCCCATACACACTCATATGGATAAAGATGCTCAAGCAAGCATGCACACAAACAAATGTGTACACACAAACATATAGGCACGCAAACACACACATAGACATACACATGCATGCACAAATAAATACACATGTACACACACCTACATGTGCATGCAAATGCAATCTCATAGGAAAAAGTACACACACAAAAGTAGACATACATAGACACAAGTACAAGTATCCACATACACCACAAATGAGCATAAACATGCATGCAAACCTAGACACACATTCACACCCGCTCCAATAGACATGCATACATGCACACACACACACACCAACACCCCAATGCATGCACACAAACACACACAAGACCACACATGTGTGCAAATGGACAAAAACATACACACACACACACATGCAGACAAAGACACACACACAAGCATGCACACACATAGCCACCTTCCCACATGCATGCAATGACAAGCACACATGAAAATACATGATTTCACACACACAACACACACACACATGTGTGTAGTCACACAGACACACACACACAAAAACACACATGCACACATGTATACATACACACATGTACACCCACACACAAATATAAGCACTCACATCCATACATATAGACACACATATTCATGCATGGACAAAAATACACTTATGCAAAGAGACACAAGCATGGAGTCACACACATGCACATGCACATGCATATATACCAACAAGCACAGAAGCACACACATACAATGGCACACACACAAAAGCACACATGGACATACACACCCAAACAACCCCAATGTACACACACATAAACACATGCACGTAAATGCACACACAAACAAACTCATGCATATGCATGCTCAAACACACACATGCATACTCACTTGCACTCAATGTAGACAACACACACAGCCACACACACACACCCACACACATTTGCATCATAGACATGCATCAACTATTACACACATGTATGCACACACACATGAACATTCTCAAACAAGAACAAGTACACAAATAGAGAAGTCACATGCACATATGCACACACACATGCACACAATTATGAACAAACATGCACATGCACATACACACACATAAGAATGTGCACACACACACACACATGGACACACAAAAGACAAACATGCACATATAGATGCATGTGCAAGCAAACACACCCATGCACACAAGCACACTGGCGCACACAAACCCGCGGACACACACACACAAATACATATACATTTATGTAGGCATGCACGTACACAGCCACAAACATACTACTGCACATGCATGCATGCAAACATAGACACACACACACACAAGCACATGTAGAAATATTCACATGCTTACTAAAATATACATGCATATTGCATAAGTACACACATGAATGCACACAAACCAACATACATGCATGCACATGCAAACATAGAAACAGAGTTTCACATGCACAAATGTACACATGCACACATACATTAATGGATTGATGAAAGTACACTTATATAGAGACGCACAAATATAAAGGCGCAGACATGCACAAGCACATGGGTGCACATCAACACTCATAGAAGCATACACATACAACTACACACAGAAACACACAAATGCGCACATGGATGCACACATGATCACATATGAACATACTCAAACACACACATGCCTACATATATGTACACACACAAACATATACACACATACACACACGTGTACACACACATGCTCATACACCAACATGCACACATGCCAATGGATTGGCCCACACTCACTCCTATACACAAAGACAAATTCACACTCATCCAATTCCACATGTAGACACACAAAGACATGCACACATACACACAAAAAATATAGATGCGTGTACCCACACACTCATAACATGCACACACATAGACGAAGGCAAAAATGCTCATATGCACCTATGCAGACACACATATGCACTTTAGCAGACATGCACATGCACACTCACACTCACACTAATGCACACTCACACGTATAAGCTCACAAACATGAACACCCATGTGCACATAGGCATACACGTGCATGCATACACAAACATGCATAATGATGTGCACAAACAAATTCTCACATATGTGTGCACATGCACATAACAAATAAGCACCCACACAAGCACACACAAATGCTTAAGCTTACACACGCATATGCACACAAACAAACATATACACACACACACACAAACATGCACATGCATCCATGCCTAAACACATAAATACACACAGGCATGCATGCACACATAGAAACACATGTGAACACACATACATTTGTACATACACATGCATTTACACACATGCACATATAATTAAACATATGCATACATGCACACATGCATGTAGACATGCATGTGCACACATGTGCAAGCTCACCCACATGCACACAAACTTACTACAAACATGCACACACACACACACTTGCACAAACACACACATACTTGCCCAAACATTGACACATGCACATATAGATGAACACAGTACCTACTCACATATAGTTGTTAGCATACACACACTCACAAAAACACACATGCACTCATGCATGCACACACGCTCAAATGCATGCACACAAACACCCATATAATATATACACATGAACACACAGACATACATGTGTCCACATGCACTTATATGCATATGTACATGCACACTCGCACACAAACATATGTAGGCACATGCCCAAATGCACACACACATGTATACACACACACACACCCCTATACACACACATAGACACATATTCAAACACACGCACATAAACCCACACACAAGCACACACGGACATAGGAACCCATGCACTTGAAAGTAAACACACACGCACACACAAGTGCATACAGGTACATACATAGAAAAGCATACACATGCACACAAATAGGAACACAAATGCATGGCTAAAGCAAACAATCACATACACAAAATATACCTACCAACACGCACACGTGCACACACATACACACATCAGTACACACACAAACCTATACATAGACACACACACATATACATGCATGTCCACACACAAACACACGCATTCCTACATGTAGTCAAAAACATGCAAATGCATACATACTCGTGCATGCATGCATGTGTGCACATATGCACACTTGAACCCATAAACATGCAAACATGTGCATACAACAAACATGCACTCACACATACCCATATGCTTGCACTCTCACGCATACACACACACACACATGTGCACACGCTCACAAGCATGCACACATATACATGTGCACAAAGACACACGCACATATACACTCACACATGCCATAATACACATGTACAAACACATGCACTAACACACACACACATGCATGCCTTCTTACACATGCATCTAACAACACACACACATGCACAAACATATGCATAGAAGTACACACACAAAAACCAACACACAAACACCTACATCAACATATGAAGACACACACATACAAGCATGCACACACACACAAATGCATTCGCACACATACACATGCTACACACACACACAGACTAACACATGGACATACATTGAGACACACAAACATGTACACACACTCACATGTATGCACACATGCACACATACACAAGCAAATGTAAATGCACATGCACATACATTGACACACACAGGTAGGCATACACATACAAACAATCACACAAGCACCCTAGCATACACTCAGACAAAAATATGCACACAAACACACTCACAGGCTAAAACAAACAAAAACATCCATGAACAACCATGTAAACTTGCACATCACCACGCATAGGCACACACATGCATAGGCACATACGCACACATACAGTAACATGCACTCATACACACCCAACACACCGGCATAGTCACATGCTCACACACATATGCATATGCATGCATGTGAGCACATACACGTGTACATACACACACATGCATGCAAAATACATGAACAAACATGACTTTGCATGTACACACATTCACATGCATAGGCACAAAATTACATACACAAGCTCACAAACATAAATATATACAAGTGTACAAATGCATACACAAACATGCACATACATGCATACACAAAAAAAAACACATGCACTTGCACACCAACAAACACACATGTACACACATAAACATACACAAACACCTCTACACACACGCACATGTCACATGCACAAACACACACCCAAGCATGGACACTCACGCACACACATGCCTACTCATCTGTATGCAAAGCCACACACACACACACACCTGCACAAACACATGCTTACACATGAACATGTTCACGTATATGCATGCATGCATGCACGAACACATATGAGTCTTCACAAAAATAAACATACAAATATACACACTCATACAAGCACACATAACACACATAGAGAGATGTATGCACACATGCTTATAGACACACACGTGTGTATGCACTCTTTCAAGCATAAGCTCACACATGCGCACAGATGCATGAGTATGTGCACACACACATATATACACATTTGCTGACACACAAAAACACACATGCATGCACATAGACATGCACACACACAAAAAAAATGCAGACATGTACACACACACCCACACATCCATACTCACACTTGCACATACAAATGCATCCACAAATCCACACACACATGCACACCTTGACACAAACATTCATAACAAATGCACAAATTCAAGCACAACAACAAATGCTTGCATATTAACACACACACAAGCACACATATAGGGATAGAAAGACATGACTATCGACACACACTCTCACTCACACACATACAAACACATGCACACAAAGAAACACAAGTAAAAATGCACACACAGCAACGCACACCCATACTCACACACACTGATGCACAAAAATGCATGTGCACATACACACACACATATCTATAAACAAACACCATGCGCACATAAACACACATGCACATGCACAAACACCCAGCATACACACATCCACACATATAAGTGCACACACTTGTGTCCATGCACAAACACACATATGCACACACAAATGTGCATAGACACATGCATGCACCAGTGCACTCATATGCACATGAACATTCACAAAAACACTTGCACACATAGGCCCACACAAAAACACACACATATATGCACACATAGACACGCACGCTCATGTCAACTCATACATGCTCCCATAGACACACACACACACACACATTTGTGCATGTGCATATGCATGCCCACACAAACATACGCATACACACACTCACATGCACATACAAACATGCACACACACACACACATAAAGACATGCACATACATGCACAAACCACACACATTTACACTCACTTAGACATGCACATGCACATAGATACACAGAAATTCTGGTGCACACATGCATGTGCACAACAACACACACACAGATGCACACATATGCAACCACAAGCACAAATGCACACACATAAAAACACACATGCACACACAAAAGCACACACATTGAAACATACACACCAACACACCTAAACATATGCATATGCACACACACGGACATCCTCATCCACAAGCACACACAAAGAAACATGCAAAATAGACACATACACACACATGCATGAACATCACAAATGCATGCACACACACACACACACACATTTGTACAAGAAAACAAATACATGCACACACACATGCACCTACACACTCACATAAACGCACACACATACAAATAGAGACACACACACACACACTCACATGAATACAAACTCTCATATGCACACACATGCATACAAACACATGCATGTAGACAAGTACATGCAAAAAACTTGCCCACACAACACATATCCACACTCAAACACACATAAGCACACCCGCATGTGAACTTAAGCACTTGTGCACATGTACTAGCACACACATACATGCACACATGAACACAAACACAAAAGCAAAATCACATATATGTAGATGCACACATTCACAAATAGATGAAAACACAACTTACACACATACATGTGTTAGCATACACACACTCACAAACACACACATGCACTCATGCATACACACATGCTTAGATGCAAGCACATAAACACCCACACAACACTTGCACATGAAAAAACACACACATGTGTCCACATGCACTTATGTGCATATGTACATGCACACCAACACAAAACATATGTAAGCACATGCCCAAATGCACACGCATGTATACACACACCCCTACACACATACATAGACACATATTCAAACACACACATAAACCTACATACAAGCACACAATCACACAAGCACACACACCCATGCACTTGCATGTAAACACACACACACACAAGTGCATACACACACACATAGAAATGCATACACATGCACACAAATAGGAACATGCATGCATGGCTCAAGTGAACAATCACATACACACACTCAAGAACACATTCATACATGCACTCACACAAAAGCACATAATCACTTACAACTACACCCACACAATCGCACATGCAAACACACACACATGCAAGCATAGCGAACCCAACACACACATATGTGAGTGTGCACACACAACACACATACGTAGATTCACACTGACATTCACTAATGAACAAGTGTACACACACACTTACACGCACATATGCAAATGAATGCATGCACACAAACACACATGTGCACACCCACATGCACACAAGCACACACACCTACCCACATGCACACAACCACACCTATACACACACATGCATACACAGTCATATACATGCACACATGCTTGCCTAAACACACACATGCACACACACATACACACAGACATAAACATGCAAGCACACACATGCATACACGCACATGCACCCACATTTGCAAGTACACATAAACATACAAACACACATAGAGGTGCACAGACATGTGCTCACAAATGAACACACAAATAAACACATTTGCACACACACGTGCACACACACACACACATTGAAGCATGCACACATATAAGCACACACTCATACACACAAGCATAGTAACCATACAAACACATATGCACATACACACCCATACACACACACAAGCATGAATACATGCATCAACACACAGATGCACATGTGCACAAACATTTACACACACAGAAGTGCAACCACACGTAGCTATAAGTACAAGCATAGACACAAGTATATAAACAAACATAGGAATGCATACACACACACACACACCAATGCACACAAACATGCACACACATAGACATACACGCTCCCTCGCACACCCTTACATATTGAAGCACACATGCATACACTTGCACAGACACAACCACACAAACACACAGACACATATGAACTCACATATGTACACACACATATATGAACGCACACCTATGCACATGCATACATAGATATATACAAACATGTGCATGGATGCACTTAGATAAACATGCACAGACACATGAATAAGCATGTAAAGATACACTCATGCATACACACACAAACTGATACATACACATGTGCATGCACTGACATAGGCACACACACAAACACACACACACATATACACACATACACATGCAAATGCTCACACACAAGTGAACACATACACAAGCACACAATTGCTCACAAGCACATACATGCATGCACATATACTTACAATCACATAAACACACACACACAAATACATGCATGTACACCCAAAATTTTAAAAAAACTTGCACATACACTTGCATAAACATGCACATGCACCCACACACAAATAAGAAAACACACACATATATAAGCTACACATGCAAACATGTATGCGCACACACATATACACCCAAGCACACCCAAAAATGCACAAGTACAAACACATGCATTCATATGGACACACACGCACATAAAGATACACACACATACGCACATAGGCTTACACACATGCACACCAATGTGCACACACACATGCATAGATACACACACAAGGGCACACATGCATGCACACTCATGCATAGATGCACATGAACACACATGCACACACATGCATCCACATGCACAAGAATGCACTATACACATGCAAATGTGCACACACACATACAAACACACACAAGCATAGACGCTCGTACATAAGCATAAATGCACAAACAAACATGCATACATGCATACACAAATATACAAATGCATGTGCTTGCACATACACTCAAACACACACATGCACAAACATAAAGATATACACACACACATAGGTACACATAGACCCCATATACACACATGCTCATGCACGCACACACACACACTTAAACAAATATACATGCAAACACATATATACAATCACATTCACACATACACACGCACATGTGCATATGCATATGCATAGAAACCCATGCACACTCCCACACACATAATCATGCATATAGACACACATTACAAAAACATGTTCAAACACAAACACTCACGTACAAATGTATACATGAATACTCGCTCACACACATGCACACCTATGCACACACACACCCACACAAATCCACGTATAGGCATGCACCCAAATAGGCACACACACACATACACATGCAAAAATAGAGACACATATACACATGTAATGCCCAGGCATACACATGTGTGCACATATGCACACACACACACAATGATGCACATTGTGAACATACACACATGCACACATAGACATGCATGCTCACACAGACATGCATGCACACACACATATGAACACATATATTCACATACAAATGAATGCACATGCAAACCCACATGCACATACACACAAACACATGCATACATACACACAAACACACAAGCATACACACACAAGACATCTACACAAGTACATATGCACACACATAAACACACAAAGACACACACACATGTAAGTACTCATAAGCATGCTTAAACACATTTTCACAAACACACATTCACATGCACACTCACGCACAAATACTTACGCAAACACACATGCTCACAAACACACCCACACCCACATCATGTGTAACTACACACAAACATAGATAGTACACATGCACACACACACACACAAAATCACACACACAAAGACACACATGTGGATGCAGGTGAACATGCACACACATACTCACACATATACACACACATACACACACATATACATGCACAGACCCACCCACCTGTACACACCTGAACACATGCATGCTTACACGTGCATACGTATGAACACATGCACACAAGCATAAGCCCACACACACAACAACACAAACACACAAGCACACATGCACACACTCCCAAACATAGATACATATACTAAAAATGCATGCATGCAAACACACACACATGCACACAAGCACAAACACACACATAGGTGCAAACATGCACACATGTAGATACGCTTATACACATACAAACTTTCATGGATGCACTCATGCACACATGCATGTGAACACACACACACACACATGCATACAAATGCATGTACCCACATAGATACACACTTACATACATATTCATAAATGCAAATTAGCATACACATGTGTATGAATATACATATGCCAAAAACATAATCTTACTCACTCACATGCATACATGCACATACACAACCACATCAATACGAGCACCTGCACATGCACATGCAAGCATACGCACAAGCAACCACACTCGTCTGACAGGCACACATAAAAACAAATAAGCACAGTTGCACACACATGCACACAATTGGAGATGTACATACATAAGAAGTCTCAAACACATACAATTGCACAAACATATACACACATGCACATGCATAGGCACTCATAGACGTACAAACTTTGGTACACACATACATGCACACACACACACACAAACACTCAAAAGAAAGCACATAAGCACATGCACGTGAACAAACACACATATAAACACTCAAAAGAAAACACATATGTAGATGCATACATACAAAGATGCAAAATGCCAACATACATGCTTGTATACACACACACGTAAACACACATGTACACACCCACACACAAGCACACACACATGTACGAAAATGCACACATATATATCTACATGGACTCACACAAAAATATAAAAACACACACACACACACACATATATATATATATATGTATGCATGCACACACACATGCATGCACACTCATATAGACTCACAGACAAAGACACACACACACACACATGCACACGAATGGACATGCTCATGCACTCAAAGGCACACGCACACACATGCACAAACATGCATAAATACAAATGTGCACGTATATAAACACATCCTAACATACATACACATGCATGTACATACACACACATGCATACAAATGCACAACTAGATGCACACACACATATCTACACACATAAGCACATACACAAATGCACATCCATGCAAAAACAAATACAAGCATGCTTATAGACACATGCACACACAAATGCAAGCATACCCTCTAACAAACATGCACACTCACATACACACATGTGCACAACCACACACATATGCATATGTAGAAACACATGCATGCATGAACATGCACACACAAATACACTTGCATGCACCTAGCTAGTTACACACACATATACACATAAAGGCTTACACAAAAGTGCATAAACACATGAACACACAAATAATCATGCATGCACATACACATAGATACATATGCATGCACACACACACACAAACACACACACTCATATACACATGCACATGAACATACACATGCATGCACACAAATAAATACTCACAAGCATACACACATACACATGCATAGATACATGCACGTATACATATGCACATCCACACAAAAAAATATACACATGCACATGCATGTGCAAACATGCATGCACAAATGCACAATAGACACACGTGCATGCAAACACACACACACATGCTTGCAAGAATGCGTGCTCACACACCAGACACACTACACATGCATTTGTATAATACTACTAAATGAATGCATACATACCAACATACACATAATCACACACACACATGCAGACAAGCATACAAGCATGCACACATGCACACGTAGCCACACATATGGGTGCTGTACAAGTAAAAAACCTACAAACACAAGCACACACATGCACACATACCAACTCGCCCATACACTTCTAAGCCCACATGCTCATACAAGGACAAACACACTTGCGAACACCATTGCACACAAACATGCTAATACACACACACACATGTACACACAAGTGCACACATTGCACACACATATGTATACATATTGAGACACACACACATGCACACATCCCTATGCACCCACACATCTACACACCTACAAGTGCACACATGAGCACACAAAGACACAGAAATGCACATACACAACCACACACATATAGTCACATAGGCATACACACACATGCACATAGACAAATATGCACACACACATAAGACATAATACATGCAATAAATAAACATGATCATGCACACACCCTCATTTAGACATGCAGACATATAGACACACACATGCACAAGCACACAAAAAGATGCATTCATATACATATATACATGCACACAAATACACATCCACATGCACCTACATGCATACAGACATATAGACACTCACATAGATCAACACACTTACCCAAACAATCACATGAATAGACAAGCACATATGCACATATAGGAACACACACACACACACACACATACCCATACATACACATGCACACACAATGCACAAACACATGCACACATAAACACATAAAAACAAACACGCACACACACAAACACATTTACACCCATGCATGTGTCCCCATGCATATGCACACACTTGCACTCGAATATAAGCACACACATAAGGACATGTACACAAACGTGGACCCACATGCACACAAACATGCTCATACATGCTTACAAACACACATAAGTAGGACACTCATGTATGCCCACACATGCATGCAAACATAGGTGTTCTCACACACCTACATATGTACAAGCATGCACACTCACATGCACATGCATGCCTACAAATGTAAATCCATGCACACAAGTGCACTAATGCATGCACAAGCTCACACACCAGCACAAATATGCACTGGAACACACATCCACTCACACACAAGCTCACACACACATGTCCATGTGCATGTAGGCATGCACACACAACACAGACAAATGCAGCCACACATACACACTGATGCATTCATGAACAAATAAATACATATGCACAAGCACTCACACACATACACATTAATGCAAATGCATATTCATATGTAATAAAATATGCTCAGCTTCACACACGTACACACACAAACTCATATGCACACCTACACACACTCATTCCTATGCATTGTAACACACATTGACACCACACAACCACACACATGCACATGCACAACACACACCATGCAATGTCATGTATACACAAAAATATATGCACACAAAACACTTGCACGTTCACAGACACATGTGCACCCATGCATGCACATGCATATCCAAATGCACATAAAGACACTTATGCACACATAGCCACACAAAAAATATGGACACATATTAACTCAAGCACATACATAGACACACATATACACACATGAAGACACCCATGCACACATCCACACACATACACACGCACACAAACAGATGTATATCCACATGCACACATATACAAAAAGATATAAACATGTAGTGACAAACACACTTGCATACACACACTGCACACTCCAATGAACACAAACACACACATATGCACACATTCACACACACACATGCACATAAATATGCACACGTGCAGACATGCATGCAAACATGGACACACATGTACACACACACATATGCACATGCACACACGCCCACATACACTCACACACATGCACGTACATGCTCATAGAAACCTACATACATGCACACACATAGATACACAGTTGCATGCATGCACACACATGTGCACCCAGCACTCTCATGCACATAAACACTTGCAAAAAGGCACACACACACATGCACATGAACACACACATACACACATGTATGCACACAAACACACACACACACACGCACACGTACATATGCATGCACACATATATAAATATGCCCATATATACACACTTGAACACACAAAAGTACACACACACACTTTCACAAACCCCTCATAGGTGCACATGCATGCATGCACACAAGAATACACTCACAAAAACACATGCAAACATAGTATGCACACTTATACACACAAACATACGCACAAGCACATAGAAAAACTTATACACACACACACACACACAAGAACACATATATGAATGCACACACATACATGAGTGCACACACACACTGACACATAGACATGTGCACAAACACACACTCAATCATACAAACAAAAACCCATGCATGCAAGAATGCAAACACACAAACATACACACACACAAGTGCACACACACACATACATGCACACAAGCCCATATGCACTGACACACAAACAAATATGCATACACATAATGCACTCGTACTGATGCACACACTTGTAGATTGATAAACACACAAACACACACACACACAGATGCTCATGCATATACTCACAAACACATGCATAAGCACACAAACATGCATCTACACCCATGCATGCACAAATACACACACTTGCAATGACACACATGTGCACATGCACATATGCATATGCCCACACAAGTGTACATGCACACAAATAGTTGCATAACCAGAAACATGCACATGCACACATACACACACACACACTGACCCATATAGGCATACAAGCATGCATGTATGCACATGCACACACACACACACACATGCACATAGATGTGAATACAACACATCCATATGTACACACACACAAACACATGTACATTCATAAACATATATACACATGTACCCACACACATACACATACATGCTCACAAGCACATGCATAAAAACACACGTTCACATGTGAACAAAAGCACATGAAGACACACATCCAAACATGCATGCACACAAACACACATACACAAACATGCTCAAACACATGCACGCCATACACATGTTCACACACACACACACAGACATGTGCACAAGATCACAACACACACACACACTAAGAAACACACATGCATGAACTTGTCACACACACATAGAGATATATTCGTGCACATATATACATGCGATCAAACAAATGCCCACACAAACCTACACATGCACATGCACCCACATAGATATAGATGTATGTTTATGCATATGCACATGCACACACACAGTATACAGGTGCACACATATACACACACCATCACACAAAGAAACGCTAACACACAAGTACACAAGCACACAAATGCAAACCCACTCACACACAAACTCACACGCACACATATATACACAAGGATGCATAAATGCATAGACACCATGATGCACTCATGTACACAATTTTGTGCACACAACAACATACACATGTATACTAGCATAAACACATGCACACACATACACACACAAAGAAACACACATGCACAAGCACAAGCATGCAAATGCAAACACACACAAAACCACAAAAGCATAAATTCACACACACACACACACACTCGTATACACATGTATAGGAACACATATGTAAACACATGCACATGTAAGCACATACCCTCACAAATACAATACAAACAAACAAACACACACATGCACTCACACCCACCTACATGTGTGCATAGAAACTTTTATACTCACACACACATATACATATAGACATGCATAAGCACACAAACACTTACACACATGGACAGCCTCACCCACTCAGGCACACATAGCCACATACATACATGAATGCATGAACATATGCAAGCATCCCTAAACACATGTAGCCACGAACGTACACACACACACACACTGACATATGCATACGCACATACATGGACAAACACACAGACACACAAGAATAATCATGCACATGCACATCCACACATACATACAAACTCATGAACAAACGCATGCATGCATCCACATGTGCATGCATGCACACACACATGCACAAACAAGCACACACATACACAAACAACAACACACACCACACCAATGAAAACACACACATATATATGCATGGACAAAAGCATACACAGAGATGTGCACCTACCGATGCACATAAACACACACACACGAACACAAGTGCACAAGCAAGTAAGCACACATGCAAAATACATGCATAATACTCACCCACTCTGCCCTACCATTCCCGCATACAAGCATGCACAAACACACACATGCACATGCACACATACAAACCCATATGCTTGAACACATTCTCACACACACATACACTTGCACACAAACATGTACATGCACACAATAATATTAACATAGACATGTGCACAACTGTATGAAAAAAATAACACACATGCGCTAACTGAAATGCACACACACACGCACACAAAGGAACACAGATACACGCATCCTTATGCATACACATGTGTACACACAAGCACACATGTTCACATACACACCCACAAGCATACACACATGTACATGTGTGCATGCACACAAATACACACCCATTCACATTTAAATGTATGCAAGCATAACACACACAAACATGCACTTACACTTGCTCACACATAGATACTTGCACACTAGTACACACACTTACACACACACACAAACATAATCATACACGCATACACACATATGCACAAGTACAAGCACACTCACACACACTGGTCGACACAGACACACACACACAGTGTAATGAACTTTGGCATGCACAACCAACTCACATAATTGCATGCAAATGTATGCACACCTATGCACAGGCACACACACACATACAAAACACTTGCCTAGAAACACAAAAATGGGTAGGCACGCACAAATGCACAAGCATGCACACAGATTGAAACTCACACCTACACACCATTGTATGCACCCATATGCATGCACATGTAGGCACACAAACAACCACACATATGAACACATAAAAAACACACACATGTACTCATAGGCACACAAAAATACACACATAGACACAAACACACACACACACGCACACACACACACCAAGACACACGTGTGGGCACTCACCTGCAAACATGTGCATGCACAATCACACACCCACAAAAATACAACATAAATAATGAAGCACACAATCACTCTCTAACACACAACCGCACGTATCCATAAACACTCATACATACACACATTCATGCACACATGCACATTTGCACACACACATACACACATGCACATGCACACACACACCCCTACACCTATACACTTAAACATAACACAAACACAAGTATGATTGCACACACACATGCAAGCATACCCACGTGCACATCCACACACATGAACACACACACACACACATTCATATGTATACATATGCATGCACAATCACACACATGTGCAAACACATGCACATACAAACACACAAAATAACACATAAATGCACTGACACGCATACCAATATGCCTGCTTGCACACACACATGTACAAATACTTGCACACATATACACAAACACCCACACACAACCACACCAACGATCACAAACACATACGTGCATGCACAAAAAGACACATGTGCATTTGCATGCCTATGCACATAAACAAATACACACACACACACACACAGGTGTATAGGCATGCACACATGCATACACAATCACATGCATACACACTCATGCCTCCTCCCCCACACAAACACATGTAGACACACACACATGCACATGCACAGACATGCAAAACCACACCTATGCACACATACACACGTAGACTTGCATGCACACATTCTCATGCATGCAACAACACAATCACTCACACCTACACATGCATAGACACATACAAACACACACACACACACATGCAAAGGAATAAACACACACATGCACTAACACATACATGTACTAACATGCACATAACCACAATGCACACACATGCATTCAAATATGCAAATGCACATACATGCAGGCACACACATGCACACACACACACATGCATGCATGCATAACACTTGCTTTCTTGCATATAAACATGTGTACACACATGCACACACACTCCCACACACACACATAAACCCAATCAGACTTATATACACAAATAAGAACATGCACATGCACACTAACACACACTCGTTGATACAAACACTCATAGTTCGATACACTAATGATGCACATCACACTCAAACAAATGCATACGCACCTACACTCACACACATAACCACATACATGCAGATAGAGATGCAAACACTTGTACAACACACATAAACACAAAACACTCAACCACAAATATGAAAATTGATAGGCATGCACAAATGCATGTGCATACAAAAACAAACTCACACCCACACACACTCACATGCATGAACATGCCCAGACATGTAGGCATACAAATAACTACACACATATGCACAAATGCTAAGACATGTACCAAAATACACAAATGTACTTATAGGCACACACATGCCATTGTGCTTGCATGTAAACAGAAGCATATATGCACCCATAATTGCATATGCACATGCACACATTAAAACTCATACTAACATGTAGGCACACACATGTCCTCACACATGTATACATATACACACCTACAAACATGCATACACACACATGCACATGCACACACATCTACACACTTATCAACACCTACATGCATGCATACATATGCACATACGATGCATTGAGATAGATAAACCAACACACATGCACACTCATACAAACATGCACAAGCACACACATGTCCACACATAAGCAAACATACATACACGAACACCTACACACACATATCCATGCTTGTACACTTGTAAGACACACACACATGGAAGCACCAACACATGTACACACACAATAATAAAATTGTACACAAGCACACACACATACAAGTAGACAAAAGCACATGCACATAAATGCTCATACATGCACACATACAAGAATGCACACATAAATACCTACACATATACACACATACGAACACATGCACTCGTACACACATGCATGCGTGCATGCACACACCCACAAGCATGTATACAAACACATGCACACACCCTTATGTAAATACAGTCATGCACAAGTTGACATGTATGCATGCACACACTTGTGCACTCTCTCACACACACATAGATGTAGGGGCCCACATGCACACATGCAATCATGCTCACACACATTCACAGAGAGATACATGTGCATACGCACACAGACATGTGCACACAAAGATGTGCATGATGTAACAAACACATGCAGAAGCACGCACAAACAAATGCATGTGCACATGTGCTCATAAATATAGACATAAATACAAATGCATATGCACATGCACACACACATGTGCAACCACTCACACACAAGCGTACCCACGCACACATACATGCACTAACTTGTTACACACAAATACATGCACATAGGCATACAAACAAAAACACACACACATGCACATGCACACATACATACATTTATGTGTACTCACACACACACACATGCACATCCTTGTAAAGGCATACACTCATATGCACATGGTATAAGTATACATACAAGCACACACACACACACATGTACATGCATGCACACCCACATGCATACACACAAACACATGAACGCATACACACATGTGCAATCATACACACACATGCACAAACAAAAGTGCACACATATATATATGCCTGCACAAACACACACTCACACACATCACTCATATACACACATACATATAGACCTATGCACACACAAGTATGCACACATGCATACACATGTGCACACATGAACATAGGCTTGCACAAACCCCTATACACACAGACACACATATGCACACACCTATAGAAGTGCATGCATACAAAAATGTGCACACACATAAGCTCATGAACATATGCATGCATGCACACAAGCACTCACATGCACACATACAATAATAAATGAGCACACATGCTTGCACACATGCTCATACAAACGCACGCGCACAATCACACATGAATTCACAACCACACACATGTGTACACACATACACATATTAACACATGCATGCATATACACACACATACATATGCAAACATATGTAGACAAATGCACATACACACACACACCTACATATACCCAAAATCACACATGGATATACACACACATGCACATACATAAACAAATGCACATACATAGACACTCATGCACAGACACACACACACATGGTGCACACACATGCACATGCACACACACACACATGCATGCACTGGCACACATAGGCACACACACACATGAACCCACTTATAGACACACAATGCACACACATACACGTGGATACACACACACACACATGCATATACAAGCATGCGTACACACAAATAAATGCCAACACGCACGAACACATGAATGTATACATGCATATGCACACACAAGTAGACACACACACATATACATACACATAGATGCATGCCCACACACACCTAAACATACACACCCATACACACATGAATGTAAACATGAACAAAAGCACATACATATAGACATTCAAGTGCACACAAAGCATACACACACACACACACACATGTGTGCACACATGCACACTCAAAGCATACATAAACACATACACCCAGTTACACATAAACACACAAACACAGACTCATGCACACACACATGCATAGAATCCCATAAAAGCACACACACATACAAGTGCACAAACATATTAATGCATAAGCATGCATACATAGATGCACATGAACATGCAAACATACATACACACGCACACTAATGCACATATGTAGACACACAAGCACACATATGCATACACACACAGACATATACACACCTAAGCTTGCACACACACATATAGGCCCACACACACACATGCATGCCCACCTAGATAATCAAACATGCATAAACATGTATGCATAGACAAACAAATAAATGCACTTGCACGCACTTATTCACATGCACACACATACACATTTGCACATGCACTCAGACACATAAATGCAAATGCACACATGAATGCATACACACATGCTCACATCGACACATATGCACACACACAACCATGCATGTATAAACATGCACACATGCACACACACATACATAAACTTGAACACCTGTCTACACACACTCATGCCCATGCATGCACATCGACACGCACATGTACACTCACATACACACATGCACACACATATGCTGTCATGCACATAGTGACACACATGTATGCACGCACAAATACAAACATAGACATGAGCACACAAACATGCACATGCACACATGGACATACACGTATGCATGTCCACACACACACACACACTCATACACATGCACATGTACATTAGCACATAGGCACATGTAAATACACACACCCAAATGTTTGCACATAAATAAGCTCACATACATACACCCATAGATAAACATGATGAAAGATAGATATGCACACAGTCACACATGACCATGCAAGTACATGCACAAATACATGCACATGCACACATAGGCACATTCATACACATGCATAAAGACTTACACATGCACACACACAGACACTCTTATGTACGCACACACACAAGCATAAGCACATGGGGATAAACACACAAGCATGCATACACATGTGCATCTACACACAAACTCATGCACATGTGCACACACTTGAGTACTAATGCATGTAGGTACATACACATGCACAAATCATATGCACACACATGCATACTCATGCATGCATATGCATACACATGTGTACCTATGCATGCACATGCACACAACACACACACACACACACACACACTCACATGTATAGGTAATTGAAAACACACTTAAGCATAAGCACATATGCACATACACATGCATGCATATACACACATTCACACCCACAAACACGGTCACAAACATGCTCAACACACCCACATGAGCACCTTCTTGCATGCATGAACAAAAAGATAAACACACACATGAACGCACAATCAAACATACACATACATTTACCAAAACATATGCACATTCACACACACATGAACACATACTAAGATGCATGCACACACACATGCATAAAAGAAAATGTACTCACAGATAGACACACACACACACACACAAATGTATACATACATGCACAAACACACACACACACACCCATGCACATGAACATATCCACACCTATACACAAAAGCATTCCCACATACATGCTCATATACACACACACATGAAAAAAGACTTGCATAGACACCCACATACATGCACACATGGACACACACATGCACAAAAACATGAACACAAATAGGCACACCCATGCATATGTATGCACACACACACACACACAAATACAAATGCATATGCATACACATATGCATTCATGTATGCAAGCATGCATACATGCATGCCCTCAAACATCCACATGAACTAGCACATGAACATATACAATTACAAACACAAATTCACTTATACATATGTATACATGCACACACACACATGCATGCAAACACACATAGACTTGTGCAAATACACACACTCATGCACAAACACACACACACACACACACACTTATGCATGCATGGACACACACACATGTGGCACACACAAACATACACAAACACAGGCATACACATACCCCCACACATACACACATGTGCACATGCACACACACAAACCTGCACACATGCACATACACATATGCACATGCACACAGACACAAACATATGGACATAGATGGATATAACAACATGCACATATGCACATACAAGGACAAACGTGCTTGCACACAGAGAAAAACACAAACACAAACATAAGCACACACACAAACATAAGCATAGCATAGGTGCATACTAGCAGACACCTACACATGCACACACATGCATGTGCTTGCACACGCACCGACATACACATGCATCACATACACATGTGCTTGTACACACACATAGATGCTCAAACACAAATACACATGCAAATGCATACACACCCATTTGTAGTCACATGATGACACTTGTGTGGACAAACACAACCGCACACTTGCACATGCACACACACATGTTCCTGTGCCCACGTACACACATGTGTGCCTATACACACACATATGCATGCACACACATGTACACTCTTGCACTCACGCACAAACACATGCATAGTAGGACATACATGCACCCACAAACTCCTGGAAGCAAACATGCACACATATACACACTCAAAAGCACACAAATTCATAGATGTACACTTATGCACATGCACACACACATACAGATGCATGCAGGATGACATGCACATAGAGATGTACTCACATGCATACACACAAACACGTACATATGGACATATACACATACATATGTGCACACACTAACGCACAAACAAACATGCACATGTAGTAGCACACATGCACACACACACAAATAAGCTTATACATACACATACACATGCACAGACACATGCACACATACACAGAACACATAGGCACATACATAAGCAAATGTAAGGATAGTCACATACATGCACTCATGCACACATGCACAAACATGTTGACACACATGTACAATCACACACATACACATGCATGCATATACACTCATATTCACACACATGCACATGTGCTTGCATGTACATTCATACACATACACACACACACACAAATAGCTACACATATCCACAATAGTTAACATACACAAGCACATGCACACATACATAAACACATGCATACTTATGCATGTGTGCACATCCACATGTGCACACTCACATATGTAGGCACACATATACTTATAGAAACACATGCACACACACATACACACACATATACATGCATGCACACATATCATGCACATACATACACACATTTGAAAAACAACACACACACATATACACATACAAGCAAAAACATACACAAATGCATACACACATATAGAGGAAGATAGACACGCATCAGCAGCACACGCAACCACAGACACAAGCATACATGTACACAAGTATGCACATATGCATAGTAGATGTGCATGCAAGCTAATGTGTGTGTGCGTGCACAACACACACAAGCATGTACATACATGCACAAATGGACACATGCACACATGCACACATACACTTGCACATATGCATAAACATACATGCACCACACCTAACCACACACTCACACAAGCACACATGCATTTGAACACCCACACCCATGCACACACATAAGCACACACACACCTACACACACATAATCACACACATGCACAAGCACACACACACACATGCACACTCACACACATGCACACATAGATGTGCACATGGGCACACACATAAAGCTCATGCATATGCACGTGACAAACAAATAAGAACCAATATACATGTGCACAAGTGCACACATGCATGTTCATACACAACCACGAAAATGTACTTGCACACACACATACAGACACGCACACATGCAGACAAATATGCACCGGTATGCATAGGCAAACAATCATAATCAGGTAAGCACACTAGCAAATGCACACTTATGTGTGTAAGCAAACATGAACACAATCACACACATGCATATACACCTGGATAAAACTTACACACAAACACATAAAAGCAAACAAACCCATGCACACTATACACACATGTATGCACACACATACATACTTGCACACCCACATAAATGCATATATGCATATATGCACAGACAACACACTAACAAACTTGCTTACACCTTTACTTGCATACAAATAGACACACACATGACATCTGAACAAAAAAATACACACCTACACATAAACACACACATGCATGCTTGCACAGCATTTATAGATGAATTCACCCATATATGCGCTCACACAAGAACACATTCACAAATGCATACATACACACAAGCGCACACTAGCACACATGCATATAAACATACACACACATAGAGTGTGTAGGCACCAGATATGCACATGTGCATGCATACACACATCCACACAAGCATGTATGCATTCATATGCACAATCATACCCACAATCGTACACTTGAACACACACATGCATCAACGCACTCAAGTGCATGTCTGCACTGACACATGCCTGCATGCATGTGGACACACACAAACACCAACATAGACCCCATACACACGTGCACACACACAAATGCATTCATGTAAGCCCACACACTCATAAACCCATACATAATCACATTCACATGCACACACATGACTCACACATGGGCACAAAATCACAAGCAAATAAACATTCATATACATAGCCACACATGCACACACATGCACCCTAACCCCACACACACATGCACATACACAAGTATACAGAAATGTAAGAACACGCATGCTTATGTATATGCACGTACACACACAAGTACACATACAAACACATATAAGCATACACACAAATACACATGCACACATAAGTAGGTGCATTCACTCGCCATCAAACACACCCACACCTACACATATGCACACATGTATGCATATCACAAACTCATGCACATCATACGTGTGCACACACACCCATGCAAAAATATGCACACATGTGCAAAAAAATATGCACAAACACACACATACATACAAACACAAACACCTACATACACACAAACATTCGTGTGGGCAAACACACATGAACGCACACACAAGCACACGTTCATGCACCCACACACATACACAAGCACACAGACACACAGACATACATTCACACCCACACACATTCACACACATGCATGCATACAAATGTACACACACATACACATGCATACATATACACATGCACACAAACTCACACAAGTAAATAAATGCACACACATAAACATTTTGCATAAGCATGCAAATGTTTGCACAAGCATGCACATGCACATGCAAACATGCACAAACACAAACACATGAACACACATAAATGGCCACACACACACACACGTTGACATAAGCAGACACAAAGACATATGAATATAGGGAGACAGGTACACATGCACACACACACACATACACACACACACATATGCACACACACTCACACTCTTACACACATAAATTAAATATGCATATACATGCACACACACTCTTGCATGTGAGCATACAAACACAAATACACAAGCACATGTGCACACACACATGTATGCACACATGCATGTTTGCACACATAGCTATGCATACAAGTGCATTGATGAACACACTCATGCATACAATATATGCACATGCACTCACACAAACATGAACATGCACTCACACATACATAAACATGTACATGCATATGAACACAAAGAGCCAAAAATAAAGGATACACACATGGGCACGCACATAAACACATATGCATATGCGCACATGTACAAATAGATTCATATGCACATGCATGCACAAATACACACAATCACACTTGCACACGCACACACACACTCACGCACACAAGTGTACACACACATAGACAAGCACAAGCACAGATATACTTGCACATGCACTTGCATACATGCTTACACATGCACTCAACCCATATATATGCACACATGTGGTCACATTTGTAAACATACACCCACACATATACATACTCACAAATAGGCATGTCAACCAGTATACATGTGCATATAGACACTACACACACACAAATACAAATACACATGCACATATTCACATACAAACATATTCTCACATGCACACATGCACATACACACAGACACTCATGCAAACACACACACACACACACACACATGCACTCACACATGCATATACATGCATACACACGCATATGCACATTTACATACATACATATGCACACGCACCTACACATAATCATGCCTAAGCACACACACACGCACACACATGCATGCGCACAATAAAATACACAGCCACACACACACACACACGTATGCACACACAAATGTATACATCGACATACATATCCACACATGCACACACACAAACATAGACACACACATGCTAATATGCATACATGCAAGCACATGTCCATGCACATGCATAAACAGTCCCACACATATATGCATATGCACATGCACACATTTACATTGATGAAAAAATACAAAGGCACACACAGACATGCAAGCACACACACACAAGCATACATGCATAAAATCACACACACACACAAATGCACACATACATGTTGGTATGTAGACACACCAACATGAACACACAAAAATACGCTCGCACACATACACATGCACACACAAACATTGATACACACCAACATGACCATGCAAGCACATGCATACACACAGACACATGCAAATGCACAAAAAGGCACACAAAGAGACACACAAACACATGCACACATAAAAACACACACACAAATACATGCATGTAAGTACATGCACATGCACATGTACATATGGACACACACACATACGAGAATAAACACATATGTAAACACACACACACAAAAGAATGTGCACATGGCAATAGGCACATTCACATACAAAAATTCATGCACACAAACACGAGCACATATGCACACACATGTACTGGCACAAACCCAAGCATACCCATGTAGCTACAGGCACACATATATGCACAAACAAGCACATTCACACATAATAACACATACACACATATGCAAAGGCACACACTTGCATGCATTAATATTTGCACATACATGGACACACACACACACGTGTAGACATAGGCACACACAAAGACACATACATGCATACAAATGTACACACACACTCATATAAGTACACATGCACAATAATGCCCATGCAAATGCACACACACATATGTAAACACAAATACATACATGCACACACACATGCACAAACTTGTAAGAAAATGCACAAGTACACCCATACATACACACACTCAAACATGCACACATACACACACACACCTGCAAACAAACACCACACATGCTTGTATGCATGCACACATGCACATTAGCACACGTAAACAAGTTCACATGCAAGAACATATGCAAACTCATAAGTGCACACACACACAAACATAATCTACAATAAACACATAACTGCACAAAGTGCACACATGTACACACACATGTACACATATGCATGCACATATATGCATGCACACATATGTATGCACATATGAACATTCACATATGCAATTAGACATACACACAAAAAACATAGACACACACACGCACATAAACAGACATGCACAGATATGCACATGTACAATCAAACACATGCACAATAATGCACATTAACATGCACTCGCATACACGTATATACATGTGCACAAAAGCATATAAATACATGCACACACATAAGCATGCACCCACATGCATATAGAGTCATAATGACAAGATTAGACAAATGCTAGCACACATACACACATACATGCACTTGCATACACATACACTCATGCACTGAAAGACATGCACACATACTCATAAGCACATGAAAGCACACTCGCACCAACACACACTCACATGCACCTATTAGTACACACAAGCATGCATACATACAACCACATGCACAGACGTACATACAAGGACAAACACACACACACACACAAACATATGCATAGGCACAAGCATGCTTGCATACACACAGACACGTGCACAGTCCATGTGTGTGAATATGAGTGTGTGTGTATGTATGTTTATGTCTTTGCATGTGTGCATGTGTGCTTGTGTGTGTGCATGCATGTGTGGATGCACATGTTATTGTATGTGTGTGTGTATGCATGCATGTTCTTATGTGTGTATGAGTGCGAGTTCATGTGAGTGCATGTGTGTATGTGTGGTGGTCCATGTGCAATTAGTACATGCGTGTTTGTTTTTTCATGCATGAGTATGTGTGCATATTTGTGCATGTATACAAGCATGAATGCATGTGTGTCTGTGTGCACGTGCACACTTTTTTTGTGTGTTAGTCTGGGGGTGCATGTGTGTGTTCATGTGTGTTGTTGTGTATGGGTTTGTGTATGTTTATGTGTCCATGTCTATATACATGCAAGTTTTTGTGTGTGCATATATGCATGCATATATGTGTGTCTGGGTGAATTTTCATGTGTGTGTGTGTTCATGTATGTATGTATATGCATGTGCACGTTCTTGTGTGTGCATGTGTATAGGTGCATGCTTATGCATGTGCATGTGTATGTGTGTGCATGCATGTGAACGTGTGTGTGCGCATATATGTGTGTGCATTGTTGTGCATGTGTGTATGTTCATGCATGTATGTGTTCATTTGCACACATGCATGGGTGTACATGTGTGTTTATGCATATGTGTGTATGTGCACATGTTTGTCTATGAATGTGTACATATGAATGTATATGCATGCTCACATGTGTGTATATGTGGCTACATGTCTTCATGTGCATGTGTGTGCTCATCCATGTTTGTTTGTTTATGTGTGCATGTGTGCATGTGTCTTCATGCATGTGTGTATGCTTGTGTATGTATGTATGTTTGTGTGTGCATTCGTGTGTGCATGCATGTGTATGTTTTAATGTGTATGTGCATGTGTGCATGTGCACACACATGTTTTTGTGTGTGCATATGCATGCATGTGTATGTGTTCATACATTTATGCATGTGTGTTTGTGTGTGTTCATGTGTATGTGTGTGTGTGTCTAGTTGTGTGCATGCGTGTTTGCGTATGTGCTTATATATATGGGCATGTGTGTGCCTATGAGTGAGTGTGTGCATTCCTATGCATTTGTATGTGAGTATGCATATGTTTTTGTGTGGGTGTGTGTGTACGTGTGTGTTTATGTGTGCATGTGCATGTGTGTATGTGTGCATGTGCATGAGTGTATGTATGCATGTTCATGTGTTAATATGTGCATGTGTGTGTGTGTTCAAGTGTGTTCTTATGTGTGTGTGGGTGTACGTAGGTGTGTGTAACATACATGTGTGTATGTATGTGTGTGTGAGTGCATGTACATGTGCACGTACATATGTGCGTGTACATTTTTATATGTTTGTGTGTGTATTTGTGTGTGTATGTGTGCATGCATGAGTCTGTGCACGTGTGTGCGTACTCTTTATGTTGTGTGTGTGCTGTGTGGGCATTTGTGTATGTGTATTAATGTTTGTATGTGTTATTATGTGTGTGTGTACACATTAGTGTGCATGTGTGTGCATGTTCATCTCTTTCTCTCTCTTCTTATTATATGTTTGTGTAGGCACATATATGTGTGTGTATGTAGATGTGCACACATGTGTGAATGCATGCAAGTGTTCATGCATACATGCTAGTATGTGTGCATGTGTGAGTGTGTGTGCTTATGTGTTATTGTGTGTGTGTGTTTGTGCAAATATGTGTGTGCATGTAGGTACATGCGAGTTTGTGTACTGTGTGTGCGTTTGCATGTGCGTGTTCATTTGTGCATGTTTGTCTATGTGTGTGTGTGATTGCATGTGTAGAGCATATGTGTGTATGTGGCCATGTGTGGTTGTGTGTTTGATTTTATGTATGTGTTCATGCATGTCATTATTGTTTTGTGTGGGTATGTTTATGTGACTGTGTGTGTGTACATGCATGTTAGTGTGTGTGGGTGCATGTGTATGTTTGTGTGTGTGTGCAAGCATATGTGTGTCTGTTTTGCATGTGTTGTGTGTCTGTGCATGTGATAGTGTGTGGTGTGTGTATGTGCACATTTGCATGCATATCTACATGTATGTGTGTGTGTGTATGAGTTTGTATGCATTTGTGCATGTGTAAGTGTGTTCCCTTGTGTGTGTTTGTGAGAAAGTGTGTTTACACGTGTGTGTGTGAGTGTGAATGTGTGTGTGTATGCATACAAGTGCATCTGTGTGTATGCATGCAAGTGCCTATGTGTGCATATGTTCATGTGTGTATGTGTCTGTGTGGGGTGTATGTATCCATAGGTGTGTGCACCAACATACTGGTGCATGTGTGTGAATGCATCGTATATGTGTTTGTGGGTGTATTTTTGCATGGGTTTCTATGGTGTGTTTTTTGTGCATGAGTGTATATGTATGTGTGCTTTCTTGTTTATGCATGATAATAATGTGTGTGCGTGTTCATGTGTGTGCATGTGTGTGCATGTGCTTGTGTGTGATTGTGCATGTGTGCCTATATGCATGAGCTTGCATGTGTGCATGTGTGCATGTGTGAGTATATGTTTGTGTGCTTATTCATGTTCGTGTGTTCATATGTTGCATATGCATGTGTGTCTACACGTGTTTGTGTGAATGTGTGCGAGTTTGCATATAGTTAACTTTGTGTGTATGTGTGTGCATGTGCATGTTTGTGTGTGTGTGTTTATGCTTATGTGTGTATGTGTGTGAGAGTTTGTGTGCACATGTGCATTTGTGCTTGTATCAGTGTGTGGGTGTATGTGTGCTTGTGCATGCAGTGTGTTTGTGCAATTGAGTTTGTGTGAGTCAGTAGGTGTGTGTGCTTGTGTGCATCGATGCATGTATGAATGTGTGTGAGTGTGTATGTGTTTGTGTATGCATGCATGTGTGTGTTTTGTTGTGTTTCTACAAGTGTGAGTATGTGTCCAAGTGCTGTGTGTTAACAGATGTGTGTGCATAGATGCATGTGTTTGCATAGATGCATGTGTTTGCATGTGTGTGTATGTGTGCATGCATGTATATGTGTGTGTGTTCATATGCGAGTGTGTGTCTGTGCATATAGGTGTGTAAGTGAGTGCGTGCATGTCTTTGTATTTGAGTTTTTATTTGTTTATGTGTGTCCGTGTGTGTGCATGTGTGTCTTTGTATGCATATACATATGTGTGTGTGTGTGTGAATATGTGTGGGCAAGTGTGCATGCTTGCATATACATGAGCATGTACTTATGCATGTGTATGTGTATCTAGTCTTATGTGTGTGTGTGTATCTACATGTTTATGGATTTGAATCTGTGTGTGTGGGTGTGAGTGTGTGCATGTCTGAGAGCCCATGGGTGTGTGTGTGTGCATGTTTATGAGCTTATGTTTGTGTGGGTACATTTACTTATGCATTTGTGTGTGCATGCACATGTATTTGCATGTGTGTTAATCTACATGGGCAGATATGTGTGGTGTGTGTGAGAGAATGTATGTTTCATTGTGTGTGTGCATGTACACCTATGTGCTTATGTGCGAATGTCATGCAAGAATGCAAGCATGCATGCACATGTGTGTGTGTAAGTTAGTGTGTGTGTGTGCATGTGTGGGTGAAAATATGTGTACCTATAAGTGTATGTATGTTTACTTGTGCATGCAAGCATGTGTGTTTGTGTGTGCATGTGTGTGCACATGCAGGTGTATCATTTTTGTGTGTCTGAACTTAAATGTGTGTGCACATCCATGTGTGTTTATGTGTGTGCATCCTTATGTGTGCACATGTGTGTATGTGTGTGTGCATATGCATGTGTGCACATGTACATGCATGCATATGTATTAACATGCATGTGTTCCTATGATTGTAAAGTGCATGTATGTTTTTGCATGTCTACATGCATTTCTATGCATATGGATGCATACGAGTGTGTCTAAGTGTTTGTTTGTTTGCAAGTGTGTATGCATTTATGCTTGCTTATCTATAATCATGTGTGTGTGTGCTTGTGTTTTATGTATGTGTGTGCACGGGCATTTGTATGCCTATGTAAGTGTGAATGTACGTGTGCATGCATGTGTGCAAGGTTGTTAATGTGCGTGAGAGTGTGTGGATGTGCTTGTGTGTGCTTTTGTGTGCACATGGGTGCCTGCATGTGTGAAAATGTGCTTGCATTTGTGTGTATGTGTTTGTTTGTTAGCATTTGGCAATGCAATGGGTGTGTGTGTACATGTATGTGTATGGGTATATGCTTATGTGTGTTGTAAGTGTGTGTATTTGTGTGATTGTGTGCTTGAGTGTGTGCTTATGAGCATGTGGGTTTATGTGTGCGAGTGCTTGTGTGTACATGTCTATTTTTGTATGTGTGCTTATTTGAGCATGCATGTGCTTGGATGGGTGCAAATGTGCATGTGTGTTCATATGTCTATGTGTGCATTTATGTTTGTTTACACTTGTGTTTCCTATTTGTGTGTGTGTGTGTGTTTGTGCATGGGCATGATTGTTTATGCCTGTGTGCGAATGTGCATTAATGTGTTATTATGCACATTCAGGTGTTTATGTTTGTGTGTGCATGACTCAATGTGCATATTAATGTGTGCATGTATGTGTATGTGTATGTGCATGTGTTTGTGTGTGTGTGCATGTGCATGTGTGATTATGTGTCATGTATGTGTCGGAGTGTGTGTATGTGTGTGTGAACATATGTGGGCATTTACATATGTTTGAGTGTCTACACGCATCTACATACATGCAAAAATGTAAGTGTAGTATGGGTGTGTGTGGGTGTTTGTGTGTGTTTGTATGTACACATAGGCACATGTGTCTGTATATGTGTGTTCATGTGTGTGTACATGTGTGCAAGTATAAGTGAGCATTTATTTGTGTGCATGTGTCTCTATGTGTGCATGTGTATGCCTCCGTCTGTGTGCATGTATGTGGATTTGTGTTTACACATGTATACAAATGTGTGTGTGCATATGTGTGTGCAAATTCATATACATGTTTATGTGTAAATGTGTGTGTATCTGTATATATGTGTATATGTATGTGTGTGCATGTGCATGTGTATATTTGTGAATGTGTTTCATGTTCATGTGTGTGTATATACATGTGTGTGTATGTGTGCATTTTTGAGCATGTAGGTGCATGTGGGTGTGCTTGTGTGTATACCTATGCGATTGTGTGCATGGGCATATGTGTGTGTGTGTACAAACGCATATGCAATGACATTTTTTTCCTCCATTGAACCTCATTTAGAATCACTACAAATTTCCAAGACAATAAAAATAAATAATAATAATTATTTTTTTCTAATAGCCAACAAATATATATTGTAGTTAAATTACGATAAATTTAACCAAGTAATAACTTAATTAAAAGGATGTAAATGTCATGTGAGAAGAGAATTTGAGTATCATAAGAATATAACAAATGAAAAAAAATAGATTTGAAAAAAGGACTTATATTATGTAAAATACTTACTTTTTGATATATTGAGGAGATTGAGTGAATTATACACGATCCTCAAATGAGAATAGAGTTGTAGAGGTCGTTTATTTCGTCTCCATCATACCTTATTTCAAATGATTAAAAATTACAAAAGTAAATAAGAATAAATAATAATAAAAATATAATTTTAATATTAAGTAAATATATATCAAAGCTAAAAAAAAATTGGATAGACCTCATTGAGACTATTCTAATAAAGTTTATTTCATCTTGATTAGACAATATTTTATTTTTTTATGAATTACAAAATTAATTAAACATAAATATAACAAATTATGATTTTCATATTAAACAAATAAACCTTAACGTGGAAAAGTAATAAATTGATGCAATGAAATGTAACAAAATCCATGTGATGCAATTGTAGCATGAAAGGAGATTTTTGGTTCCATAGTAATATTACCAAATAAAACTCAAATGAATAAAATAAATACATTATATAGGAAAGTCTCTTTCAAGGATACTAAGGAGATTGAGTGAAAAAACTTCAATTGTTTAATGAAGTACAAAATTATGTCTTATAAGACTTTCAAAACCTTATAAAATAAAATTTTTGTAAATATAAAAATAATATTTAATTGCATTAATCACATCGATACATGTCTAATTAATCATCTGTATTGGATCTCATTTCAAATTATTATGAATTATCAAATTAAATAATAATAAATTATAATAAATTTTTATTTAAATATTAAGTAAATATATATTTCAAAGAAGAAATAAGATATGTTAAAGAAATCTAATGTAACTAAATCAAAGAAATATAAATTTCATAAGGGAGGAAGATTAGTGATACATAAAAGCATTACAAAATCAAAGTAAAAATTTTTAATACATGATACAAATTATCAGAGAAAGTTTTATCATAAAATACTAAGAAAATCAAGTATAACATCATTGATCATCAAACTAGTCATAACTATGTCTTGAACGTGTGCCAAAAACACAGAAAATTGACTATTTAAAAATGTGTATTTAAAGGGCTTATCAAGACAAGTTCAACGAAGTTCATTTTGATTGGAATTGTCCTAGTTTAAATTATTGTGAATTAAGAAATTAAATTAGCTTAAATAACGCAAAACTACTGTTCACCAATTGAATATACATATTAAAGTTGAAATGAGATAAATTAAAGGAAATATATCCAAAACAAAGATATGTATAGGACAAAAAAATGGATTTAGAGTTGCATAATAAAATAACCAAACCAAAGTAGAAAGACATGAAGAAATGAGATAATTTATATGAGAAATTTGCATACTAAGGTACTTAGTAAATTTGTGAAACTTCCTCTATCACCATATTAGGTTCAAATTAAAATATCATGCAATGCATGCAACAATTGTAGAAAATAAACCACGTAAAAATATAAAAGTAATTATTTAATTAGATAGAGGTAGCTTAAATGAGTCAAATGACATTTGTTTGACCTCCATCAAATCTCACATTAAAAAATGGTAATAAGTTATTACTTAAGATTGGTCCAACAACATTTGTTTTGTCTCATTTGACCCATGATTAATACTACTATAATTTACTACTATAATTTACCAAGTTAAATAAGGATAAATAATACTAAGCTATTACTTTAACAATAAGAAAAAATTTGAAAAATATAAAAATAATATAAATTAAAAAATTATAATGCAACCAAATCAAAGAGATGTATATGTCACATAATAGAAGATTAAGAATTTCATTTTAATATAACAAAATTAAAGTGAGAAAGTTTGAGATATGAGCTTAATGTATAGGAAATTTTAATTTCAACATATTAAAGATATCAAGTGTAACATCCTCAATTTTCAAGTTGTGTATGATGAAAACATCTCTTACATCATGAAAATAAATAGAAATAAAAATATTAAAAACTAAAAATAAATATTCAATAGGATAATAAAATTATTAGCAATTACAAATTTAAATAAACATAAATAATAACATATTATTATTTTAATATTAAAAAGGTATATATTAAATCTTTAATGAGATAAAATGAAGTAATATAATACAACCAAATCAAACTAATGTTAAAATCACACGAGAGGAGATTGAGAGGTTTATAGTCATATTACTAAATCAATGTGAAACATTTGACTAATTGATATAAATTCTATAAGAAAAGTTCATTCAAAGATAACGAGAAGATTGAGTGTATCATCTTCGATTATTAACTAAGAAATGAAGCAAAATTTCTCGTAAAGCATGTAAAAAATCGAAAAACAAAAATGTTAAAAAATAAAAATTAAAAATTAACTTAAATACTAAAGTTACATATAATTGCCAAATTAAATTAACATAAATAATAATATATTCTTACTTTTGTATTAAGTTGAAATCTATAAAATTTGAAATTACATAAATTAAAAAAATATAATATGAAGAAAGACAAGTGATGTAATGATTAAATGAAAGGAATGTTAGAATCTCAAAATAATATGACCAAATCAAAGCAAAAAAATTTGAAAAATAAGATAAATTTATGATAAAATGTTATACCAAGATAATAAGGAGATCAAGTGCAACATCCTTGATCATGAAATAAAGTATTTAGCAAAAAATATCTCATAAAGTAAGTAAAAAAATGATAGTGCTATTTGATATAATTCTAATGACTTTTGTTTTATCTCAATCAAAACTCTTTTGGAATTTCAATCAATTACCAAACAAATAAGCATAAAAAATAATAAAAAATTATTTTAATATTATGTAAATATATAATAATGCTAAATTTAGATAAATCAAAGCAATGTAATATAACAAAATAGAGGCATTATGAAGGTTACAAGAGAGAAGAATTAGACTTTATGGTGATCTAATGAAATAAAAGATAAACTTTGAAGAAATGAGGTTAATTTTAAGACAAAGCTGTATGCCAAGATGTTACAGTGTTTGAGTGTAACATCCTTAAATATCATATTAGTTACAATCAAAATGATTAGTATGATATGTAAAAACTATATAAGAAAATATTTCAAAATATAAAATTGAATGTTTAATGCCTAAACTTAAAAGAAATGATATAAATTGAATGAAAAAGAAATCTATTCCATGATACTAAGTAGATCAAATGTAACATTCTTATTAATCAAATCAGGTATATATCAAAATGACCAGTAAAGCTGACAAAAATAAAATAAAATAAATATTTAAAACATCAAAAATAATTTCTAATTCAGTAAAGCTCATCAAGATGAGTCCAAATTCATTTGTTTGGTGTCAATGGGATGTCATTTGGAATTATTATTAATTTTTAAAATAAATAAGTTTAAATAAAAATAAACTATAATTTTAATATTAATCTAAAATTTATTTAGGTCAAAATATGATAAATTGAAGTAAAGAAACATAAATGAATCGATGTCACTTAAAGATCACAAGATACCATATTTAGCTTTAAATGGCAATATAATTAAATCAATAAATGAAAAAGATAAGTTGTAGGAAAAAGCTGTATTTCAAGATAGTAAAAAGTTTGAGTGCAACACTCTTGAATATCAAATTAGGTACAAATCAAAATGACTCCTAAGGCACACCAAATCCATAAAACATAAAATGTTAAACATATTTAAATCGATAGAGCTAGTCAAGGATAGTCTAACAATTTTTGTTTCTTATCTACCAAACCTCTTTTAGAAGTATGATGAATTACTACAATAGATGTACATAAATAAAGACAATTCAGTGGGACATAAAAGGTCACATGTTAAGAGAACTAGAGCTTCATAGTAATATAACAAATTCAAAGTGAAAGATTAGTGATAAATTTTATAAGAACACTACATTTTAAGTAAAAAGGAGATTGAATGCAACATCTCAATCATCTTATCAAGTATAAAACAAAATGACTTGTAATGTTTTTTTCAAACCTAAAAAAATAAAATATTTAAAAGTAAAAATTAAATATTTGATTAGATAATGTTAATCAAAATAGGACCAACCTTTTTTTTCGTTCTTATCAGATCTCTTTTTAAATTATTATGAATTATCAAAATAAATAAACATAAATAATAATATAATATTATTTGAATATTAGATAGATATGTATAAAAAAAATAATATAAATTGTATTAATATAATACAACTAAATCAAAATGAGGTAATGGTCACACAAGAGGACTCTTAGAGTTAATATAACCAAAAAAAAGTTAAAAAAATTAAAGAAATGAGGAAAATTACATAGGAATGTTTCATTCCAAGAGGCTAAGAAACTTGACTTGAATAACCACAGTCATCAAATTAAGTATGAATTAAAATATTTTATAAAGCATACCAAAAGAAAAGAAAATAAAATATTTAGAATTTTTAAAAATAAATATTTACTTGGATAGATATTGTCGAGATAAGTCCAATGATGTTTGTTTCATCTAAATTAGACTTCTATATGAATTACTAAAAATTATTAAAATTAACAAAAATAATGGTAAAATATTTTTGTAGTAAACAGATATAAATTTAAGCTAAAACCTTATAAATTAAAGCAAAATAACATAATTAAAAGGCAAGAAAATGTGACATGATAGAGGATTTAGAGTTACTAATAATATAACCAAATCATAAAGAAAAAATTAAAGAAATAAGATAGATTGCAAGGTAAAGTTGTATTTCAAGATATTAAGAAGATCTAATTTAAAATCCTTAATTGACAAATTAGGTATCAATAAAATTTTTTTATAAAATAAAATCAAATTCTAACAATAAAAATATTTAAAAATCTATCTAATTTCATATTGCTCATTGAGGAGAGTCTAATGACATTTGATTCATCTTTATTAAATAACATTTTGGAAATACAACGAATTGGCATTAAATAAACATAAATAACAACAAATTATTATTTTAATATTAACCTGATATATATATTAAAGAAAAAAAATAAGATACATTGAAGTAATGTAATATAACCAATCAAAGCGATGCAATGGTTACACAATAGCAAAGTTACTGTTTGATAGTAATATACCAATTAGAAATGAGATACTTCAAGAATTGAAAAGAAATATCTATGAGAGTTGAGTTCCAAGATATTAAGGACTTCAAATATAATATTCACAATTATTAAATAAGTTACAATTCAAAATTCTTTATGAAAAGGCATATTTAACTGATTTGAGCTTGTTGAGGTGAGTTGAATGACGTATTCTAAGTATCAATTGAACCTTTTTTAGAATTGCTGTGAATCATCAAACAAATATGCACAAAAATTAATTATTTTTTAATATTTAGTAAATACATAAAAAATTAAAATGAGATTAATTAAAGCAATTTATTATTATGAAGTCAAAATAATGTGTTGGTCATACGAAGAGAGAATTAGAGCTCCATAATATTATAATAAAATCAAAGTAAAATAGTTTAAGAAAAGAGTTAAATTTATAATAAAGTTATATTCAAAGATACTAAATAGATCTGGTGTTTTGTAATTAACTTGTTCTCATAAAGATGAATGAAATTATGTTTATTTCATATTGAATGGAAATCATTCAGAATTATTATTGATTAGCAAAAAAAAATAAACATAAATAATAATCAATTATTATTTTATATTTAGTAAAACTATAGCAATACTGAAATGAGATAAATTGAAACAAAGTAATAAAACCAAATCATGACTTTACAAAATTTAAATAAGTGGAGGAATAGAGTCCATGGCAACATAACAAAATAAATTGTTTTAAAGAAATGAGATAAACTTTATGAGAAAGTTGCATTTCATGATATTAAGAAAAATGAATGAAACATCCTTGATCATTAAATCAGGTATGAATAACAATATCTCATAAAAAATGACAGAATCCTAGAAAATAAAATATTTAAAAAATGTAAAAATGAATATTTTGTTGGGTAAAGCTTGTCAACATGAGTGCAAAAATATTTTTTTCATGTCAATCAGACATACTTTATAATTACTGTTAATTACTAATACAAAAAAATATAAATAATAAAAAATGTCATTTTAATATTAACTTGATATGTGTTAAAGCTAAAATAAGATAAATTGAAGCGATATAACCCATCCAAATCAAAGAAATTTAATTATTACAGAAAAGAAGAATAAGAGTATCACATTACTTTAACAAAATCCAAGTGAATGATTTGAAGAAATGAGATAAATTTTAGGAGAAGCTTAAATTTAACGATATTAAAGAGTTTGAGTGCAAAATCCTTAATCATCAAATCAAGTATGAATCAGAATGTCTACAAAGCCTTGAAAAAAAACAATAAAATAATATATTTAAAAATATAAAAAATGATTATTTAATTGATTTGTGTTGGTCATGCTGAGTTCAACTATGTATGTTTTTAATCAATTGGATATCGTTATTAGATATTATGAATTAACCAAAAAATAAACATATATAATAACAAATTATTATTTTTTATGTTTAGAAAATATATAACAAAGATGAAATGTGATTAATTAAAGCATACATTTTATTAGATAGAGCTCATCGAAATTTCTCCAACAATGCTTATTTCATCTTGATTACGTGTTATTTAGAATTATTATGAATGGCCATAGAAAATAGACATAAATAATAATATACTATGATTTTAATATTAAGTAAATATATATTATTTTAATATATGTTAAATTCAAGCATTGTAATATAACTAAATCAATGCAATGTAAAAGTCACATAGATATTTAGAGTTAAATTTTAATATAAAAAGATCGAAGACAAAGCTTTGAAAAATTGTATAAATTATATTGGAAAGTTATATTTCAAGATAAAAAGAAAATCAAGTGCAATATTCTTGATCATAAAATCAAGTATGAATCAAAATATCTACAAAACATAACAAAGTAATAATAAATAAAATATTTAAAAATTTATGAAAGAATATTTAAATCGATTAAAGTCTTTGAGATGATTCTTATGACATTTTTTTACCTCAATCACACCATGTATGGAATTACTACAAATAATAAAGTAAATGAGTATAAGTAATAATAAATTATTTTTTATTAGTTAGTAAATAAATGTTAAAGCTAAAGTGATTTAAATTAAAGTATCTAATATAACAAAATCACAGCAAAATAAAGGTCACATGAGAGGAGGTTTAGAGTTACATAGTAATATAAACAAATCAAAGCAAAAGTTAAAAGAATGAGATAAGTTATGTAGGAATTATCAATTCTAAGATAATAAGGAGAATGAGTGTAACATCTTCAAATAAGGTACCCATCAAAATGTTTGTAAAAACACACAAAAATAAGAGATAGTAAAATATTTTAAAATTTAAAATTAAATTTTTAATCGTATGAAGTATATCAAGTTGAGTATAGCGATGTTTGTTTCATCATGATTGTACATCATTTGAAATTTTTGTGAATGAAAAAAATTAAATAAGCATAAATAATAATAAATTATCAATTTAATATTTAATGATTATATTTTAAAGTTAAAATATAATAAGTTGAGTTAATGTAATATAAAAATTTCAAAGAAATGTAAAGCAAAATTAGAAGACATTTAGAGTGTCATTATATTATAACCAAATAAAAAAATAGTATTTGAAGAAATGATATAAACTATACTAGAAAGTTTAGTTCTAAAACACAAAGAAGATTGAGTGTAGCATTCTTGACCTCCAAATTAGCTAATAATTGAAATGACATATAAAATATATTAAAACCATAAAAAAATAAGTTTGAATTTGAAATTGAATATTTAAGTTATTAAAACTCATCAAGGGGACTCTGACGGCATTTGTTTCATCCGCATCATGCCACATTTGGCATTACTGCAAATTGCCAAAGAAAAATATGCTTAAATGATAATAAATTAGAATTTTAATATTAAGTAGACATAAATTAATGTTGAAATAAGATAAATTGATGTAATCTAGCATAGCCAAATCAAGGAAATGTAATGGCAATGAGAGAAGGTATTTAGTGTTACATAATAATATAACTAAATCAAAAGGAAAGCTTTCAAAAAATAAGATAAATTGTATAATAAAGTTCCATTCCAACATATATGACAGATGAAGTGCATTATCCATGAATGCAAAATCATGTACTAATTGAAATGTCATGTAAAGCTTTCCAAAGTAATAGAAAATAAGATATTAAAAAATATAGAAATGAATTATTACATGGGTCATGCTCGTTGAGATTAGTTCAGTGACAATTATTTCCTCTCAATCACACATCTTTTCTCTTTAATTAAATTTAACAAAAACAAAATCATAAATAAAAAAATTATTGTTTTAATATTAAATATATATATATTAAAGTTGAAATAAGTTCAAGTGATGCATTCTATTAAAAAATCAAAATAATGGAAAGGTCACATAAGAGAAGATTTAGATTTACAATGTAACATAACCAATTCAGAGCAAAAAAGTAAAAAAAATTAGATAAATTATATAAAAAAGTTGCATTTGAAGAAACTGTAGAGTTTGAGTATGGCATCATCGATTGTGAAAAAAGTATTAATTTAAATATGTCATAAAGCATTCAAAAAATAGATAATAAAAAAATTTAAAATATATATATGAATATTTAATTAAATAGAGCTCACCGAGTCGAGTTGAAAGACATTTATTTTATCTCAGTTGTTCCATATTTGGAATTATGATTATTTACTAAATCAAATAAGCATAAATAGTTATAAATAATTAATTTAATATTAAGAAAATATGTATTAAAGATAAAATAAGATCGACTAAAGTAATAAAATATAATCAAATCAAAGTGATGTATATGTCTCGTGATTAGAGATTTATGGTTTCATAGTTATAATAAGCATTCCAACAAAAAAAAGTTGAAAAAATGAAACAAAGTTTACAAGGAATTTGCATTTTATGATAATACAGATATTGAGTGTAACAAACTTGACTAACAAATTGGGTACCAAATAAATTATCTCATAAAACATCTTACAACTTAAGAAAATAAATTGTTTAAAAATATAAAAATATTATTTATTTAAACAATGTTCATTGGGATGAGTCCAATAATGTTTGATTCATGTAGAAAAAATCACATTTAAAATTATCATTAGTTAACAAATTAAAAAGAGAATAAATAATAGCAATATTTTATTTAAATATTATATCAATATATAATAAAAAATGAGATAATATGAAATAATGGAATATAACCAAATCAAGATGATGTAAAGGTTACATGAGAGTCAATTCAAAGTTACATAGTAATATAACTAAATTAAAGAAAAAAAGTTAAAAAAATAAGATAAATCACATCAAAAAATAATATTCCAAGATTATAAAGTGATCAACTATGACATCATCATGTGTTATATTAGTTATGAATAGAAATGTTTTATAAAACAAATAAAATCATAAAATAAAACATCTAAAAACATATAAATTAATATTTAATTAGATAAAGCTCATCATGATGAGTCGAACAACATTTGTTTTGTTGCAAAGAGACCTAGCTTTTGATGCTGTAATTATCAAAGTAGAGTAGCATAAATAATAATTATAACCAAACCATATATAAATTAAATATATATTAGAACTAAAATGAGGCATTGAGGTATAATAATTTAACCATGTTAAAGCAACATTGTGGTCACACAAGAGGAGATTTTGAATAACATTGTACTATTCCAAATCAAAAAGAAATCTTATGAAGAGGTTAAATTGCATTGAAAACTTTAATTCCAATATACTTAAGAGATCGAGTGAAACAATCTTGATCATCAATTTAGCAGGAAATTAAAATTATTTGTAAAGCATGCCCAAATCTTTAAAAACAAATTATTTGGAAATGTATAAATGAATACTTAACTAGAAAATAATTATTTAGATTAGTAAAATTACGTTTTTTTCATCATGATCTAACCTTATTTAGAGTTATTGCAAATTACGAAAAATAAAACAGCACAAAAGATGATAAATTATCATTTTAATATTAAGTAAATATATTTTAATGCCAAAATATGTTTAATTGAAGCATTGAAATATAAATAAATCAAAGTGATGTTGAGGTCACACTTGAAGAGATTTAAAATTATATAAAAATATAACCAAAGCAAAGTAAATAATTTGAAAAAATTAAATAAATTGTATGGGAAAGTTCATTTCAAGAAACTAAGTAGATTGAGTGTAACATTACCAAAATTATGCCAAGTATGACTCAAATTGTGTTGTAAATTGTGCTAAAATGTGAGAAAAATAAAATATTATAAAAATAAAAAATTTAATTAGATAATTGATAAGAAGAGTACAATGCTAAATCTCATCTCATGTGACCTTCGCATCTCATTGAATTAGTTATGTTATATTACTTCAATTTATCTCTATTAATAATTGTTATATATTTACTTAATATTAAAATAATAACTTATTTTTTATTTTTGTTTATCTACTTTGATAATTGAGAGTTCTTTGAATAAGGGTTGATAAAGGTAAAGCTAACGTCGTTAGATTCTTCTTAAAGAGCTCTATCAATGGAATATTTTTTTATTCTTATGTATTTAATTTTATATGATTTTGGAATGTTTTAGTAAATATTTAAATTCAATTGAGGCTCTTACAGAGATTCCCTCAATATTTATGCAACTTATATAATTTCTTCAAATTTTTATCTTTGGTTTTGTTATATAACAATGTAACTAAAAATCTCCTTTTATGTCACATTTACATGACTTTTATTTAGTTGTACCATATTAGTTTAATTTATCTCATTCAAACTTTGATGTATATTTGCTAAATATTTAAATCATAAATTATTATTACTTATGCATATTCACATTTTATTGTTCGTTGTAATTAAAGAAAGATTTGATTGGGACAAAATAGGCATCATCTGACTCATCTAAAAGAGCTCAATCCAGTTAAATGTTTATTTCTATTTTTAAAATATTTTGTTATTTCATGGTTTTAAATGCTTTATGATGAAACTCTAAATCTTCTCTCATTTGACCTTTACATCAATTTGATTTGGATATATTACAATGCATTAACTTATTGAATTTTAGCTTTAATATTTATTTATTTAATAATAAATAAAAAATATTTTATTTTTCTTTATTTACAATAGTAATTCGTTGTTATTAAAAACTATGTGTGTTTGAGATGAAGCAAGTATTGTTGGGCTTGTCTTGGCAAGCTCTTTTAAATTAGATATTCCTTTGTATAATTTTAAATATTTTATTTTATATGATTTTGGCATGACTTATGAGATATTTGGATTTGCATCTAACTTAGCAATTAGGGATGTTTCAGTTGTCTTAGTATTGAGAAAAGTAACTATTCTATTAAATTTATGTCAATTTCTCAATGTTTCTTCTTTGACTTGGTAATATTACTATAAATGTCTAATTTTTCTCTCATGTAAACTTTACATCACTTTGATTTGGTTATATTGTATTAATTAAACTTGCTTCTTTTTTCTTTTAATGTATATTTGCTTAATTTTAAGTTAATAATTTTTTATTATTTATGTGTATTTACTTTGGTGATTATTAATAATTCGAGACAAGGTACGATCAAGACAAAACAAATATAGTTGGACTCATATTTCATAAGGTCAATCAAATTAAATATTGCTTTTATATTTTTTGAACTATTTTAATTTAGGGGGCATTTGGAATTTTTATGGATAGTTTAGTTAATATCTAGTTTAATATTGAAAATTATTAGACTAAATCAACTTTATATGTTGGAATAGAACTTTCCATTATAATTAATCTCATTTCTTAATTTTTTTATTTTAGTCTATTGTATGACATTATTTCAATTTATCTCTTTTAAATAGTAATTTTTTATGTATTTTTTTCATTGATAATTCACAGCAATTCGAAATGAGATCTAATTGAGAAGAAACAAAAGCCTTTAGACTCATCTTGAGAGGCCCTACTTAATTCAATATTCATCTCCATATTTTTAAATTTTTTACATTAAATAATTTTGGTATGCTTCATGGGAAATTAAATAATTTTGGTATGCCTCATGGGAAAATTCTACCCATTTAATGTTTGATCATCTTGCACTCAATCTTTATGGTATCTCGTAATGCAACATCCTTATATTATTTATCTAATCTTCATCTCATGTGACATTTTCATCACCTTTGTTTGGTTGTTTTACATTGCTTCAATCTTCTCATTTTAGATTTAAGATTTTTTTTCTTAACATTAAAATAATAATTTATTCTTATTTATGTTTTTTACTTTCGTAATTCGCAAAAATTTCAAATGATTTTTGGTCATAACAAAATAAATGTCGTTGGACTTGTCCACGTGAGCTGTACCTAATTAAATATTTATTTCTAAATTTTCAAATATTTTGCTTTTTATTGTTTTAACACAACTTATTAAAATTTTTGTTCATTCCTAATTCCACAATTATTATTGTTGCACACAATATCTTTATATCTTCAAAAGCAAATTTCTTATACAATTTAACACATTCTTTAGAGTTTTTGCCTTGATTCAATAATATTACAACATAACTCTAAATCTCATCCAGTGAGACCCTTACATCACTTTGATTTTATTTTATTATATTTCTTATAGTGTATCGCTTTTTAGCTTTAACATATATTTACAAAAATTAAATAACACTTTATTATTTTTTATGTGTATTAAAATTGGTAATTCATAGTAATTCAAAATGAGATTAAACTAGGAAGAAAAAAATATCATTGGACATCTCAAAATAAGCTTTATCCAATTAAATATTTATTTTTAAATTATTTTTTAATTTTTTGATTTTTTATGATTTTATCATGCTTTTCTAAATACTTTGATTTATGTTATATTTGAAGATTGAGCTTGTTACACTTAATCTCCTAAATATCTTGGAATATAACTTTCCTATACAATTTATTTGCTATCTTCTAATTTTTTCTTTAAATTGGTTATATTATTATGAAACTCTAATTGTCCTCAAATACAATCTTTTCATCAATTTATTGGTTAAATTACATTGTTTTAATTTACTTCAATTTAGAATTAATATATATTTAAATAATGTTATAAAAAATTTATTATTTGTTGGTTCTTATTTACATTATAGTTCAAGCTAAATCCAATTTATGTTTGATGTACACAAAATTATCGTTAGGTTACTCATCATGATGAACACTATCTAATTAAGTATTTATTTTTTTAATTTTTAAATATTTTATTTCTAAAATTTTTTGAGGCTTTAAAAGGCATTTAAATTAATATGATCTCTTTAATACCTTGGAATGCAACTTTATCGCATAATTTATCTCATTTCTTCAATTTGGTTAGTAACTATGGAACTATAAATCTTCTCTCATAGGACTTTTGGAGCACTTTTATTTAGTTATTTTACATTGTTTCACTTCACTTAATTTAAAATTTAATAAATGTTTAATTAATTGTAAAATAATAATTTGTTATTATTTATGCTTATGTACTTTATAATTTCTAGTAATTCCTAAAGTTGTTTAATGGAGACAAAACCAAAGTCATTAGACTCATTGTGACATTTGTTATTTATACATGCTAAATTTGTAATTTATGTTATTTTTTTTGAAATTCTTGACATTCATTTTTTTGCATTTACTATATATACCTAAATTTCTTCTAAATGTGACATTTATATCATCCAAATTTTCTTACATTATGTCAATTTTTCTAATTACAATTTTAATATATATATATTTTCACACAATTAATGCAGTACTTATTATTATTTTTTCCTTCTTTTTTTGTTACTCATAGTATGCCAAACAAAGTTCAATTACATTGAAACAAATGTTGCTAAACTTATCTTACTAAGCTCTATCCATTTAAGTATTATTTTTCATACTTTTAAATTATTTCTCTTTTATGGTTTAGCTACACCTTTTGATACATTTTTATTTGCATCAACTTGATAGTTGAGGATGATACACATGATCTATTTATTATTTTACAATTCAACTTTATTCTATAGTTTATCTAATTTTTTTAATATTTTACTTACATTTAGTTATATTACTATGAGACTCTAATTCTCCTCTAATATAAGGTTTACATCATCTTGACAATTAAGAATGTTACCCTTAATCTCTTTAGTATATTGGAATGCAACTTTCTAGAATAATTTTTCTCAATTTTGCAAATGCTTGGCTTTGTTTTTTTATATTTTTATGAAACTCAAATCCTCTTTTGTGTGACCTTTACATTGCCTTGAATTGGATATTTATACTTTTTACATTTATTTAATTTTAGGTGTAATGTATGTTGACATAATATTAAAACAATACTTCATTTTAATCATGTACTTTTTAATTCACAATAATTTCAAATGTTGTTTGATCAAGAAGAAACAAACTTCATTTATCTGGTTTGTCAAGCTCTATTAAATTAAGTGCTTATTTTTATTTTTCAAAATATTTTAGTAGAGAGGGGTTTTCTATATTTTGTTAGATATTTTTATTTATACCATATTTTAAGATTAGCTATGTTACACTCGCTCTCTTAAGTAACTTAGATTGTAACTTTTCTATATAATTTTTCTTTTTTTAATTTTTCTTTTATTTGGTAATATTACTGCCATTCTCAATCTTCTATTATTTTACCTTTATATTACTTTATATTTCTTCAAGTTATCTCATATCTATTTTAATATATATTTTCTTAGTGCAAAAACTTTTTTGTTGTTATTTATGCTTATTTAAATTACAAGTTAGTATTAATTTAAAATTAGGATTAATCATGATGAAACAAATATTGCTAAACTCATGTTGATGGATATATCAATTTAAATAATCCATTATTAATAAAATTATATTTTTAAAACTTTTGGCACGCTTTATGATACATTTCAGTTTTATTTTAATTTGTTGATCAGATTGTTACAAAAGATCTTATTAATATTTTAGAATACAACTTTCTCATATAATTTATCTCATTTCTTGAATATGTTATCTTTGATTTAGTGATATTAGTATGAAACTATAATTCGTCTCTGGTGTGACCATTACATCATTTTTATTTATTAATATTATATTGATTCAATTTATGTTACTTAAGTTTTATTATATATTTACTAATTATTGAAAAAATAATTTATTATTATTATAAAACAAGGTTCAATCGAGTTGAAACAAACATCATTTTGCTCATCTTGATGATTTCGATCCAATTAAATACTCATTTATACATTTTTAAATATTTTATTTTCTTTGGTTTTTAATTGTTTCAAATGACATTTAGAATTGCACATTATTTGACAATCAAGAATGTTGTATGTAATATCTTTAATATCATAGAACGTAATTTTCTAATACAATTTATATCATTTCTTAAAATTTTTGTCTTTGATTTGTTTATATTGCTATGAAATTCTAAATATCTTCTAATGTGACCATTACAATATTTAGTATTGGTTAAATTTCCTTATTTCAACTAATCTATTTTCACCTTTAGTATATTTTTAGACAATATTAAAATGACTCTTTGTTATTATTATTAAATATTTTCATTTTAAAATTTTAGTAATTCCAAATGTTGTTCCATCGAGGTGAAACAAACATTGTACGACTAGTCTCGATAAGCTGTATCTAATTAGATAACCTTTTTTATATTTATAAATATTTTATGACGTAGACTTTGGACATTATACAAGGTATTTTGATTCAAATCTTCTTTGAAGATCAAGAATGCTACTCTTGAACTCTTTTGTATCTTGGAATATAATTTTCCATTGTAATTTATCCCATCTCTTAAACTATTGCTATTTCATTTTGTTATATTACTATCAACCTTTAATTTGTTATTGGCGTGGCCTTTCTATTGCTTTGAATTGCTTATATTGCAATGCCTAAATTTATCTCATTTTAAAATTAATAGGTATATATATATACGTTATTACTTGAAAACATTTTTGATTTTGTTATTCCTCATGCTTTTTTTCTACATCACTTTGAATTAGTCACATTAAATTGTTTCAATTTATTCCATTTTAGGTTTAATATATCTTTACTTCAATTTAAAAGAACAATTTTTTATTATTTATGCTTATTTAATTTGGTAATTCATAATTTTTCCAATCCATATCTGAATGTGGAGAAACAAATATCGTTGGAATGAGGTCAAATTATCGTTGTAATAAACAATTTTTTATAATTTATGCTTATTGTTATTCATACCTCATGTTTTTCGTTTCTATATTTTTAAAAAATTATATTTTTAAAGTTTTAGCATGCTTTAAGACACATGTTGATTTTGACCTAATTTAATTCACATGGATGTTAAGCTCGATCTCCTTAGTATATTGGAATGAAACTTTCCAAAAAACATTATCTCATTTTTTAATTTCTTTTATTCATTTCTATTTTTTATCCTCTTTTATGACCATTACATCATATTTATTTTGTTATATTACATGGCTTTGATTTTTGTCATTTAAGGTTTACATTACATTTACTTAATGTAAAAAAATAGTTTATTTTTATTTATGCTTATGTACTTTGCCTAAAAGCAATAATTCAAAAAAATTCCAAATGAGATGAAGCAAATATCGTTGGACTCATGTCAATGAGCTTTTTTCAACTATATTTCTATATTTTTAAACATTTGATTTTCTATGGTTTTAGCTTGCTTTAAGAGATAATTTGATTCATACTTAATTGCACAATTGAGGATGTTACACTCAATCACCTTTGTAAATTTTATATGATTTTTAGGTAAATGTTTTTTTAAACTATTTTGTTTTGTTTTGGTTAAATTATCGTGAAACTCCCAAAGTCACTATAGTGACTTTTACATTATTTTTATTTTGTTATATTACATTTCTTCAATTAATTTCTTTTATACTTTAATATATCATTCTTTAATATAAAAAATTAATATTTTTCAGTAATTATTTATTTTTGAAATTTGTAGTAATTTAAAATTTTGTTCGTTTGGGACAATAATTGTTGTTAGAAATGCCTCGTTAGGCTTTATGATGTATTTTTATTCATACCTTATTTGACAATGAATGTTGTTACACTTAACTCCTAAGTATCTTGAAATGCAAAGTTTTAGTAAAATGTATCTTATTTCTTAAACTTTCTCCCTTTAATTTAGTTATATTGATATGGAAATATAATTCCACTTTTGTGTGACTATTATGTTGCTTTGATTTTGTAATATTATTATTCTTGTGCTTATATCATTTTAGATTTATTAAATATTTAGTTAATATTGAAATAAAGTTTTAGTATTATTAACAAATATTTAGTAAAAAAAATGTAGTATTTCAAACGAGGACCAATGAAGATGAAACAAACATCGTTGGACTTATCTTCATAAGTTCTATCCAATTAAATATTCATTTTTGTATTTTAAAAAATTTTATATTGTACGATTTTGGGATGTTTCATGAGATAGGTCAACTTTAGTCTAGTTTTGATGATCATGCACATTACACTCAATCATTTTAGTGTATTGGAATGCATCTTCCTCCTATTATTTATCTTAATTTTTAAACATTTTCTCTTTTGTTTGGTTATATTATTATAATGCTATAATTCTTCTCTTATGTGACTCTTACATCACTTTGATAATTGACAGTATGGTAGACAAGATTTAATAGACATGAAAGCAACATCATTGAGCTAATTTAATTTAGTTTTATCCTATTAAAAATTTATTTAAATATATTTTAAATATTTATTTTATAGTTTTTGTGCATTATATGAGGCGTTTTGATTAGCACTTAACATATCGTTCGAGCATGTAACAATCGATCATCTTAGTTCTGGAATGCAACTGTACCAAATAATTTACCTTATTTCTTTAAATTTGTTTTGAATTTTTAATATTATTATGCAACTCCAATTCTCCTTTTGTTAGACCTTTTCATTATTTTGATCTGTATATTTTACATTATTTTAATTTAACACATTTTAGCTTTAATATATACATACTAAATACTAAAATAATTTTTTTTTATTAAAACATAGCTTATTTACTTTATTATTTGAAAATATTATAAATTTAGCGTGATCTAGACAAAAAAATCATTAGACACATCTTAATATGCTCTATCTAACAAAATATTTATTTATATATTTTTAAATATTTTATTTTAATTGGTTTTATAATGTTTTACAAGACACTGTGATTCATAACTTGTTTTATTATAAAGGATGACACACTCAACTTACTTAGTGTCATTTAATATAAACTTTACATACAATTTATCTTAATTCTTCAAAAGTTTTATTTTAATTAAATTATATTACTATGAGCCTCTAATATTCCTCTCAAATATCTTTTAAATTACTTTGATTTAGTTATATCATAATATAATAATTTAACTTATTTTAGTTATAATTTATAATTATTAAATATTAAAAATAATTTATTGTTATCATTTAAGCCTTTTCAATTTGGTAATGTTTAGAAACTGAGAACTAGATCGGATCAAAGCAAAATAAAGTTCATTTCACTATCATTAATGAGCTCTATTTAATTAAATATTTTATCCCATTTTTTAAGATATTTTTTTTAAGAGTTGTGTTATAATTTAGAAGATATTTTTGTTTATAAATAACTTGATAATTGAGGATATTACACTAAATTTAGTCATTGTTAAGGAATACAAATTGTTTATATAATTTGTCTTATTTCTTAAATTTTTTTTATTTAATTTGGATGTATTATATTATTACACTAAATCTCTGCTCATGTGACCTTTACATCCCTTTGATTTGCTTATGTTTCATTACCTCATTTATCTTGCTTTAGTTGTAATATATATTTATTAAATATTAAAAGAATAATTTATTGTTATTTAAGATAATTTATTTTTAAAATTCGTAATAATTCTAAACGAGATCTAATCAATAAAAAAATTGTCATTTTACTAATCTAGATGGACTCTACCAAATAAAATATTCATTATATTATTTTAAATATTTTATTTCTTTGACTTTAGCATGTGTTAAGCAGCATCTTCATTTATACCTAATTTTTTGATCTCTTTTGGAATGAAACTTTCTCGTAATATTTATCTCCCTTCTTCAAATTTTATACTTTGATTTTGTTACAATCCTTCATAACTATAAATCTTCTTTCATGTGTCATTTACATTACTTTAATTTGATTATGGTGCATTACTTTAATTTATCTCATTTCAAATTTTATGTGTTCACTTAATTTTTTTAATTAAAGTAATATTTAAATTAATTTTTCTTATTTACTATGACAATTCTTAGTTATTTCAAATATAGTCTGGGCGAGATAAACATATGTCATTTAACTCATATTGACAAGCTTTATCTTGGTAAATATTTTTTTAATATTTTTGGCACATTTATTAGATATTGTAATCAAAGTCCTTAGAATTTAGGAATTGAACTATCCTACACAAATTATCTCATTCGTGTAAAAGTTTTACTTTTATTAGGTTATATTACTATGAAACGCTAATTCTCCCCCTATGATGTTCAAATAATTTTTATTTTGTTTGTTTCATAACTTCAACATAACTCATTTTTACTTCATTATATTTTTGACTAATAATTAAATAAAAATTTAAAATTATTTAAGCTTATTTAGTTCAAGAATTTGTAATAATTCAAAAGAAGACTAAACTATGACAAAACAAACACCATTGGACTCACTAGATGAGCTATTTCAAATTAATTTTTCTTTTTAATTTTTAATATTATATTTCTTAGGGCTTTTACCAAGATTTATGAAATATTTAAATTCATACCAACTTTGATAGAAGATAATATTACTCTCTATTCCCTTAGTTTCCTTGAATGCAACGTTCCCATCAACTTTATCTCATTTCTTCAAATATTCTAATTTCACTTGTTTGTGTTACTGTGTACTCTAAATCTCCACTCATTTAACATTTATATTACTTCAATTTTATTATATTATATTGTTTCTATTTATCTAATTTTAGCTTTGATATGCATCATTATTTAACATTAACTTTACAATTTATTATTATTATTATTATTTATTTAATTATATAATTCACCATAAATCTAAACGATGTTCGATCGAGATAAAACAAATACAGATGGACTAATTTCGATAAGTTGTATCCAATTAAATATCTTTTTTCTACATTTTCAAATATTTTAGTTTATAAGGTTTTGGTAAGCTTTGTGAGAAGTTTCGATTTGCTATTGATTTGATCATTGAGGATGTTACACTTGATCTCCGTAGTATCTTGAAGTACAATATTCTATTATAATTGTTCTCATTCTTAAACTTTGTCCCTTTGATTTGATTACATTACCTTGCAACTCTAACTCTCCTCTTAAGTAATGTTTACATCACTTATACTTAGTTATATTATAGTATTTCAATTTAACTTTTTTTGACATTAATATACAATTACTTAGTATTAAAATAATAATTTATCATTATTCGTTCTTATTTTCTTTGATAAAGAATAATAAATAATAAATAGATCTGATCAAGATGAAACACATGTAGTTGGAATAACCTTAATGAGCTTTATTATATTAAATATTCATTTTTATATTTTTTTTAAAATGATTTAATTTTTATTGTTTTGGCATGCTTTATGAGTTATTTTGATTTGTACTTCATTTGAAAATTAAGGATGTTATGTTGAACAACCTAAGTATCTTGCTATGTAAATTTCTCATAAAATTTATCTCAAGTTTTAAAATTTTTTGTTTTGATTTAGATATATTGCTATCCAACTCAAAAACTCCTCTCGTGTGAGCTTTAGTACACTTTGATAAGGCTAAGTTATATTCCGTCGATTTATCTAATTTCTTTTTTATAATGGGTTTACTTAATGTTAAAATAATAGTTCATTAGTATTTATTCTTATTTCATTCAATATTTTATAGTAATCTAAAATGAGGTCTAATCAAGAGTAAACAAACATCGTTGGAGTCGTTCAGACGACCTCTATCAAACAAATTATTTAATTTTAAATACTGAATATCTATTTTTAAAATTTTTTAGCACACTTTACAAAAAATTGACTTAGACCTAATTTGTTGGTGGGCGATGTCATGCTTAATCTCCTTAGTATTTAGGAATGAAACTTACTTTTATAATTCATTTTCATCTTGAAATTTCATGCTTTATTTGGTTATATTACTATGTAAGTCCTAGTCTCCTCTAGCGTATTATTTACATTTCTTTGATTTAGTTATACTATAATTCTTTAACTTAGAAAAAATATATATTTTTTATCACTTATAATATTATTTTTTGATTGGCTTTATTAGTCATTTCAATTAGTTATGATTGAGGATGTTATGCTTGATTTTCTTATTGTGATATAGTGGAGATTTCCTATGTAATGTATCTTATATCTTCATATTTGTTTCATTGATTTGATTGTTTTAGTGCAACATTAAATTGCTACTTGTAGGACCTTCACATCACTTTCAATTAGTTATTTTTTTACTTATGTTTATTCATGTTGATGTCTTTTGGCTTATCACCGATACTAAAGTAATTAGATTCACCATGATGATCTTTATCTAATTAAATATTATTTTTTTAATATTTTAAATATTTAATTTTCATGGGGTTTTTGCATACTTTACCAAATATTTTCATCTGTATCTTATTTTTTGATCAAGACTATTGTGCCTGAATTACGAAATTTAGTAATATTTAAGTAGTTAATTAGTAGCAATTTAGAATATGGTTCGATCAGATGAAACAAAGGCATTCTACTCAACTCAACAAGATCTATCAAATTGAACATCTTTTCTATATTTTTAAATTCTTTTTAATAGTTTTTTCTTGCCCTTTATAGTCATTTTGATTTGTACAAGTTTTGACGATCGATGATGTACACTTAATCTCTTTAATATCTTGAAATGCAATTTTATAATACAATTTATCTCATTTCTTTAAATGTTTCTTTTTAATTTTTTTATGTTACTATGAAATTTTATTTCTTCTTCATTTAAAACCTTTTTAATTATTTTAATTTTTCTATATTACAATTATTTATTTTTTCAAAATTTTTCTTTAATATGTGTTTATTTAATATTAAAATAATAATATATAATTATGTATGCTAATTTCCTAGGTAAATTACTATAATTCCAAATGAGGTCAAATTGAGATTAAATAAAAATTATTAAACTGATCTTGTTGAACTCTATTAAATCGAATATTACTTTTTTATTTTTTAAAATATTTTATTTCCCATGTGTTTTTGGCAACTTTCACAAGGCTATTTGATTCACACCTAAGTTGACAATTAACAATGTTATACATGATCTCCTTTGTATTTTGGATTACAACATTTATGTATAATTGATCTCATTTCTTAAACATTTTTGCTTTGAATTGGTTATATCACTAAGTAACTCTAAATCACATATAATTTGACCTCTACATCACTTTGAATTGGCTATATTATATTTCTTCAATTGATCTTTTTTCAAATTTAATATATATTTACAAAATATTAAAATAATTAGTTATTATTATTTAAGCTTATTTTTTAGGTGATTTACAATAATTCCCAATGACGTTCGAGATGAAGTAAAGATCATTTGACTCATCACAATAAGCTCCATCTAATTAAATATTTATTTATTTTTAAAATATTTAATTTTTATTTATTTTTCACAAATAATGAGATATGTTAATTCATAACATATAATATGATATAGATGTTACATTCGAATGTTGCAGCATCATTGATTTTCATATGTTTTGTTAGACATTTTTATTTATGCATGATTTAGCATTCAAGAAAGTTACATATGACCTCCTTAATACTTTGCAATATATATTGCTCATACACTTTATCTTATTCTTCTAATGTTTTGTGTTAATTTGGTTATATTTCTATGAAACTATTGATCTACTCTTATGAGACCTCTATTTTTCTTTGATTTTGTTATATTATAGATAATAAATTTACCTTATTTCAACTATAATATAGATTTACTTATTTCTATAATAATTACTTTTTACTATTTAGTTTTTTAATTTCGTTATAATTTCACACTACATCTAATCAAGATGAAATAATTAGCATTGGACTTGTCTCTATGTAATTAAATACTTAATTTGAAAATTTAAGTGTTTTATTTTCCATAATTTTGTCATGTTTTGATATAAATTTGAATTTTTTACTTGATTTGATCATCATGGATGTTATGCTCGATGTCCTCATTTTTTTGAGGTACAATTTTCCTATAAAAATTAAATTTCCTTCGTTTTACTATATTAAATTATGTTAAGGATTAATTTTTTTAATTTATATAAAATAATAAGATATTATTTTTATGATTATTTTAGTTTGTAATTTAAAGAATTCCAAACTAAGTCCTATTGAGATTAAACAAAAATCATACAACCTCACTTGATGATCTCTATCTTATTAAATATTGAGATATATATTTTTTAAAATTTTAATTTAGATAATTTTTCATGCCTTTTGACACATGTTTGGTGAGACATTTCAATTTGTATCTAATTTTTATGGATAGGGATTTTACATTTAATCTTCTAAATATCATGAGATTCAACTTTCTTGTATAATTGATCATATTTCTTAAAATGTTTCACTTTGCTTTGGTTACAATACCATGAAACTCTAAATATTCTCTCAAGTTTCCTTTAATTCTCTTTGATTTGGTCATATTACATATCTTTAATATATCTCATTTCAACTTTTGATATATAAAAATTTATTAAATATTAAAGTAAAATAGTGTTGTTTTTTATGGCTATTTACTTTTTTTATAGTAATTCCATCTTGGTGTGATTGAGATAAAACAAATGTCATTAATTTCATTTTGATGAGCTCTTTCCAATTATATTTTCATTTCTTTTATCTTACATAAATTATTTTTTATTATATTGGTAAACATTAAAAGATATTTTGATTCATACCAAATTTCATTGTTGAGGATGCTACACTTGATCTCCTTGGTAACTTTCTTCTACATTTTTTATAATTTCTTAAAATTTTTTTATTTGACTTTTTAATATTATTAATTCTAATTCTTCTACCATGTAACCATTACATTGCTCAGATTTAGTTCTATTATATTATCTCACTTTATCTCAATTTAGTTTTAATATATATTTTCATAATTTTAAGAAAATGCATTACAATTTATTATTATTTATTTTGTAAATTCATAGTATTTTCAAACGAGGTCTAATTGATACAAAATAAACTTCTTTGATCTCATCTCGATTAGGTTCATTCGTTTAAATATTCTTTTTTAGTTTGCAAATATTTGTTTTCTAGGGTTTTAGCAAGCTTTGTGGAACTTGTTGATTTGTACAAGCTTTAACAATTGAGTTACATTTTATTTCTTTAGTATCATAGGATGCAATATTCTTATATGATTTTCACATTTCTTCAACATTTTTTATTTAGTTATATTATTATGAAACTCTAAATCACCTCTTATGTATCCTTTACATCACTTTTCTTTTGATTATATAACATTGATTAAATTTGTCACATTTTATAATTAAAATATATTTAGTAAATAATAAATTAAGAATTTATTATTGTTTTACAATTTGTTTTCATAATTTGCAATAAGTGAAATTTGATCTATACAAAAGAAATGCCATTTGACTCACGTTGGCATCCTTTTGATAATTAAATATTCAATTTAAAATTTTAAGATGTTTTATTTTTTGTCTTCAAAATTGCTTTTGTGGTATTTTGATTCTTACATGAATTGATGTTCAAGGGTCTACATACTATCTCATTTATAATTTATCTCATTTTTTAAATTCTTTCACAATGGTTTGGTTATTTTAATGTAGCTCTACATCTCTTATGCAACCTTTGCAATCCAATTATTTTGTAGTACTACATTTCCTCATGTATCTAATTTTAGGTTTAATTTATATTTACTTAATAATAAAATAATAATTTACCTTATTTTTTGTTTAATATGTACTTAATATTTCCAAATGATGTCCATTCCTTACGATGCAAATGTTGTTGGACAAGTCTCAATGAGCAATATCCAGTTACACATTCATCTCCATATTTTGAAACATTACATTTCCTTCTATTTTGGTAAACTTTATGAGACATTTTGATTCACACCATCTTTGAACATTGAGGATATGACAGTTGACATCCTTAGTATGTTGGAATGTAAATTTGTCGTATAGTTTGTCAATTTTTAAATATTTTTGTTTTTGTTTTGTTGTGTCACTATGTAACTCTAAATCTCTTCATGTGTGACCTTTATATTATTTTTATTTTATTATTTTATTATGCTTTAATTGAGCTTATTTTAACATTAATGTATATTTACTTAATATTGAAAAAATAATTTATTAATAATTACACCTATTTACTTATGTGTTTCACTATAATTCTAAGGATTGTGCGATCAAGATGAAATAGACATTGTTGGACTCATATTGATTAGCTTTATCCAATTAAACATTAAATTTTAACTTATTGTGTTTTATAAGTTTTTGATATGCATTACAAGCTTGTTTGATTTGAACTTAATTTGATGATCAAATATTTTACCCTAGGTTGCACTTGTAACTTAGAACGCAACTTTCTCTTTCAATTTATTACATTTTTTCAATTTTTGCATTTTTACTTTATAGTATTACTATGAAACTCAAATTCTAATCTCATGCAACAACTATGACACTATGATTTGCTTATATTACATAACAATAATTTACCTCATTTACTCATTAATATGTATATATTTATACATATAAAATTCTATGATAATAATGTATTATTATTTATGTTTACATACTTTTGTATTCTATAGTAATTCAAAATGAGATCTAATCAAACCAAAAAATATCATTGAACTTAACTCGATGAGCTCTATCTTATTAAATATTCATTTTTGTATTTTTTTAAATACTTTATCTTCTATGTTTTCTGCATGTTTTACATGTCTTATTGATTCATGCTTCATTTCATAATTAAGGATGTCACACTTGAACTTCTTAGTATCTTGGAATGTAACTATGAAACATTATTTTTCCTTACATGTGACCTTCAAATTTGTTTGATTTAGTTATATTACATAGCATGAAATTTCTCATTTGAATTTCAATATATATTCACTTGACATTAAAATAATACTTCATTATTATATTTTCTTTTATTCTTTGGCAATTCATAGAGATTCAGAACAAGGTCTACTCGAGACAAAACAAATATCAATTATACTCATCTAGATGATCATAATCCTATTAAATATTTATCATTATCTATATAAATACTTTTTTGAATGGTTTGGTCATACTTCATAAGCTATTTTAATTTGTACCTAATTTGAAGATTGTAGATTCTAAACTCAATCTCCATTTGTATCTTTGGATGCAACCATCCAATGTAGTTTATCTAATTTTTTCAAATTTTTTATTTTCATTTAGTTATTTTTCTTCGTAACTATGAATCTCCTCCTATGTGATGTCAACATTACTTTAATTTTATTATGTAACACTACTTGCACTTATCTCATTTCAACTTTAATATATATTTTCTTAGCACAAAAATATTAATTTATTATTATTTATGTTTCTTTAAATCATAGTAATTTCAAATAAAATCAATTCAGGATGAAACACCCTTTGTTAGACTCATCTTAATGTGGTCTATTTAAGTAAATATTTATTGCAATACTATTTTAAATATTTTATTTTCTTTTTTTGGAAAGCTTTATTAGTTATTTTGATTAATGCTTCATTTAATGATTGAGGATGTATCACATGATGAACTTTGTGTCATGGAGAGTAACTTTCATGTACAATTTATCTCGTTTGTTCAAATCTTTCTACTTGATTTGCTTATATTACTATGAAACTCTTGTTCTATTGTTGTATGGTTTTAACCACAGTTTTATGTTATATTATATTATTTTAATTTAACTCATTTAAATGTCCTCATATATTTACTTAATATTGAAATTAAATTTACTTATTATTCATGCTTATTTATTTTTGTAATTCATAGTAATTCCAAAAAAGGTCTTATTTAGAGAAAACAAATCTCTTTAAACTCATATCAATGAACTCAATGAAATTAAATATTCATTTTGATATTTTGTTAATATATTATTTTCTTAGGATTTTGCATGTTTTATAAAATCTTTCAATTCCTACCCTTTTTGATAATCAAATATGTTACACTCAATCTTCTTAGTGTATTGGAATACAACATACCTATATAAATTGTCTCATTTCTCCAAATCTTTTGTTTTGATTTAGTTATATTATTATGCAACACTTAATCTTGTCAAGTGTGATATTTAGACTACATTGATTTTGAAATTGTATGTCACTTCAATTTATCTCAATTTAACTTTAATAAGTATTTAATTAGAATTAAAATAGATTAATATTAATTATGCTTATTGGCTTTGATAATTTACAATAATTCCTAAATGAGATCAAATCAAGATGAAACAAATATTATTAGACTCATCTTTATGATCTTTATCTATTCAAATATTAATTTCTATATTTTAAAATATTGTTTTTATTTTTATTACATTGGTATATATTACTTGACACTTAAATTTATACTTGATTTTATAATTGAGGTTGTTACACTCAATCTTTTGATCATGTTTTAATGCAACTCTCATTTTTAATCCACCTCATTTCTTTAAATGTTCTACTTTGATCTTGATATTTTATTATGTTACTCTAAATCCTGTCTCATGACCTTTATGTTGCTTTTTTTATATTATATTTCTTCAATTTAACTCATTTTTAGCTTTAATTTGTATTTAGGAAATATTATAATAATAAATTTTTATTAATTATGCATATCTTATTCTATAATTAATAATAAATCTAAAAGGTTTAATTGGGATGAAATAAAGATCATTGGACATGACTCAATAAGCTTCATGGAATTAGATGTTAATTTTTATGATTTTAGATATTTTATTTCTTAGTGTTTTCACATGCTTAAAGACATATTTTGAATTAGACATGACAGCTCATTTCAAAATGTTAAACTAGATCTCCATATTAACATGGAATTCAAATTTTTAACCCAATTTTTCTCATTCCATCAAATTTTTCATTTTTATTTGGTTATGTTACTTTGTGACTATAAATCTCTTCTAGTGTGACAATTTCTTCACTTTGAATAGGTTATATTACATTATTGAATTTATCATATTTCAATTTTAATATATATTTAATAAATATTAAATTTGTTATTTTTTTATTACTGATACTTGGTTTTTTTTGTAGTACATAATAACTCTAAAGTAGGTCCGATCAAGGTAAATCAAACATCTTTGGAGTCGTCTTAACTAGCTCCATCCATTTAAATAGTCACACATTTTTTTAAATATCTTATTTTCTAAGGCTTTGGCATAGTTTACAAGTGATTTCAATTTGTAGATTATTTGGAGATCGTGGATGGTGCACTCAATCTTTTCATTATTTTAAAATAAAATTTTCTAACAAAATTTATCTCTTTCTTTAAATATTTTATTTTTATTGTGTTTTATTATTATGTAACTCTTTATTTTATTTCCTATGAGTTTTACATTACTTTAATCGGGTTATAAATATTTTTAATCATTATCTTATTTTTAACTTTAATACATATTTACTTAATATTAAAATTATAAATTATTATTATTTGTGCCTGTTTGCTTTGATAATTCATATTTTTTCAAAATGAGGATTGATGGATTAAAATGAATTTTGATTGACTCATGGCAATAAGCTCTATCCAATTAAAAGTTATTTTTATAACTTTATATAATTTATTTTTTATTATTTAAGCATGTTTTATGAGGTATTTTTATTCATATACAATTTATCCCATTTTTGCAAATGTAACATTCTAATTTAGTTTTACTAATATGAAGTTCTACTTCACCTCTCATGTGAAATTTATGTTGCTTTAATTTAGGTATATCTCATGCTTTAATATATCCATTTTAGCTTTATTATATATTTAATTAATATTAAAATAATCATGTGTTATCATTTATTCTTATCAATTTTGGTAAATTGAGTTAAAATGAGTATCATTGGACTTGTCTCTAAGAGTATTATCTTGTTAAATATTTATTAATTTTCATAAATATTTTATTTATTATGGTTTTTATATTGTTTAAGTAGTAGTTTCTTTTGTGCCATATTTAATTATTGAGTATGTTATAGTCAGTCTCAATATCTCTTTTCTTCAAATTTTTCACTTTGATGTGGTACTACTTTTGTGAAACTCTAACTCTACTCTCGTGTGACTTTTGCGTTGCTTTGATTTTTTAATATTAAATAGCTTCAATTTATCTCATTTCAAATTTAACATAAATTTATTTATTGTTAAAATAGATATTAATTATAATTTATTCTTATTTTAATTTTTAATTCTTAAAAATTCCAAATGAGGTCTAGTTAATATGAAATAAACTGTTTAAACTCATCATTATAAGATCTATCTAATTAAATACTTATTTTTAATTTTTTTAAAATATTTCATTTTCTATAAATTTGCTACTCTTTATAAGATATTTCAACTAGTATTCTATTTCATTATCATGGATGTTACACTTAATCTCCTTAATATCTTGGATTTTAACTTTTCTATACAATTTATCTCATTTCTAAAAATCTTTTTCGTTTGATTTCCTTATATTATTTTGTAACTTTAAATCAACTCTCTTCTGACCTTTACATTGCTTCAATTTAGTAATATTATAATGCTATAATTTATCTCATTTTAGCTTTGTTACATATTTATTCAATATAAAAATAATAATTCTTTTTCACTTTTTTTATATACTTTTATAATTCATTCTAACTCCAAACAAAGTCAGATTGAGATGAAAAACAATGTTGTTACAGTCATCTCAATAAGCTTTAACAAATTAGTTATTAATTTATATATATTTACAAATTTAATTTTATTTGGCTTTGGTGCACATTATGATATATTTTAATTCATATGCAATTCGATCATCAAACATGTTACACTAGATCCCCTTAACATTTTGGAACATATTATTGCTATAAATTTATCTCTTTTCTTCAATATTTTAGCTTTGATTTGGTTATATTATTCTCAAACTCTATGTCTTCAATCAAATGACCTACAAATCACTTTGAATTGGTTATAATGAATCACTTCAATTTATCTTATTATAATTTTAATAAATATTTACTTAATATTAAAATAATAATTTATTAGTAATTATGTATATCACATCACTAATTTAATAATTCAAAATAAGATATTATCAAAATGAAATAAACATCTTTTATTCCTCTTAATGAGCTCTATCTAATTAAAAATTATTTTTTATATATTTTTTAATATTTTTTTAGGGCATTAACATGCCTTTTGAGACTCTTTGATTCATATCTAATTTGGTGAGCAACGATGTTACACTGGATCTTTTTTATATTTTGAAGAGAACTTTTCTGTATAATTTATTGCACTTCTTCAAGTGTTTTGTTTTGCTTTGGATATATTAAATAAGAAACTTTTGATTTCCTATACTATGACATATAGTTTGCTTTGAATAGCTATATTACATCAATTTGTCCCACCTTAGTTTTAATATAATTTCTTAATTTTAAAATAATAATATATTATTATTTATGCCAATTTAATTTTATGAATTATAGTATTTTAAAGAAAGATCTTTTTAAGATGAAACAAATGTCTTTTGACACATCTTCATGATATATATCTAACTAAATATTTATTTTTTATATTTTTAATATTTTATTTCCTATAGTTTTTGCATATTTCATGAAATATTTTTGTTCATATTATAATGCAATATTTTCGTATAATTTGACTCATTTCTTCGAAGTTTTTTCTTTGATTTAATTATATTACTCTGAAGATCTTATTCTCCTCTTTTTTTACTTTCACACAACTTATATTTTGTTTTATGTCATTGTTTTTTATTTCATTTTTGGATATATCATATATTTAATTAATATTAAAAAAGAATTATTTATTATTTATTCCTTTTAAATAAGAAAACTTGTAGAAATTCAAAACTAGGTCTGGGTGAGGTGAATCAAATCTCATATCACTCATCTCGATGTGCTCTATCTAATTAAATATAAATTTTTTGTTTTTTATGACCTTGGTATTCTTTATAACAAACTTAAATTTCAACCCTATTTAACAATCGACAAAGTTAAACTCACTATTTTTGTGTTTTGGATAGCAACACTCTTGCAAACTTTATCCTATTTCTTTAAATGTTTCATTTTTTTAATATAAATATGTAAATCTTGATCTCATCACGTTTTACCGTTACATGAAATTGATTTAGATGCCATAAATTTCTCTAATTTATCTCATTTTTTTTCATATGTATATATATATATGTATATATATATATATACATAAATGCATACTTATGTATACATACATGTATAAACATACATATATATATATATATATGTATGTATATATGTTGATATAATATTAAAATAAAACATTAACATTAATTATACTTACATTGGGGATTCCTAGTTATTCAAAACAAAGTGTGATCATGATAAAACAAATATCACTAGACTCTTTTCGATGAGCACCACTCAATAAATATTAATTTATATATTTTAAAATATTATATTTTATAAAATTTTGAAACCATTTTTAAAGATATTTTTATTCATAATTTATTTTATGATCAAGGGTGTTACACTCAATCATCTTAGTATCCTACAGTTCAATTTTCACACACAATTTATCACATTTATTCAATTTGTTTTAATGTTATTTGGTAATATTGTCATGAATGCCTAACCCTCCTCTCACATCACCTTTACATCATTTTGATTTCTTTATGTTATATTACTTTAATTTATCTCATTTCAACTTTAGTATGTCTTTAAATAATATTAAAGAAAAAAAATCATAATTGATTATTCTTATTTTGTTTGGTAACTCATAGTATTTCAAAACGAAGTGCGATTAGTAGGAAACAATGGTCACTAGACTCATCTCGATGACGTCTGTATAATTAAGCATTAATTAAATTTTTTCACCTTTTTTCTAGGGATTTGGCATATTTTATTATAGAGGATGTTATTGTCCACCTCCATAATAACTTAGAAAAAAGTTTTCTTATATAATTTAACTGATATCTTCAGATTTTTTAAATTTTTTTATATTATTATGTAACTCCATATATCAGCCCATGTGACCTTTATATCACCCTTATTTTCCTATATTATATTACTTCAATTTAAAGAATTTTAGCTTTAACATATATTTACTAAATATTAAAACAATAATTTATTATTATTTATACTTATTTATTTAGTAATTCATAATAATTCCAAAATAAAATATATTAAGAATAAAAAAAATCATTGGGCTCATCTCGATGAGCTTTACATAATTAAATATTATTTTTAATATTTTTTTAATATGTTAATTATAACATATTAGCATGGTTATTGAGACTTTTCAATTGGTATGGAACTTGATGATCAAAGATGTTACACTCGTTCTCTTATGTATCATTGAATGCAACATTCCTATATAATATATCATTTCTTCAAATTTTTTTTATTGTCTTTTTCTTATTTTTTTTTAACTCTAAATCACCCATAATGTCACATTTTTATCGTGTTGATTTTATTATATTACATTTCTTATATTTCTTAATACTAATGCTTATTTATTTTATTAATTAGTATTAACTCCAAATGAGGTTTAATTAAGATGAAATAAAGAACTTCAGAATTATTTTGATGTGTTTGATCCAACTAAATATATTCATTTCTTTGTTTTAATCTTTTATTTTTTAGGGTTTTGTCAAACTTTACATGACATTTTGATCGTACCTTTTTTTATCAATTAAGGACGTTACACTTGATCTCTTTAGTGCCTTAGAATGTAATCCTTCACCGTTTGGACAAACTACGAAGCCACCATTTTCCTTCCCCACAGCGGCGGCTCCGTGCCCTGCTGCAGTTTTGACCACAAACCCATGCTCCCCACTAACCAAACACTCCACCACCCACAGCCAACCCCCACCCCCACCCCCACCCCCAACCTCCACACTGAAGTTTTTGGCTACCTCCTAAAGTCATCCTTCTGCCTTAACACCGACTGTTCTCTCTCTCTCCTCTGTATTTCTGGGTACCTAGGTTTGGCGGCAGTGCGCTACGGCACCGACGCGGCTTTTGCCTGCGCTTGTTGTAGCCCCAAGTTTCAAATTTCAATTTCCCTCGCACTGTGTGCGAGGCACTAGCACATGTTTATAACACTTGGGTGTCCTGCCAAGTAGGATACCGGCTTCTGCTCTGCGGCTTTGTGCACGCGGGAGACCCTACTGCTTAGAGGCATTGCGTTCTACTGTGATTTGTCGGTGCCGTGTCTTGCTCTCTTGAGTTCGTATCGTCTAGGGGCCGATTATGGTTGGTACTAAATCAAAAAAGGGCTCAAAGAAATCCATGACAATTGAGAGCTGGGGCCCCATTCATATCGGCCTGCCTAGGAAAGTTTATGATGAAGGAGTACATGGTGAGATGGGCTCTGCTAATGGTATTTCGGGTGAATGTTCTAGCAACACTGGGACGACCATTGCTAACACCGCTTCTATCGGTGTAGACGGTAATGACCTGAATAGGTGCTAAGTTTCTTCCCTGAAGTCACCGTGTGCGAATGCGCACGGGCTGGGCGCTGAGGCTCCTTCAAACTCGCCTAACGTAAGTGGAAACAACGTGGATGAGAATCAGCTATTAGGTGAGGAAATTGCTGGTACGTGCCTTAAGGTCAGCTTCAAGGAAGCTCTTACAGTGGTGAATACCTGGAACAGAGCAGATGTTTCATCTTTCATCAAGCCAGCTCCTATTGATATAAAGGAACGTGCAGCGACATTGCTTGATTACTGTGAGAATGATGCAGTCGTTATGTCGACTGAGGCAGTGATCCAGCGTAGATATTTTCAAAAATTCGACCTTGTTGGACGCATCTTTGGAAGTACTCTTCCCTTCCAAGCTATTGCGTGGGTATTGACAAGGCGCTAGGGACACTTTCAGAATTTTCGAATCCTTGATTTATCGTCAGGGTGCTTCTATCTGTACTTTGGCAATATGGTTGATAGAAACACGATTTGGCTTGCGGGACCCTGGCAAGTTGCGGGTCAAGCCATGGGGTTGGACATCTGGACCCCTGATTTCCATTCGAAGGTAGAGAAGGCTATTTGTGTGCCAGTTTGGGTGAGGCTTCCTACGTTCCTCTCATATACTGGGATATTGAAAACATCATTCGCATCGCTAAGATTGTTGGTGAACCTTTCTTACTAGATGGCTGGACGGGCGACCTGTAATGAACTTCCTTTGCCCGAGTATGCGTCATAATTGACTTGTCAAAACCCTTAAAACTAGAAATGTGGCTATGCGGTGAACTGGGTAAGACCTTTCAGCCTTTTGAATATGAAGGTCTGTCGAGGATATGCTTCTTGTGTGGTTATTTTGGTCATGCTGCGGAGCAATGCTGGTTTGATCCTAAGCCTGCTGTAGAATAGAGACTCAGCCATGCGCTAACCTGCACAAATGTGACTGAACCTATCGTGGCGATACCTGTGTGTGAATCTCTGCATGGCAACACATATGGATGCGCAATGGCCCCCTTAGCATCTGATTTTGAGCACTTGCTCCCGCGCGTTCCTGCGGCAGGGCCATCGTCTGTGCACATAATGTCTGTTGCTGCTGTGCACGCTACCGTGCACGCGAAAATGCTTGACCCGTGCATGGCTGTTGTCCCCACAAAGCTGATGACTATGCATGGGGAGGCTGGCCGTGTGCATGACAAGTTGAACTTAGCTCATCATCATATCGAGGATGATAACTCAATGAAGGAGGGCCATGGACCATGGATGCTTGTCCAGCCAAGGCACTGAAGACCCTTAGCCAATGGATGCAAGAGGGAAGGCCTCGAACATGATACCCTAACGGTGCGGGAGGAGTCTACGAGACAAGGGAGCTTCGATGGCCGTGGGCGTAGCAATGCAAGAAGGAGTCTCTCAACAATGCATGGGCGAGTGAGCAATATAAGAGGTTCTGCTCGTCATAGCTCAAGTGGGATGGCGGTGATGAACCAATCTTCTATTGATGGTCAACGCCCTGACATTTTGATCAGTGCGACGACCAAAGGAAAGAACATTATGCAATCACCTAATGTGGATGAGGTGTTTGCATATGATGTATCGCATGCAAGATGATGATTGGGGGAGTTACTCCCCGACTGCACCTTGTGGAGTGCGTCTCCTTTTTCTGAGTGTGCTAGAATATGCTGTAGGTAGCAACGAGGCTTCACGTGCGAATGGTGATGGTCATGGTTCTATAGCTCAGGGCTTGTTGTGGCCATGGTGGAGTGCCTGGGCTGCGTGGCATTGCACGATGTTCGGAAGCTGCAATGTTTTCGGTTGCAATGCTTTTGGCTGCATTCATGTTTTTGGCTGCAATGTTTTCGACGAGGACTCTGCTGCTCTACGGACTGTTTGGGAACCGCAGTATATAATCTACTATGAAGATCATTGTTTGGAATATTAGAGGGATTAGAGATAGGAAATCCAAGCTTTATCTGCAAAGATTTGTTGGAGAGCAGAATGTGGCTGTAGTGGCTTTGGTGGAGACCAAAGTGCAGAGCTTGAACTGTAAGGAAGCTGATGTGTTCTTGGGAAGGGATTGGTTGTATGAGGTACAGTCCTCTACTGGGAAGTTTGCGGGCATAGTAGTTCTTCGGAGAAATTTGTTAACTCTCAAGCCTTTGAGAAGCTCTATGCATGTCATGTCTGTCCAGATCACATATTCTGGAGCTAAATTGATGAATTGTTGCTTTGTTTATGTTCCTAAGGAGGCTCACAAAAGGAGAGCTGTTTGGGAGTTTATTAGGGAAGAAGCCATCTCCAACGTGCCTTTTATGATTGTGGGGGATTACAACTTAGTTATGTCCCAGGAAGAAAAATGTGGGGGAAAAAAATTCATCCATGTGCTGGGGCAAATCGTGCTATCTGAATTAACCCATGATCTTTAGCTGGAAGATTTGGGTTTTAATTGGGAATAGTTTCACATGGTGCAATGGCAGATCGGGGGGAGCACGTATTTGGCAGAGACTGGACCGTGTTTTGATGAGTACTCATGGCATACAGGAGTTTCCCACTACCACAATTACTCACCTATCTCGTATCGGTTCTGATCATTGCCCAGTTTTGATAGATTTGGGGGGAAGACAGCAGATAACTAAAGAGGATGGAAGATTACAATTTGAGAGTGCGTGGTTGGATTCCCCACAGTCTACTGGGGTGGTGACGCATGCTTGGAATAGGGGCACCTATGGCAATCGGATGGAGGGGATATCCACTACATTTCGCAGGGCACTTGTTGCCCTTAAAAATTGGAGCAGACGGGAGATGCAGGGTATTATGAAATGGAACAAGGAGCTGGAAAGTAGAATTAACTCACTTCAAATGAAAGAGTCGAGTGCAGGTCTGGATGCAGAAGAAAGTGCTGTCCTGGGTCAGCTTATAACTAAATTTCACAAGGCTAATGCACTGGAGGAACGTTGGTGGTGGCAACGTGCAAAGGTTCAGTGGGCTCAACTTGGTCATTATAACATACGTTTTTTTCATGTAGCTACAACAATTAGGTGGCATCACAATCGAATTATGTGTATGAAGGATGATAAGGGGGAGACTATCACTTCGATTGATGGCATCGGGAATGTTTTAACCCATTTCTTTGAAGAAAAATGAAGCAATGATAGGGTGCCCTCCCCATTTCAACATTTGTCTCCATGTGTATGCCTCTCGGATGTGCAAGCGAGCATGCTTACTGCTAGTGTCATGAAGGAGGAGATTGTGTGTTTGATTCGCACCCTTGGGAAGAATAACGCACTTGGGAATGATGGGAATACTACTGAGTTCGTCCTGGGATACCGTGATGTAACCCAAGAGGATATCGTGCACGGGGCTCTGGAGTTTTTCGAGACAAAGCAAAGGCCTACATCTTGGAAGGACACATTAATTGTTCTTATTCATAAGAAGCAAGGTGCTAATAGGACTGAACAATTTCGGCCAATTAGTCTATGCAACACAATCTATAAGGTTGTAGCTAAGGTCCTTATGGAGAGACTCAAATCAGTTTTGCCATATATTATTTCGCAAGAACAAGGTGCGTTTATCCCTGGTCGTGCAATGGCAGATAACATTTGTATTGCTAAGGACATGGCTTCCAGAATGCATTCTTCTACATCCAAGAAAGGTCTGATGGCCATCAATGTTGACATGGAGTAGGCTTTTGATAAAGTCAGATGGAATTTTGTGATGGATATGATGGGGTTCCTGGGGTTTCCTATGGCCTGGCGGGTGTGGATTGGTGTGTGCATCGACTCTCCTAGATTTGGAGTGCTTGTGAATGGTGTTAAACTTCGTTGGATTCTGCCGCAACGGGGTGTTCAGTAAGGGTGCCCCTTATCCCCCTACCTGTTTACTATTGTCACCAAACATCTTTTAACGCTCACGCGTGACTACGAGGCACGTGTGCTACTTGGCTTTCGTTGTGCATAGCGTGCGCACCAGTGTCACATTTGCTTTATGCGGATGACATTTTGTTATATGCATCGGGTACAAGCACTGCTGCCCGTGCGATTTGCACCATTCTTCACGAATTTGCTAAGGCTGTGGGGCTTACTTTTAATCTAGCAAAATCAAAGATTTTTTTCAGCAGAAATATGAATTAGAAAAGAAAGAACAGACCGTTTTAGCTAAGCTCCTTACGAAGGCGGACTGCAACTTTATTATCCAAAAGCTGGAACAGCAAGTCGCTAAATGGAAAGTTAAAGCTTTGTCTATGACAGGAAGGGTCCTTATGATAAACTCTGTGCTTGCTGCTACTCCATGTTACATTATGGCTCACTATATTGTGCCCAAAGGGGTAATTGAGGCCATTGAAACAGTGTTCAGAAGATTCTTGTTGTGTGGAAACAGTAGAGCAAGGTTGATGCATTATGTGCAGTGGGATACCGTCACTTTGCTAAGGGAACTTGAAGGACTGGGAATTCGCAACCTGCGCTTGTGGCATTGTGTCAGCAAATGAAGCAATGTAAAAGAATCATCGCCAGGGAGGATAGCGTGTGGGTCAACATTATGCACAGCAAACTCATCAACGTGTGTAAACCTCACCGTTCCCCGCGCGGTGCGTCCCATGCATGCAGGCTCACCTTGGACGTCATGCCGGATGCCATGTCATGTTTCGTGTGGAGGATTGGGGATGGTTCTTCTGCACTTTTCATGGAAGATAACTGGCTAGGATTCTTACCAATTATGTGGTGGCCTACATATGTTAACATGGAGGCAACCTGGCCAATCTTCGTTAAGGAATGCATGGCGGTGCCCAGAGTTTGGGACGAATAGAAAATTTGTCGATGGGCTGACGACTGCCTTCTGGACAGAGCTCTGCATGTGCCTTGGGGCAAAAATCATGTCAAGGATATGGTCTTCCAGTCGCTCACGGAGTCAACCACGATCAACAATGGCAAGCTCTATGCGCACATGATCCTTCGTGCTCGCAGTCTTGAGTTGGGGAGGCCACCGTAGGCTGCAATCAATATAAATGGATTTGGAAACTTAAGGTGGCTCCAGGGTCAGTGTTTTCATTTCGCGCATTATTTGGAAGTCGTTGCCCTCCGTTGTTTGGCTTGCGCGAAGGGGCCTGGCTGATAGCTTTATTTGCCTGTTGGGTTGCCCCGTTGCCGAGACCCTGTGTCATGCCCTTTGGGATTGCCCGCATGCATAGGAGGTGTGGGATTCGTGGCATGTGTGGACTGCAATTGCGGTAGTGGGCGGTTGCAGAGTTTCTGCAGCTATGGGAGGCGGCTGGCTGAAGGTGTAGTGATGATATGATGCATAAGACTTTAATTGCCACGACTCTCTAGAACATATGGGTGAATAGATGTGCAAGAAAACACAATGAACCAACCATGAGCAGCACATTACTAATTCACAAGGTTCGTTTGGATGTTTCTATTGTGGCAAAGTGACATAATGAGTATACATCTAAGCTCAACGTGAACCTCTCAAACTCGCCTGAGTTGACGGTAGCCCTACTCTCGGTTCTCCCTCCCGATAGGTGGATATTGATTAATTGCGACGCCATGGTAGGCAATGACATTGCTGGAGTGGGTATTGTAATTCGTGAACATATGGGGAAACCCCTACAGATTGTTGGTAAAATATTCATCTCACATGCTAGCGAGGCCATGGAGACGCTTGCTATCCTTGAGGCACTGAATGTTGTGAAACAATTGTTTCCGGAATCCCTCGCTGTGGAAATCTAGTCGGGCTCTCTAATCGCTTTGCAGGAAATTAAAATCATGCTGAGGCACCCACTTGTGTGCGACTTTCTTCCCGCCCTTGTACATGCCATGCGTCTGAGGGCGTTTCACATGTGCCACATGCAACGCGAGGGGAACGCTGCTGTGGATTGGGTTGCACGTACTGCCTGTACTGACGAGTTTGTGTGGGGATTGGGAATGCCCCTTCCTAAGCAACTCCTTAAACTTTTGTTAGCTGATTTCCTATTTGATCCACCTTAGAGGATCTTTTGTAATGGCATTGGCCTTTTCTAATAAAATAGAACCCAACTTTCAGAGAATTTAACTTTCTCATACAATTTATATCATATCTCCAAACATTTCCTTTTCATTTAGGTATTTTACTATGTAACCCTAAATATCATCTCTTTGACTACGAAATTTCTTTGAATTAGTTATAACAAGTTTCTTAAATTTATCTTATTTTATCCTATGAGAAATGTTAACTCATAACTTATTTGATGATCGAGGATATTACACTTAGTCTCTTTTTTTATCTTTGAGTAAGACTTTGTACTACAAATTATTTGATTTCTTATAATATTTACTTTGATTTGATTATATATTATAAAGGTATAATTCTCCACTTGTGTGAACTTTGCATCATTTTAATTTAGCTATGTTATAATTCTTCAATTAATCTTATTTCAAATTTATTATATATTTTCTTATTATTAAAATAATATTTCATTATTATTTAAGCTTATTCAATTATTATTATTCCTAATAGTTTAAAAGAAGATTTGATTAAGGCAAAGCAAATGTCATTAGACCTGTCTCGCAAAGCTTTCTCTAATTAAATATTTCTTTTACTTTTTTTCCCTCTTGTATGCTTTAGGAGATTATTTAATTTACTCCTAATTTGTCAATTAAAAATTTCATACTTCACCACTTTAGTGTCTTTGAATGCAACTTACTATATAGATTATCTCATTTATTTAATTGTTTTGCTTTTATTTGGGCATACTAATACATAACTAAATCTTCTCTCATGTGTCCCTTACATCTATTTAATTTGCTTATATATTTTTCCTTCATTTTATCACATTTCAACACTAATATATATTTACTTAATATGAAATTATAATTTATCATTATTACACTTATTTAATTTGATAATTTACAATAATTCCAAGTGAGATTTAGCCGAGATAAACAAGGTTTGATTAAGAGAAAAAAATTTTATAAGGATCACCTTGATGAGCTCCGTCAATTAAAGATTTATTTTTATTGTTTTAAATATTTTTTTTCTAACTCAATATATATAATTACATAGAATTATCATGAAATTAAAGAAAAATTAGGAGAGATGAAATAAATTATATAAGAAAACTATTTTATAAGTTATTAGGAAGGTGGACTATAACATCCTCAATAATAAAATATGCCAAATCCCTAGAAAGAAATGTTAAAAAATTATATTAATGCTTGATTAGATAGAGGTCATCGAGATGAATCAAATGACCTTTGTTTCCTTTTGTTCAAACTTTGTTTAGAATTATTATGAGTAACTAAGGAAAATAAGCATAATAAATTACGATTTTTTTTCTTTAATATTATTTAAATACATATTGAACCTATTATGAGGTAAATTTAAGAAATATAATATAAGGAAATCAAATTGACGCAAGGGTGATGTGAGAGGGGGTTTTGACTTCAATAGTAATATTACTAAATTAAAGAAAAATATGAGTAAATGTGATAAATTTTATTTGAAAGTTGTATCTTTGATCATAAAATAAATTATGAATATAAATATGATATAAATGGTTTCAAAAATTTATTTAAAAAACATTTTAAAATATATAAATGAATATTTATTGAGCGATTCTCATAAAGAAGAGTTTAATGATATTTGATTTATCATCATCACACCTTGTTTAGATTAACTATGAATTAGCAATGTAAATAACATAATTCATGAGAAAGTTTTATATATATATATATATATATATATATATATATATATATATATATATATATATATATATATATATATATGTATATATATATAGATTTACATAGTTGTATAACTAAAGAAAAATGAAATATCTAAATAAATGTGAACCAGTTTGCAAGAAAGTTGCTATCCAAAATACAAAAATATTGAGTGCAACTTTCTTAATTGTCAAATAAGGTTCAAATTTAAGTTTGTTGCAAAGTATATTAAAGGAAAAAAATTAAATTTTTAATTGTCAAATAGGGTTCAAATTTAAGTTTGTTGTAAAGTATAATAAAGGAAAAAAATTAAATTTTAAAAAATTTAGAAATAAAGATTTAATTAGACAGAGCACGTCGAGATGAGGCAAACGACATTTCCTTTACCCTGAGTAGACCATGTTTTGAATTTATGCAAGTTACCTTATTTAACTTGAATAAGAAATAATGAATTATTTTTTGATATTAATTAATTATAAAATATTACTAAAAATGAGATAAAATATATTATAATATAACAAAATATAAGTGGTGTGAAGGTAAAAAAAAGAGGAGAATTAGACCTTTAGAGTAATCTAACTAAACCAAAGAAAAATATTTGAAGAAATGAGTTAAATTATTTGAAAAAATTGCACTGTAAGAAACTAAGGAGATCGAGTACAACATCCTCAATCATTAAATCAGGCAGAATAAAAATATTTTGTCAAATATGCTAAAATAAAATATTTAAAATATAAAAATAAATATTTAATCGCATAGTCCTCATTAAGATGTCTCAAAAGGCATACTAATAGGCCTAAAAATAGATTTAATAATATATAAAAAAAATTTTAATTAGATAGATCTCATTGGAGTGAATCAAATGATGTTTATTTCATTTTAATCAGATCTTGTTTTGAATTATTATAAATTAGTAATGTAAAAATGCATAATTACTAATATATTATTATTTCAATATTAAGTAAATATTTATTAAAATTGGAATAAGGTAAATCGAAGTGATTCATTATAATAAATTCATAGTAATATGAAGGTCATTCAAGTGGAGACCTAGGGTTAGAGAAAAATATAACTAAATGAAAGATAAAATGTTAAAGAAATGAGATAAATTATATAACAATAATGTCATCAAAAAAGCTAAGGAGGTATAATGTAACATGTTTGATCATTTATCAAACAAATTAAAATACATAATAATATGCACGAAAGATAAAGAAAATAAAATATGTAAATATATATATTTAATTTTTAGTAAATATATATCAAACGAGAAAGGAGATAAATTATAACATCGTAATATTACTAAATTGAAGTGATGCGATGGTCACATGAGAGTAGATTTATATTTACAAAATAATACAATGAAATCAAACTAAAAAGGTTTGGAGAAATGAGATAAATTATATAGAAAAGTTAAAATCCAAGATATTAAATAGATTAAGTGTAACATCCTTGATAATAAAATAGAAAACTAATTTTAATATCTTATAAAGTGTGGCAAATTTATAGAAAATAAAATATTTAAAAAATATTAAAAGTAAATATTTAACTAACTAAAGCTCAAAAGGATGAGTAAAGAGTTCATTTCATCTCAAATTGACCTTATTTTGAATTTTTAAGAATTACAAATAAAAAAGAATAAATTATATTGAATTTCTATTTTAGCAATAAAATAATTTATATTAACTTTGAAATCAGATAAATTGAAGCTATTTAATATAATGAAATACGAGCAATATAAACGTCACATGAGAGTAAAATTAGAGTTTCATAAAAACATTACGACATTAAAGTGAAAATTTTGAAATAATGAGATATATGGACTAACTATAACATCATTAATAATTAGATACGGTGTAATTGAAATAATTTTTTAAATGGTGTTAAAAATCTAAATTTTTTTTAATAAAATTAATAAATATTTAGTTAGATAATACTTGATAATTATTTTAGCTCAATAGTCCAAAGTAAATAATAACAAATGATTATTTTAATATTAAATTTATATATAATAAAAATAAAATGGATAAATTAAAGTCACGAGATATAATTAGATTGAAGCTATGTAAATTTCACTTGAGAGGTGAATTAGAGCTTCATAATAATAAAATAAAATCAGATTGACAAATTTAAAAAAATTGAGATAATTTTATATGAATGAAAATGTCACCAAAAGAATACTAAATAATAAAAAGTAAAGTATAAAAAGATATAAAAATAAGGTACATAGTTTAGCATGAGTCAAACAAGATTCATTTAAATTCATCAGTCCTCATTTTGAATTGCTATCAATTATCAAAGAAAATAAACACAAATAATACTAATTTATAATTTAAATATTAAGTAAATATGTATTAAAGCTAAAATAAGATAATGTTTAGAAATATTTCTAACCAAAACAAAGCAATGTAAAACTCATAGGAAATAACATTTTGAGTTAAATAATATAACCAAATAAAAACAAAATTTTTAAAGATTTGAGATAAATTTTATTAGAAAATTTCCTTTGACGATAATGATGAGATTGAGTGTACGATCCTCGATCGCCAAATATGCTAGAAATTTAAATGCCTTGTAAATATTGCCAAATCCCTAGGAAATAATACATTTAATAAATATATGACTGAGTGTTTAGTTGGACAGAGCTTGCTAGGATGAGTTTAAAGATGTTTGTTTTACATTGATCGGACAGATTTTGGAGTTACTGTGCATTACAACAAAACTAAGCACCAGTAAAAAAAATTACAAATTTAATATTTGTTAAATATATAATAAAGTTGAAATATGATGAATTTAATAATGTAGTAAAACCCATTCAAAGTGATGAAATTATTACAAAAGAGGAGATTTAGAGCCACAAAGTAATATAATCAAATCAAATGAAAAATTTGATGGAAAGAGATAAATTGTGATGAAAATTAGAATTCCAATTTACTATGGGGATCTAATGTAATTTTTAGGAATGGCCTATCATGTCTTATTCAAAATATCTCTTTAAGCATGTCAAAACACCATAGAATAAAAAAATCTAAAATTATAAAAATTAACGTCTAATTCCATGACATTTGTCAAGTCGAGTCTAATGAGCTTGATTTTATCCCGATTAAACAATTTAGAGTTTAAAATTAATGATAACATTAGATATGCATAATTAATATTAAATTATTATTTTAATAATTCTTAAATATATATTAAAGCTGAAATAAGTTAAATTAAATAAATATAACATAAAAAAATAAAAGCAACATAGAGGTCATAAGACAAGATTTGGAGTAACTTAGTGACATATTAAGATCAAAGCAAAACATTTGAGCAAATGAGGTCAATTATGCATGAAAGTTGCACTAAAGAATGATTAGAAGATTGAGTGTTACAACCTCAATTATCTCACCAAGTAGTAATTAAAATTGTTAGTAATACATGCCAATGTAATAAAACATAAAAAAAATTTTAAAATATAAAAATAAATATTTGAATAGATAAAGATCAATAAGATGAATCTAATAATATTTGTTTCATCTCGATTAGATCTCATTATGGAATTACTGTGAATTATTAAAGCTAATAGGCATAACCAATATTAATATTTTTTAATTTTAATTAAATACATATTAAAATTAAAGTGAGACAAATTGAAGCGATAAATAATTTCAAAATCAAAGTAATCTAAATATCACACTAGATAAGATTTAGTGTTACATAGTAATATAACTTAATTAGAGCAAAACATTTGGAGAAATGAGATAAATTTTATGGGTTTGTTGTACTCTAAGACACAAAGAAGATTGAGTGTAACATATATGATTTTCAAAAAAAGGTCTGAATTGAAATATCTTATAAAACTTGCTTAGGGAAATAAAATATTAAAAAATTTTTAATTGGATTGAGTTCATTAATATCACTCTAATGAGGTTTGTTTTCTTTTCATCATACCTTATTTTAAATTTCTATGAATTACCAAAATAAATAAGAATAAATAATAGGTAAATTTAATTTTAATATTAAGGAAATATATGTGGACATTAAAAAGGAATAAATTAGAATTATGTAACACAACATAATACTAAGGTTAAAGCCATACAAGAGAAGAATTAGAGTTTGATAGCAATATAAGCAAATCAAGGAAGAACATTAGAAGAAATGATATAAATTGTATATGAAAGTTACACTCCAAAATGCAAAATAGATCATGTGTAACTCCTCAATCATTAAATGAGATACTAATCAAAACAACTCATAAAGCATAACAAAATAAAAGAAAAGAAAGAATTTAAAAAACATTGTAATAAATATTTATTTAGATAGACCTCATTAATATGAGTCTAACAAAGTCTTTTTGAAATGAGAACATATATTAAAGTTGAAATGAGATAAATGCATGTAGTTTTACATATAAACTTAAAGTAATTTTGAGGTCACATAGCAAGAGATTCATAGTTGTGAAGAAAAAAAACTAAATCAATACAAAAAATTTGAAAAAAATAAGATAAATTACATTAGATGGTTGCATTCAAAGATACTAAGGAGATTGAGTTTAGCATCTTCGATTCTAAAATTATGTACAAATTAAAATGTCTTATAAAGCATGACAAAGCATTAAAAAAATTATAAATATAGGAATAAATATTTAATTGTATTATTCTTATCTAGATGAGTTCAATGATATTTGTATTGTCTCGAGTGGACCTCATTCTAAATTACTATAAATTACTAATGTATAAAAGAAAATAAAATAATAAATTATTATTTTAATGTCAAATGAATATATATTGAAATTGAAATGAGAAAAATTGTTGCAATGTAATATAAGCAAATCAAAGAGATTTGAAGGTCGCATGTATAGAGAAATAGAGTTTCATAGTTATATAACCTAATTAAAATAAAAATATTAATAAAACGACATAAATTATACTTGAAAGTTATATTACAAGATACTAAGAAGTTCAAGTGTAGCTTTCTTAATTATGAAATGAACTGTGAATAAAAAAGACATCTAAAAATTCCAGCATCATTGAAAATAAAGTATTTAAAAAATACAAAAATAAATATTTAACAAAATAGAGCTCATCGAGCTAAGTTCAATGATATTTTTTGGCTTGGATAGAGCTCATCGAGCTAAGTTCAATGATATTTTTTGGCTTGGCTAGATCTCATTTTGAATTACTACAAAATACAAAGTAAATAAACATAAATAATAATACATGATTATCATAAAATTTTATATGTATGCATATATACATAATAAGGCATAAATAAGGTAAATTATAGTAGTGTAATATATGAAAAGCATAGTTTCAAAATTGTCGCTTGAGATTAGAATGTGAGTTTCATAGTAATAAAGTAAAGTAAATTTAAAAAAATTGAAAAACTATAACAAATTGCATGAGAAAGTTGCATTCTAAGTTACTAGAGAGATCTAGTATAAAATCTTCAATCGTCAAATTAGGTTCAAATCAAAATGACCTGTAATGCAAACAAAAACCTTACAAAATAAAATAAGTTAAAATTTAATGTTAAATTTGATAAAACTAACCAAAATGAGTCCAACGATGTCTATTTCATCTTGATCAAATCATGTTTACAATTATAGTGAAACACAAGTAAATAGGCATAATTAATAATAAATTATTATTTTTCTATGAAGTAAAAATATAGTAATGTTAACATAATAAATAAAAATAATGTAAAGGTCACATTCAAAAAGATTTAATGTTACATAGTAATATAACAAAATAGAAACAAAAAATTTTGAAAATTGACACAAACTAAATGAGAAATTTACATTCCAGCATACTATGCAACTGTGATATCATCAATATTAAAAAAAGGTGTGAATCAAAATGTGTCATAAAGCATTCCAAAGCGAAGGTAATATAACGTTCAAAAATATGGAAATGAATATGCAACTAGATTGAGCTCATTGAGATAATCTCCAACAAAATTTGTATAGTAAAGATTGGCAATCATTTGGAAATATTAAATATGTATTAAAGCTAAAATTTGGCAAACTATTAATTTATTCTTAAGTACATAAATGTTAAAGCTGAAATGAGGTATAAGAGGTAATGTAGTACAAGAAAATCAATGGAATGTAAAGTTTACATGAGAAGAGATTTAGAGCTATATTTTAAAATAACCAAACCAAAGCACAAGACTTCAAAAAAATGAGATAAATTATACAAGAAAGCTATATTTTAAGATACTAAGGAGATTGTTTGTAGACCCATGAAAATCTATTTTTGTAAGAATATAAATACCAAAAAAAAAACATGATGGCATAAAAAATAAAACATGTTAAAATTATAAATTGAATATTTAATTGGCTAGAGGATGCCAAGTGAGTCTAATGGCACTTGTTTTGTATAGAATAATAATCATTTATTACAAATTATAGAAGGGAATGGGAAAAAACAATAATAAATTTTTATTTTATTACTAACAAAAAAAAGTTGAAGCAATGTGACAAATTATATAAGGATATTGAATAACATGACATTAAAGAAATAAAATGTAACTTCCCCAACTGTTATAGCTTGTACGAGTTAACAAGTTTACAAAGCTTGCTAAAACCCTAGAAAAAATATTTAAAAACTAAAAAATGAATATTTAAATGAATAAACATAATCAAGATGAGTTCAAAGAAGTTTATTTTGTATTGATTAGACCTCATTTGAAAGTACTAAGAATTCACAAATTAAATAATGCAAATGTTATTTTAATTAAAAAACTTAACAAATATATAAAAGGTAAAATGTGATAAGTTTTAGTATTGTATCATATCAAATATAAGCAATGTAAATGACACACGAAAGAAGATTTAGAGTTATGTAGTATTATAGCAAAATCAAAGTATAAAATTTGAAGAAAGGAGATAAATAATATGTGAAATGTTGCGTTCCAAGATGCTAGAGAGATATAAAAATTAGGTATGAATGAAGATGTTGCTTAGTACAAGCAAAAATAAAAGAAAATAAAATATTTAAAATAATATAAATAAATGTCTAATTTGGTATAGTCGATCTAAATGAGTAAAATGACCATTTTGGCCTTGAGTAAACCTCATTTGGAATTATTACAAACTTTAGAAGTCAATTATCATAAATAGTAATAAATTATAATTTTAGTATTTCACAAATATATATTACAACTAAAGCAAGATAAGATTTGGCAATGGAACATATGCAAATCAAAGTGATATAAAGGTTACACAAGAAGAGATTTAAAGTAACAATATAATACATCCAATTCAAAGGAAGAAATTTAATAAGTTAAATTAAACAAATAATTTACATTCCTTAACCCTAACAAGATAAAGTGTAATATCCTTAATTGTCAAATCTGTTATGAACAAAGATATCCTCTAAAGTATGATAAGACTCTTAAGAAGAAAATATTTAAAAAAAATGATATAAAAAATTTAACTAGATAGAGCTTGTTAATGATAGTGAAATGAAATCTATTTTGTCATGATCAAATCAAGTTTTCAATTTCTAAATATTACCAATTTAAAAAAGCATAAATGTTAATAACTAATTATTTTTATTATTTATAAATATATATTATAACTAAAATAAGATAAATTATTATAATATAATATTACTAAATTAAAGTGATGTAAAAGTTACATAAGAGGTATATTAGAGTGTTATAGTAATATAATTTAATTAAAGTAAAACTTTTGAAGAATTGAAATAAATTTTACAAAAAGTTTATATTTTATGATACTAAATTGAGTGTATCATCCTTGACCATTAAACAAGTTATGAACCAAAGATTCTTGCAAAGCATTATGAAACATTTTAAAATAAAATATTTAAAAAATCTATAAATAAATATTTAATTACATAAAACTCATTAAGATGAGTCCAATAATTATTGTTTTGCCTTGATCATACCTCATTTGTAATATTTGTAAATAACAAAGTTAATAAGCATACTATAATAAAAAAAAATTTGTATTCAGTAAATGTGATTAATTAAGGAAATTTAATATAATAAAATCAAAATAATATGAAAGTCACTCTAGTGACTTTTGAAGTTTCATGGTAACATAACCAAATCAATGCAAAGTTAAAAAAGAAAACTTTTCAATAAAAACCATATTCAAAGTTACTAAGGTGATCAAGTATAACATCCTCAATTACCAATTCAGTATTAATCTAATAATCTCATAAAGAAAGCTAAAACCTTATGAAATAAAATATCTAATAAGTACAAAATTAATATATCATTGAATAATGCTCATCGAGATGAGTCCAATAATATTTGCTTCATCTTATTTGAAACTTGTTTGGAATTACTACATTTAGGCCTTGAATGATATCAATCAAAGCCATGTAATATAACAAAATAAAAATGATTTAATGGTCATAGGAGACGATAAGAAGTAGAAATTGATAAAAAAATTTAAAAAATAAGATAAAGTTTTTTTTGGAAAGTTGCATTCCATATACGAAGGAGATCAAGCTTAACATTCATGTTAATTAAATTAGGTCAAAATCAACATGTGTTATAAAGAATCCTAAAACTTTAAAAAATACAATTTTTAAAAATATAAAAATTTGATTTGATAGTCCTCATCGAAATGACATCAATGATGTTTTTTCTACACATTCTGATATGGTTTGGAAATAATATGAATTACCAAATTAAATAAAAATAATAATAAAATATTTCTTTAAATTTAAGAAAATATATTTTAATGCTAAAATAGGATAATTTGAAATAATTTATTACAACTAATTCAAAGTGAAGTAAAACTAAAATTATAGGGATAACAAAATCCAAAATGTTATTAAGAGATAATATATATATGTGTGTGTGTGTGTGTATATATATATATATTCATTTTGAAATGAGATAAATTTAGATAATATAATTAAACCAAATAAAAGCAATAGAAGGTCAAACCAGCGAAGATTTAATGATCCATAGTAATATAACAAAATCAAAAAGTAAAAGTTTAAAAAATTGGACAAATTACAAAGGAAACCTATACTCCAAGATACAAAAGAGATTAGGTTTATCATTCTTGATCTTAAAGGAAGATAAGAAAAAAAAAATTCCATGTATAATTTTCAAACTATAGGTCATAAAATATTTAAAAATATAAAAACAGTTTTTTAAATAAGATGTAGCACATCTAGACTAGTCCTACGATGTTTGTTTTGTCTGACTGGAATAACGTTTGGAATTGCTAAAATTTGAAAAAGTAAATTAATAATAATAATAATAATAATAATAACAAAACCATCATTTTAATCTTATCTAAACATATTTTAAAGGAGAAAGTATATCAGTTCAAAAGAGTGTAGTTTAGCCAAATAAAAACATTGTAATTGTCACATGAGAAGATAGCTAGAGTTTCACTGTAATATAAAAATTTAAAGGAAAATATTTTAAGAAATGATATAAATTTTATTTGAAAATTACACTATATGATATTAAAGAGATTAAGTACAACATTCTTGATCATCAAATAATGTGCAAATGTAAATGTAAGTTCGAATAAGTAAAATCCAGAAAAATAAAATATTTAAAAATTTGTAAAAAATATTTAATTGATTAAAACTCATGAAGATGAGTAAAATGATGTTTGTTTCATCTTGATCAAGCCTTATTTTGAATTATGATGAATTATCAAAATAAAAAAGTATAAACAATAAAAAATTATTATTTCAAATTTAAGTAAATATATAATATAACTTCAATTAGATAAATTGAAGCAATATAACCTAGCAAATTAAAAATAATGTAATGGTCACAGGAGAGAAGAATTAGAGTTTCATAGTAATATAACTAAATCAAAGTAAAAAGATTGAATAAATGAGATAAATAATTTGAGAAAGTTGTATCATAAAATATTAGTAAGATCTTTTGTAACAATCTTGATCATCAAATTAAAAAAAAATTGAAATGAATCATAAAGTATTCAAAAATTTTTAAAAATAAATTGTTAAAAAAAAGAATATTTATATGGATACATCTAATCGAGATAAGTTTAGTAAGATTTGTTTCATCGTGATTAATCATAATTTTAAGTTATTACTAATTTGTAATGCAAAATAAGCATAAATAAAAACAAAACATTTTTTTGCACTAAGTAAATATATATTAAAATGGATATGAGATAAATTGACAAAATATAATATAACAAAATTGAAGTATGGTAAAGGTAAAATAAGAGGAGATAGAGAATGACAAAAATTTTACCAAATTGAAGAAAAAATTAAATTAAAAAGAAAAATCTTATAACGAAGTTACAATCGAAGTTACTTAGGAGAGTGAGTGTAACATACTTTACTTTAAAAAAGGTATCAATCAAAATGTCTAATAAAATATAGAAAACCCTTTGTACTAGAATATTTTGAAAAATAAAAATAAGTACATAATTGGATACATCTTGGTAAGACCAGCTAAGTGATGTTTGTTTAGTCTTGATCAGAAAACATTTGAAATTGTTGTGAATTAAAAAATAAATGATTAAAATGAAGTATTGCTTTAATATTATGTCAATATATATTAAACCTAAAATTAGATAAATTTAAGAAGTATAATATAACCAAATCAAAGCAATGTAAAGGTCACTCAAAAAAAGTGTTTGAGTTTTTCACAATACTATAAACAAATTGAAACCAAGCTTTAACAAAATTGAGAAAAAATGCTAGAAAGTTGCATTCCAAGACACTAAAGGGATTCAGGGTAACATTCTCAATCATCAAAATGATGTAAACCTCATATTAAAGGAGCCATAAAGTTTCATGGTAATATAACTAAATGAAAGCAAAATATTAAAAAAGTTAAATAAACTATACAAGAGAGCTGAATTTTAAAATAATAAATAGATAATGTGTAACATCCTCGACTATAAACTTAGATACAAATAAAAATGTATCATAAAGTGCAGCAAAACCATAAAAGAGAAAATATTTAGAAGTATAAAAATAATACTTAAATGGATATAGCTTCTTAAGATAAGTTCAGCAAAATTTTTTTCAATGCAATCGAATTTCATTTGGAATTACTGTGAGTTATAAAAAAAGTTAAGAAAAATAAATAAAAAGTATTTCATTAATTGAATAAAAAATAATATATTATAATTGAAATAAGAAACAGTTATGTAATGTAAGCATATTAGAATGATATAATTTTCACATTAGAAGAGATTTAGGTATATATAATAATTGCAAAAAAAAATAAATTTAAGGATTTCAAAAGATTAGATAAGTTACAAATTTAGTAGGCATAAATAATAAATGTCACAATGAGTCTGTTGATTTTAGTTTAGTCTCCATCAAACCTCTTTAGGAATTCTAATGAATTACAAAGTAAATGAGCATAAAAAATAAAAACTTATTATTTCAATATTAATTAAACATTTATTAAAACTTAAATTAAAAATGTGAAAGAATGTAAAATAACTAAATCAAAGTGTTTTAAAAGTCATATGAGAGAAGATTTATAGTTACATAGTTATTAACTAAATTGAAGAAATGAGATAAATTACAAGGTAAAGTTTCATTCCAATATATGAAGGAGATCATTTAAAACCTACTTGATAATTAAATATGGTGTGAATTGAAATGCCTTCTAAAGCCTTCACCAATCTTTGAAATAAAATATTAAAATAAAAAAAAGAAATACTTAATTAGATAGTATTCATCAAGATGAGTCAACTATTGTTTGTTTTGTGTCCATAAAACATCATTTTGATTTAGTATGAATTATATTGCAAATAAGATAAATAAAAAGATAAATTATTTTTATAACATTATGTAAAAATATTTTAATTCTAAAATAAAATGAATTGAAATAATGAAATATGAAGGGCATATTGGAGTCAAATTAGTGTTTCATTATAATATACCCAAACCAAAGACAAAAATTGGAAGATATTACATAAATTGTAAAAGAAAGTTGTATTCCAAGATATTATGGAGATTGATTGCATCATCCTCAATCTTCAAGTATGGTATAAATCAAAATGTTTAGTAAAGCATGTAAAAATCATAAAAAATCAAATATTATAAAAAAATATAAAAAATAAATATTTAATTGGGTAATTGTTATTTTGAGGTATCCAATGATATTTGTTTCTTCTCAATTTGATCTCATTTTGAATTATAATGAATTACAAATCATAATACAAATAAACATTTATAAATTATTATTTAATATTTGCAAATATTTATTAAAGATAAAAAGTGATAAACAATAAGAAATATAATAAAACAAAATCAAAGTGATGCAAGGGTCTCACAATGTGAGATTTAGAGTTACGTAGTAATATTATCGAAATTTGTTTTTAAAGGCACTAAGAAAATTGAGTGCAACAACCTTAATTGTGAAATGAGGAATGAACCAAAATTCTAATAAGGAATGTCAAAACTATATAAAATAAAATATTTGAAAATTTAGATATAAATATTTAATTAAGTAGATCTCATACAGACAAGTCCAATGACATTTATTTTGTCATGAAAAAAAATAATTTGAAATTTTTGTGAATTGCAAAAATAAAAGAACATAAATAAGAATATATTAGTATTTTAACATTATGAAAAAATACATTAAAACTAAAATAAGAAGATTGAAGAAATGAAAAATAACTAAATAAAGGTGATAAAATGTCGCATGAGATGAAGATTTGATAAATTATATGTAGATGTTGCATTACAAGATACTATAAAGATTTAGTGTAACATGCTCGAACATTAAATTGATAAAAATGTCCAATGAAGAATTCAAGAATTATTTAAAGTAAAAAATGTTAAAAATATGGAGATGAATATTGAATTAAATTGGGCATGTCAAGACGAGTCTATACGCTTTTATTCCGTCTCAATCAGATCTCGTTTAGAATTACTGTGAATTACTGAAAAAAATAAACATAAAGAAAAAAGATTTCTATCTTAAATGAGATAAATTCAAACAATGTAATATATTTGACGAAAACAAAAAAAATTTAGGAAATAAGATTAATTACAATGGAAAGTTCCATTCTAACATATTTAGTAGATTTAATGCAACAATTTTGATTATTAAACTAGAAGTGAACTAAAACATCTCATAAAAATCCAAAAAGGCCGACAAAAATTTTTTTTAAAAATTATAAAAATACATTTAATTAGATGAAAGAACTTCTTTTAAAAGGAGATAAATTGTAATAGAAAGTAGCATCGCTAGATACAAATTAGATTGAATGATATCAAATTTGGTATGAGTTGAAATGTGTCGTAAAGAATTCAAAAACTTTAAAAGTAAAATATTTTTAAAAAATAGAAATAAACCTTTGATTAGATTGAGCTCTTTGAGACGAGTCAGATGATGCCTATTTTTCTCAATTAGACCTCATTTTAAATTACTACGAAGTAAATATGATAACATGCATACGTAATAATAATTTATGGTTCAAATATTGAGCACATATGTATCAAAGATGAAATAAGATAAATTAAACTCATATAATATAACTAAATAAAAGTGATGTAATGATGATACGAATGGAGATTTTGAGTTACATTGCAATATAACAAAATCAAAGAAAAAAATTTAAAGAAATGAAATAAGTTGTATAAATATTGATGGGATTATCTGTAACATCTCGATCATCAGATAAGCTATGAATTAAAATTTTTAGTAAAAATGCAAAAAAATAGAAAATTAAATACCTAAGAATAAAAATAGAATATTTAAGAGCTCTTTGGGATAAATCTAACGATGTTTGCTTTACTTCTTTCACACCTTATTAAAAGAACTCTTAATTATCAAAGTAAATAAACATAAATAAAAATACGTCATTATTTTAATATTTAGTAAATATATAATAATATTTATTTGAGATGAATTAAAGTAATCTAATAGAACTAATTCAATGAGATGTAAAGGTCACATGAGTGGAGATTTAGAGTTTGTGCTCCTATTATCAATTATCCAATTAAATTTTTATTTTTATATTTTTTTGAAATATTTTATTTTCTAAGATTTTAGAACACTTTACAAAACAATTTGAGTCATACTTGGCAAAATTTTGGTAATGTTACACACTATCTAAATAGTTTCTTTGATCAAACTTTTATACTTAATTTATCCTATTTTTTTGAATTATTTACTTTAATGTGGTTATATTTTTACGTAGCTTTAAATCTCCTCTAGTGTGACCTAAAGATCACTTTGATGTAATTATATTTAATTGTTTCAATTTAACTTATTTTTGCATTGAAATATATTTATTTAACAATAAAAAAATAATTTAACATTATTTGTGCCTTTATTTTGTAATTTCACAAAAATTCTAAATAAGGATAGATCGTGATGAAAAAACGTAATTTGACTCATCTCAATAACATTTTTCTAATTAAATATTCACTTATACATTTTTAAATACATTATTTTCAAAGATTTTGGCATACTTTATAAACAAATCTAATTCCTTACTAAATTGATGATCAAGATTGTTTTACTCATTCTTCAAAGTATATTGGAGTTTGTCTTTTCAATGCAATTTGTCCTCATTCAATTTTCTTTGATTTGGTACAATACTATATTATTAAAAATCTTGTCTTGTGTGACCAATGCATTTCCTTAATTTGGTTAAATTATATTACTTAATGTCTCAATTTTGGTTTAATATATATATTTATGTTATATGTAGTTTGGTTATAATTATTTTTTATACTCTTTACTATGATAATTCATAGTATCTCTAACTACATTTAACATATTTATTTTAGATGTTTTATTTTATGATTCTTATTTTTTAATGAAACATTTCGATTCATAACTAATGTGACAGTTGAGGATGTCATGGTTGATCTCTTTATTATCTTGAAATATAATTTTTTTATTTAATGTATCTCATTTCATGAAATTGTTTTCTTCAATTTTGTTATATTACTATGAAACCCTAAATTAAATCTCATGTGACCTTTACATCACTTTGATTTGGTTATATTCTATTTGTTCAACTAATCTTCTTATTTATTTATTACATATTGAACTAATATTTAAATAATATATTATTATTTTTTCTCTTTTAATTTCGTAAATAATAATAATAATTTTAAATGAGATTCATTCAAGATGGAAGAAACAATTTGGATTGATCTAAATGAAGATTCTTTAAATAACAAATCTTTTTATTTTTTAAAATATTTTATTTTCTTAGGTTGTAAGATGTTTTATGAGGAAATTCATTTGGTACCCAAATTGTTAGTCAAGTTTATTACGCTAAATATTTGTATAATCAAAAAATGCAACTTTCTCATAAATTTTATATTATTTTTTCAAATTTTTTAGTTTGGTTAGTTATTATAACTATGAAACTTTAAATATCATATTATGTGACCTATACATGACTTTGATTTGGTTATAATTTATTACTTTAGTTGATATCATTATAGCTTTAATATAAATTTTCATAATATTAAAATAGTTATTTATAACTTTTATGCTTATTTACTTTAGTAATTTATGGAAATTCCAAAAGTGGTATAATAGAGGCAAAATAAATGTCATTCGACTCAAATTGATGAGCTCTATTTAATTAAATATTTATTTCTGTATTTTTCTGTTTTATATTTCCTATTATTGAATGCTTTATAAGACATTTAAATTAATACCATATTTGACAATCGATGATGTTATACACGAACTCCATGGTCTCTTCAAATGCAACTTCTTTATATAATTTATCTTATTTTTTAATTTTTTGCTCTATTTTGGTTATGTTGCATTGTAAATCTAAATTTTCTATCATGTGCTCTTTCCATTGTTTTGATTTTTCTAATACAATGCATCATTTTAACACATTTTAGCTTTAATATATATTTACTTAATACTAAAAAACAATTTTTTTATTTATGATTTAGTTTTGTTAAATTGAATTAAAGAGAAAAGAAGTGTGATTGAGATGAAATAATCATCATTGAAGTAATCTCAATAAGCACGATCCACGTAATAATTCATTTCTATATTTTTTAATGTCTTATTTTCTTTTTCTTTGGGGAGCTTTACATGACATTTGAATTACTACATGGTTTGGCAATCATGGATATTGCACTTGATTTGTTGTACATATTGGAATGAAACTTTATTTTACAATTTATCTCTTTTTTGAAAGTTTTTTTACGTTGATTGAGATATATTATTATATAACTCTAAATATCTTCTCACATTACCATTACATTGCCTTTGTTTGGCAATGCTACATTACATCAATGTATCTTATTTGAGTTTAATTTATGTCTACTTAACAAAACAATTCTAATTTATTTTTATTTATGCTTATTTTATTTGGAAATTAGTAGTAATTTCAAATGAGGTATGATCCAAATGAAACTAATGTTGTTGGAGTCACCTTAATGAGTTTTAATAATTTAAATATTTAATTTTAATTTCATACTTTACCTTTTGTGATTTTAGAAGGTTTTATGTCATTTTGATTCTTTCTTAATTTGATGGTCGTGGATGCTGCACTCAATCCCTTTAGTGTTTTGGAACTTAACTTTCTAGCATAGTTTATCTCATTTCTTCAAATATTATTCTTTCATTTTGTTATATTATAATGAAACTCTAAATATGTTGTAATTTTGCATACATTTCTTTGAATTGGTTATTTTACATTGCATCAACTTATTATATTTTAACTTCAAAATATAATTATTTAATATTAAATTCATTATTTATTATTATTTAAGCTTCTTTTTTTCTTTTAATTTATAGCAATTTCAAATAATGCACAATTATGATGAAATAAACATCGTTAACTTAACTTGATATGCTTTATAAAATTAAAAATTTAATTCTATATTTTAAAATATTTTATTTTCTCTAATTTTGGTGTGTGTTTTGAGGCAATTTGATTGGTACCTTATTTGATGTTTGAGGATTCTACACTCATTCTACATAATATCTTAGAATGCATCATTACCACATAATTTATCTCATTTTTTTTTGCTTTGATTTGTTTATATTACTATGTAACTCAAAAACTCCTCTCATGTGACCTTTATATTAATAGATGCTTTAATTTATATCATTTTAGCCTTAATGTATATTTACTTAATAATAAAAAATAATTTATTATTATTTACTTTATTATTTGCAATAATTCCAAACATGGTGCAACTGAGGCAAAAATGTGAAAAGAATCATCTCAATGAGCTCAATCCATTCAAATATATTTTTAATTAATTTTTTAAATATTTTATTTATTATTATTTTGTTATGTTTTATATTATATTTTGATTTAAATTTAATTGAATGATCAAGAATATATTTTGTTATGATTTATATTATATCTTTAAATGTAATTTTCTAGTATAATTTATAAAATTTCATTAAAATTTTGTCGTTAATTTATTTATATTAAAATGTAACTCTAAATATCATCTTATATGACGTTTTCATTGCTTTCATTTTGTGATATTATAATTCTTGAATTTCACATTTATTAAATTGATATATATTTACTTAATATTAAAAATATTAGTATATTATTATTGATCTATTTTTTTTGGTCATTCATAATAATTCCAGAAAAGATACAATCAAGATGAAATAAGAATAGTTTGACATGTCTGGATGAGCTCTATCAAACAACATTTATACATCTATTAATCACATTTCATCTTAGTTATATGTTTACTAAATATAAAATAATAATAATTAGTTATTATATATGTTCATTTTTTTGGTAATTTTTAGTATCTGAAAACAAGATCCAATTGATAAAAAATAAACATAGTTGAATTCAGCTTGAAAAGAAGTAATCAATTAAATAATCAATTTTATTATATTAAATATTTTGTTTTTTTTATTTTTCAAGGCTTTGTAGATATTTTGATGATTAAGGATTTTACACCCAAGCTCTTCAATATCTTTGACTGCAAGCATCTCTTAAAATTTATCTCATTTCCTCAAATCATTCACTTGGATTTTGTTATAGTAATGTGATACTCCTATTCTTCTTTTGTGTAATCATAAAATTCTTTTGATTTGGTTGAGTTATACCACTTCAATTTATCTTATTTTAGCATTAGTTCACATTAAATAGCCATTTTTTTTATTATTTATACTATTTCATATTAATACTTATTAGTAATTCCAAAGTATTATTGATGGACATGAAAGAAATTTTTTTGGACTCATGTTGACGAGCTTTACTCAACTAAATGTTCATTTTTATATTTTTATAAATTATGTTTTTCAAGGATTCTATCATTTTTTACGAGAGATTTTTATCCATACCTAATTTGATGATCAAAGATGTTTCTCTCAATTTTCTTATTGTCATGGAATGCAACTTTCTCACAAAATTAATCAAATTGTTTCAAATTTTTTTTATTTAGTTATATTGCAATGGACTCTAATTCTTCTCTTATTTAAATGTCCTAATGTCATGATTTGGTTTTATTACTTTGGATCTATTTGTCTTATTTTGGTATTACTATATTTTTATAAGATATAAAATAATAACTGATTATTTTTATGTTTCTTTTTTTCATAATTAATAATAATTCTAAATGATTTTCATTCAATATGAAACTAACATCATTTCATTTATTTATATGAGATCTAATTAGTTACAATACACTTGATATCTTTAGTATCTTGGAATGTAACTTTTTTGTAAATTTATCTCATTTCTTAAAATGTTTTACTTTGTTTTTATTAAAATAGTTTGGAGCTCTAGTTCTATCATTGTGTGACCAGCACATTGCTTTGACTTTGTAATATTAAAATAGATCGATACTTAAAATACATCGTTCAACTCATCTAAATAAATTAGACATTCCTTTTTATATTTTTTATTCTTTTATTTTATGGAATTTCAACTTAGCTATATATTTCTTCTCTTTTCTTGAAATATTTCATTTCTATTTGGTATATTACTATGAAACTTTAACTTTTCTCTACTATAATCTTTTCCTTTATTTGATTGCTTATATTACATTACATTAGTTTATCTTATTTTTTTCTTTAGTATATATCATGTTAATATTAAAATAATAATTTGATGTTATTTATGTTAATTTAATTTGTCAATTCATTGTATTTCCAAAATAATGTTTCATGGAGACAAATCAAATGTTGTTAGACTCTCCTCAATTAGCTCTATTAAATTAAATATATTTTTAAATATTTTTTTGGAATTTTAGTTTTTTTAATGAACAATTTTTATTCATTATTAATTTGTCAATTAAGGATTTTAGATTACATCTTCTTAATATCTTGGACTACAACTTTATATTATAATTTGTCCTATTTCTTTAATTTTTTTTCTCTATGATGTAGTTATATTAAAAATAACTCTAAATACTCTATAATGTCACCATTTTGTTGCATTGGTTTAATTATATTACTTTATTGTATAAAATTTAAGCTTTAATAGATATTTTTTTAATATAGAAATAATTTATCATTCTTTGTGCTTATTTATTTTAATAATTTGTAGTAATTCTCAAAGAAGTCTAATTTAGATGAAGCAAACATCACTAGACTTGTCTCGACAATCTCTACCCAACTAAATATTTTTTTAAAAATTTCTACATATTTTATTTTCTTGGGTTTTAGCATGCTTTATAAAATAATTTTATTTATACCTAATTTGATGACTGTAGTTGTTATACTCAAGTTTCTTAGCATCTTGGAATAGAACTTTCTTATGCAATTTTTATCATTTCTTTAATTTTTTAGCAGTAATTTAGTCATTTTATTATGTAACTCTAGGAGCCCTCTTGCGTGACTTTTATATCATTTTGATTCAGTTGTATTACATTCATAGAATTTATATTAATTTTGCTTTATACACATGTACTTATTATTCAAATAATATTATATTATTATTTGTGTTTATTAATTTTGATAATTCATAATAACTAAAAAAAGGATCCAGTAGAGAAAAAAGAAAAATAGTTGGACCTATTTTGATTAACACAATCCAATTAAATATTTATTTTTTATTTTTAAATATTTTACTTTTTAGGGTTCCAAAAAACATTACACGTCTTTTTTTTATTAAAATTTTATTAGAATTTATTCTTATTTAATTTGATAATTCGTAACAATTTGAAGCGAGATTCGATTGAGGTGAAAGAAAGTTCATTAGACAAAAATCGATAAGATCAATCCAATTAAATATTATTTTTATATTTATAAAAAAATTATTTTATAAGGTTTTGAAAAGTTTAATAAGACTAAAATTTCATACTTTATTAAACAATTGAAATTCTTTCACTCCATCTCCTTATCATCCTTGAAAAAAACTTTCCCACGTAATTTATCTTTTTTTTAATATTTAAGTTTTATTTGGTAATATTACTATGTAACTCTATCCTTTCATGCTACATTTGCATATGATGGATTTTGTTGCAATTTATTACCTTAGTTTATTGCATTTTTACATGACGAAGTATTTGTTTAATATTAAAGTAAAAGTTTATTATTATTTATATTTAATTAAATTTGTAACTCAAAAAAAAAACGAAAAAAATTTCATCATGATGAAATAAACATCATTAGAATCGTCTCAATGAGATCTATCCAATTAAATATTTATTAGCATCATTTTAAATATTTTGCTTTTTATAATTTTAGCTTTCTTAACAAAATGTTTTTATTCATACCTAGTTTGATTAGTGAATATGTTACACCCGACCTCTCTAATATTTTTTAATATAGCTTTTTATTTAATTTATCTAAAATTTTGAAATTTTTTCTGTTAGTCTCTTCTTCTATGACTTTTATATCTATATAATTTTGTTGCATTACAATAGTTCAATTTGTTTCATTTTAGATTTTATATATATTACTTAATATTAAAAATTTAATGTTATTATTATTTATTCTTATTTGCTTTAGCAATTCATTGTCATTCGAAACAAGGTAAGATGGAGACGAAATAAACAATGTTTACAACTCTATTCTCATTTGAGGATCAAGGATATTTGAGTCAATCTCCTCAATATATAAAATGACTGTTTCTTACATAATTTAAGTTGTTTTTTCTAATCTATTTCTTTAATTTGATATATTGCTCTAAAACTCTAATTCTTCTTTCATGTGACATTTAGATCGCTTTCATTGGGTTATATTATGGGCTGAATTTATCGTAATTCAACTTTAACATATATTTGTTAAATTTTTGGATAAAAATTTATTATTATTTTTTTTAATTAGTCTTTCAAGTTTGTGGTAATTCCAAATGATGTTCAATGGAGGCAAAAATATGTCGTTTCATTAGCATTGATGAGATCTTTCCATTAAAATAATTATTTTGATTTTTTTAATTTTTTTCTATTTTTTGGCATACTTTACAAGGAATTTTATTTTATAATTTATGTTATATTTAAGGGAGTCACACATGATTTTCAAAAAATCTCAAAATGAAGAATTACCATAAAATTTAAATCATTTTTTCAAAATTTTCACTTTGATTTTGTTATATTACTACATTACTAGAAATCTCCTCTCATGAAACCTTCATATTGTTTTTACTTAGATATATTAATTTCTTTTAGTTTTTTTTATTTTCATCTTGAATATGAATTTTTTTATTAAAATAAAATTTCATTACTATTTATGTTTATTTATTTTTGTAATTTACTGTAATTTGAATGAGGTCTTATAGGGATAAAATGAACATTTTTGAACTCAATTTAGTGACCTCTATTTAATTTAATATATTTTAATGTATTAAATATTTTATTTTTTTGTGTTAACATGCTTTAGAAGGTATTTTTCTTTCGTACCTAATTTGATGATCGAGATATTTTAGCTTTCAAGGTTTTGGCAAGATTTATGAGATACTTACATTTGTACCTTATTTTGCAAACAATATTACAACTGATCTTCTCAGTACAATGGCATGTAGTTTTTCAAATAGTTTATCTGATTTCTATAAAATTTTTTATTTAATTTTGTTATATTACCATTTAATTCAAAATTCCATCTAATGTGACCTTTAAATTGCTTTAATTGGTTTTACTGCAATGCTTCTATTTAGGTCATTTCAGATCTAATATATTTTTACTTAAAATTAATAATTTAATATTATTCTTTCACATTTTTAGTCATAGTTCACATTAATTTGTAATGAGGTGAAATGTATATGAAACAAATATTATTAAACACATGATGAGATATATACAATTCAATATTTTTTTTTATAATTTTTAAATTCTTTATATTAAAGGAATTTGATGAGTTTTCTTAAACATCTGGAGTCATTCACAATTTTATGATCAAGAAAGTTACCCTAAATCTCTATGGCATCTTAGAATGCAATCCTGTTTACTAATTTATCTCATTTCTTCAATGTTTTTGCTTTGATTGCATTATATTGCAATGTAATTCTATATCTCCTCTTGTATGACATTTCACAACAAAGTTTCATCATGATGAAAGAGATGTCATTGGACTTGCTTCAACAATTGGTGTCAATTTAAGTATCAATTTCGTTTTTTGATATGTTTTACAAAACATTTTAATTTATATCAGATTTGAGAATCAAAGGATGTTACATTATATCTCCTTAGTTTCATAGAAAGGAACTTTCCTATATAATTAGTTATTTTTTAAAATGTTTCATCTTGATTTCATTTTTTTACAATGTAGCTCGACATATGCTCTTATGTACACTTTAGTTTACTTTGACTTTGTTGTATTTCATTTCGTTAATTTACCTTGTATCAATTTTAATATTTATTTACTTAAAATTAAAAATAATGATTTTTTTTGGCTATTTTCTTTGGTATTTTTCTTTAGGTCCTAATGACGACCAATGGAAACTAAACAAATGTTGTTAGACTCAACTCGAAGAGCTCTTTTCAATTAAATACTTATTATAATATGATTAAATATTCTATTTTTTATAGTTTTAAGATTATATATATGACATTTAGATTGTATCTGATTTCATGATGCAAGTAGTTACACTTGATCTCTAAAGTTTCTTGGAATGCAACTATCTTATTAAATTTCTCATTTTTTAAAAATGTTTCCTTTGTTTTGTTGCTGTTATCTTGTAACTTTAAACCTCCTTTCATGTGTGCTTTACATCAAACTTATTTTATTATATTGAATTTTCCAAATTTAAGTCATTTAAATTAAAATGAATATTTTTTTATTATAAAAATTATAATTTATTATTATTTATGTTTATTCAGTTAGGTAATTCGTAGTAACTCCAAGTGATGATCGATCAAGAAGAAACATAGGTCATCGTATTATCTCTTGCAACACAATCTTACTAGATATTAACTTTGAAATATCTAAATTACTAGGGTTTTTACATCATTTATGAGATAATTTGATTCTTACCTATGTTAATAATTGAGGATGCTACACTGATTCTCTCTGGTATCTTAGAATGTAATTTTCATATGCAATTTATCTCTTTATTAAAAAAAACTATTTTAATTTTGATATTTTACAACACAAATCTAATTCTCACTTCTTGTGACATTTACATCACTTTTATTTCCCTTTATTACATTTTTTAATTTGTGGCATTTTAGCTTTAAAAAAAATTTACCTAATATTAAAGTAATTTTTTTTAATTTTTATGCTTGTTTATTTTTGAAATTTTTTGGAAAACCAAAGCAAGTCTAATTTAGAGCAAATGATGGTAAACCCATTTTTAAAGGCCTCCATCCAATTAAATATATTTTTAAATATTTTTAGACATTTTATTTTCACTCTTTTTAGAATATTTTATGAGGCATTTATTATTTGTGCATGATTTAATAATCAATAAAGTTAAACTCGATTACCTTACTATCTTAGAATGCATCTTTCTTGTATACTTCATATAATTTCTTCAATTTTATAACTTTTGTTTTGTTTTATTATTATATAACTCTAATTATTCTATTAAGTTTGCTTTAGATTAGTTAGATTTGGCTACATTAAATTGTTTAAATTCATTACATTTATAGTTCAATTTTTCTCTTATTTATAAAGGCCATAGCCAATAGAGATAGTCCTCTCAGGAGGATCGAACAAAAAATCAGTCAGCAACAGCTTCAGAAGTTATTTGGAAAGAGGCATTCCCAGTCCCACGTAACATCATTTCTACATGCAGCATATGCAACCCAGTCTACAGGGGCATTGCCCTCACGATGCAACATGCAAAATATGCAGTGCACTGAGGCTCCCCACATTTGCGATCGCCTCCACAAAGGATCCTCCCGCAGGTGGGTGCATGACCATGTTCTGCACCTCCTACAATGCCAGAGTGCAGTCCATCTGGATCTCAACATCAGGGGAGTCAGAAAACTTTGCTTGACCATGATGAGGCCCTCCAAGATTGCCTAAGCCTCCATAGCCTAGCTAGAATGTGAAAAGTACCTTATGCACACCATGAGAAGGGCCCTATCCAAATAGTCTCTAACCACAATGCCCACACCAGTAACCTCGTCCCAAACTGTGGCAACGCAATTAATCTTTATCCATCCAGCTAAATGGGGAACCCTGTGAGGGGTTACAATCAACTACAAGGAATTGTGAAGGTTCTTGTTGGGCTTGGATACATACCCATTATATTGCTTCATTGGCATGGCAGTAGTAATCTAAACATTTCGAATTAAGGTGGTTTAGTTGATCACTAGCTCTTTATGCTTCCTCGAGTTTCTATTATCCCAAACGTCGTGAAATACCGTAGCAATTGTCATGGTGGTATCTTATCATTACAATGCCTCAACCTAGCTGTCGCCACATATTTAAAAAAACCTAAATGAAGTCCCCCCAATCACTCACAGGTGGGCCAGTGCTGAACGCCTCAATGGTCGTTCACACATGCTGTGAATGCCAGCTCTCCATTGCACGTGGGCACTCACAAAAAATATGGTAAAGCAACTTGGCAATAGAATGATAAAACACTAGGAAAAACCCCATGCCATAATTTCCCAAGTTCGTCATGTGTGGTGATACTACAATACAGTGATAAAACACTAGGCAAAGTAATAATTTATTATTATTTTTCTTCAACGAATACTAAAGTAATAATTTATTATTATTTTTTCTTACTTACTTTTGTTATTCAAAGAACAATTGAGGTCCAATAGAGATGAAACATAGATTGACTCATCTAAACTAGATCTATCAAATTAATATATATATATATATATATATATATATATATATATATATATATATATATATATTCTAATTTTGACATATTTTATGAGATATTTTATTTGGTGCTACATTTGTTGAATAAGGTTGTTACACTCAATCTTGTTTTTATCTTGAGATGCTTCCTTCCCATAAATGTACCTTATTTATTCTCTTATGTTGCTTTTACATTACGTTTTATGTTTTTATATTACATTAGTTTATTTTAACTTATTTCAACATTAATATGTATTTATAGAATATTAAAATAATACTTAATTATTATTTTCACTTATTTACTTTGTTAATTCATTGTAATTAAAAAATAACGTGTGATATTGATGAAACATTTGTTTTTGGACTAGTCTTAATAATCATTATCCATTAAATACTATTTTTATATTTTATAATATATATGTTTTGAGAGATTTTCATTATTTTTTAGAAAGATTGATTGAAAGTTGATTTGATGTTTGATGATGTTGTTTTTGATCTCCTTAGTGCTTTAAGAAGAAAAATACACGCACAATTTATCTCATTTATTAGATATTTGTTCTTTGATTTGGTTATATTACTATGCAACTATAAATCTCCCATTATGTGACCATTTGCATTGAATTGATTTGGTTACTTTACATGCTTACTATTTCTTTCATTTTAGTTTTAATAAGTAATTTCTTAATAATAAAGAAGTAGGTTGTTATTATATATCTTTATTTTTTTGTAATTCATAATAATACTAAATGATGTCCAATTAATATAAGACAAAGGTCATTAACCTCTCCTTAATGAGCAATATAAAATTAAATATTCTTTTTAATATTTTTAATTATTTTATAATCTATGGTTTTGGCATGATTTATAAGTGATTTAGATTTGTAAATAAATTTATGATTGAGAAAGTTACACTTAGTCTCCTTGGTGGGTTGAATGTAACTTTGATAAAAAAAATTTATCTCATTTCTTCAAAATTTTATCTTTTATTTAGTTATAAATTTATGGAACTCTAATTCTCCTCTGATGTGACTTTTGCATCACTTTGATTTAGTTATACTAAGTTACTTAAAGGTATCTCGTTTTAGCTTTATTATATATTTACTTAATGTTAAAAAATAACTTGTTTTATTTATGTTTAATTATTTTTGTATTTCATAATAATTCTAAATTTTTTTAGTGAAGATAAAACAAATGTTATTGCACTCAACCCAACATACTTTATTCAAAAAAAGATAGTTATTTTTATACTTATTTAATATCTTATTTTATATCTTATTTTATATCATTTTCTCATACTTTATATAACATGTTCATTTGTACTTGATTTAATGATCAGGGACATTACTATCCATCTATTAATTATGGTAGATTGGAAATTTTCCATAAAATTTATCTCATGTTTTTTAAATGCTTTGTTTTGATTAAGTTATTTCACTAACTCTAAATCTCCCTTCATGTTAGATTTATATATCATTTATTTTCTTATATTATATTAATTAAATTAATCTCTTTATATCTTATATTTATTATTTAAAATATCAATTATTATTATTTCATCTAAATTTTTTGTAATTAATGGTAATTCAAAGCAAGGTTAGTTTGGCTTGCTTTATGAGCTTTTTGATAAAGACATCTTTGGTGATTAAGGATTTTACAAATGATGTCCTTAATAACCTGGAATTCTAGTTAAATATTGTTTTTGATATTTTTAAAAGTTTTATTTTATAGGATTAGGCATATGTTAGAAGCCATTTCTTTTTCATACTTTTTTTGATGGTTTGTGATATTATGGTCGGTGTAGTTAGTATCTTGAACAGCAACTTTCAGTTGAAATTTATCTTTATTTTTGAATTTTTTATTTGATTTGGTTGTATTATTATGTAACTTATGTGTCTCTTTTAGTATAATTTTTACATGGCATTGATTTGGTTATATTATACATATTAAAGTTATCTCGTTTGGGTTTGTAAATAGTTTTTTCTAATATTAAAATAATAACTTATAATTTACTTTTTTAATTATTATGGTAAGTCACGATAAATTTGAATATGTTTTGAATGAGAGGAAATAAGTGTTGTTGGATTCATCAATATGAACACAATCCAATTAAATAATTATTTTTAGGTTTCTAACTATTTTACATTTTATAGAATTTTCTTACTTTATAAGATATTTTTTTTCATACCTTATTTATGAATGAGGATGCTATGGTATATCTTCTTATTATATTTCAATGCAATTTTCTCAAAACATTTATCTCATTTCTTCAAAAGTTTTACTTGAATTTTTTATATTATATTTATTAAACCTACACATTTTTAGAATTATTATTTATGCACTTAAAATTAGGAAAATAATTTATTGATTTTAGTCTTATTTGTTTTGTTAATCTAAAAAAAGTTCCAAACAAGTTCTAATCATGTCAAAACAAATAACTTTCGAATCATGTCGATGAGCACTTTGCAAACAAACATCTATTTTCTAGTTTTAAATATGTTGATTTCTTTGATTTAGTTGACTTTATAAGGCATATTGAGATCTACCTCATTTAATGATTGTGTACGTTACATACGATATCTTTATTGACTTGGAATATTTATTTCCAACACAATTTACCTAACTTATTGAAGTTTTTTTACATATATTTATTAACATTAATATATAGCTAAAATAATTCTTCTATGTGATTTTTTACATTGGTTTGATTTTTTAATACTACATTAATTAAATTTATCTCATTTATGCTTTAACATTTATTTTTCATAATATTGAAATAGTATATTGTTATTATTTAAGATCAATTACATTAGTAATTCATAGCAATTTTAAATATTTGTTTTTTAATATTATTAAATATTTTAGTCTCAAAGGTTTATGCATGATTTATGGCACATTTCTATTTGTATACGATTTGAATATATAAGTTCTTATGCTCGATGTCCTCAGTATATTACAAAATAGCTTTCCCATATGAATTTACCATTTCCAAAAATGTTTGGCTTTCATTTGATCATATGACTTCAAAAACCAAATTCTACTCCCCTATGACCTTCACATCACTTTGAATGGCTATAATACATTGCTTCAAATTATATCATTTTGACTTTAATATAAATTTCCTAAACAATTAAACCAAACTTTATTATTAATTAAGTCTAATTGCATATGTAATTTGTAGTATTTGCAAATGAGGTCTAAATAAATGAAAAATTTGTCATTGGCAATATCGTGCTGAGGATCATCCATCTAAATCATTTTTTATATTTTTATGCATTTTATTTTTAAGAATTTTGGCATGCATTAGGAGACCTTTTCAATTCGTACTTGATTTTGTGATCAAGGTCGTTTAGCTACATCTCTTAGGTATCGTGGATTGTAACTTTCCCAAACAATTTATTTGATTTCTTTATAAAATTTTCTTTGGTTATGATATATATTACTATGAAACACTAATTCTCCACTCTTGTGATATTTATGTCACTTTCATATAGTAATATTATCTTTCTTGAATTTATCTTATTTTGAGCTTTAATATATATTTACTTAGTATTAATATAATTTTTTAAATTATTTATGTTTAATTATTTCAATAATTTGTAGTAATATCAAATGATGTCCAATCAAGAAGAAATAAACATAATTAGTTAAGTCTTGGTGAGGTCTATCCAACTAATTATTCATTTTTTATATTTTAAAATATTATATTTATTTAGGTTTTTGTATATTTTATACGACATTTTGGTTCCTTCTAGATTTGACAATTAAAGTTATTGCACTCAATCTTCTTAGTAACTTGTAATATAATTTTCTCATTCAATTTAACTTAAATTTTTAAAATTTTCCTTTTTTTAGTTATGTTACTATGTTACTTGAGTCTCCTGTCATGTGCCCTTTACATTGCTCCAATCTCATCTTGACAAGCTTCACCTAATTAAATGTTTATTTTTATATTTTTCAATTTTTTTTTCTAGTTAATTGGTACCCTTTACTAGACATTAGATTTGCCTTTGTTTGATGAGCAAGGATGTCAGAGGCATTAGACTAAGTATCTTAGGATGGAACTTTCTTGTATAATTTATCTCATATTTTGAAATTATTTGTTTTGATTTACTTAGATTACTTTCTAACTCTGAATGCCCTCTTATGTTACATTAAAAATAGTTTGACTTCATTAAATTAAATTATTTTTATTTATTTTATTTCAACTTTAATATATGTTTATGTTGTTTAAAAATAAGAATTTATTCATGTTTTTGCTTATTTACATTGCTAACTCACATTAACCTTGAATGACATCTGATTAACTCATCTTGATAAGCTCAATCATGTTAAATTTCATTTTAATATTTTTAAATATTTGATTTTTAATTGTTTTAGCATGCATTACTAGATATTTCAATTTGTACATGATGACATTATTGAAGATTTATAGTCACACTCAATATCTTTGAATAATACTTTCCCATAAGGTGTATCTTAATTTTTAAAATTTTTCTTTTTTACTTTAGCATAAATCCCTTTAATATTAAGAAATAATTTTTATTATTTAGATTTATTTTTTTTTAATCAATCATATTCAAAATGTCATCTATTGTAGACAAAAATAGTGCTGTTGGACTCGTCTCAATGAGCTATATAGTACATAATATTTTATAAATTTAAATATTTTATTTTATAATTTTTGTAATGCTTTTATGTAGTATTTTGATTCATAAATGATTTGAGGATAGAGTATGTTATGCTCCATCTCCTTACCATTTAGGAGTATAGCTTTCTCATGTAAGTTTTTTATTTTATTCCTTGAATTACGAATTTCCTCTTCAGCAACATTTAGAAACATTTGATTTGGCCACATTACATTATGTCAATTTGACTTATTTTATTATCGTTATATATTAACTTAAAATAAAAGTCATTCGACTCATCTAAAAAACCAATATACAGTTTAGCATTTACTTTGTATTTGTAATTATTTTTTCATTTTTTAGAATTCTTATTTTTTTTTGAGTTAGTTTTATTTGTACAAGATTTGATGATCAAGCATATTATACTCCTTGTGTTAGATATCTAAGAAAGTGGTTTTTGCAAATAATTGTTTTTAATTCTTCAAATTTTTTTCTTTTATTAGATGATGTTAATATCATTCTCTAATTGGACTCTCATGTGACCTTTATATTACTTTAACTTGTTTATATTATATTTAATCAATTTATGTCATTTCTCTTTCATTATATATTTACTAATTATGAAAATAATTATTTATGTTTTTTGTATGAATATTTTACTTGCTAGTTAGTTTAATTCCAAATGAGTCCTAATTGAGATGTAATTAAGTTTGTTGGACTCATCTCAATGATGACTATCCAATTAAATATTCATTTTTTGATTTTTAAATATTTTACTTTCTAAAGTTTTGTTACTCTATTCAAGAAATTTTCATTCATAACTCTTTAGACTCTAAAGGTCGTTACTCTCGATCTCCTTATTGTATTGGAATGTCGCTTTCCCATACAATTTATTTTATTTCTACAAACCAATCTCTTCAATTTTATAATATTACAATCAAACCCTAATTTTCCTCTCACGTGACCAAGTATCCCTTTTGTTTAGCCATATAGCATTGCTTAAGTTTATCTTATTCTCTCTTCAAAATAGGTCTACTTAATTTTAAAAAATTACTTTGTTAATATTATTGTTTGTTTAATTTTGTTATTAGAGATTTTGAGATGTGGTTTGTTGGAGATGAAAAAATATCAATGGTCTTGCCATTACGAGCGATATTAAAAAAAATATTTTTTTATATCTTGCAATATTTTTGTTTCTAATAGTTTTGCCAATTTTATAAGGCATTTTGACTCATAAATGATTTGATGATAGAGGATGCTAAACTTGATCTCTTTAATAACTCGGAATAATTTCCTCACATGATATAGTTCATTTATCAAAATACTTACTTTGATTTGGTTTCATTAATATGTAACTCTTAATCACCTTTTCTATCACATTTACATCACTTTGATTTGTTGTGTTGCATTTCTTCAATTTACCTCATTTTAGCTTTAATGCATGCCTAATTAATACTAACATATTAATTGATTCTTATTTGTGCTTATTTAATTAGAAAATTCATAGTAATTCTAAATACTTTATGATGGAGGCGAAAGTAATGTCTTAAGACTAACATAGACAAATTCCTTCTTAATAAAATTTCACTTTTGTTTACTTAAATACTTTATTTTCTTGTGTTTTGACACATTTTAGATGAAATTTTGATTTGTAAAAGACTAGATGATCTAAGATGTTATATTAAATCTTCTTAACATTATTAAATTCAACTTTCTCTTATACTTTATTTCATTTCTTTAAATGTTTCTCTTAGATTAGGTTACATTTCAATGTACCTCTTATTCTTCTCTAATGTGACATTTACATGTCTTCAATACATTGCTTCAATTTGTCCCACTTTTTCTTTAATATATATATTTGTTTAATTTGAAAATAATAAATTATTTTAACATTATTTCATCTTGGCAATCTCTATCTTAAAGCTTTTTTTTTGCTTTGGCACAATTTATGACACTTTTGATTATTATGATAATCGATAATTTAAAAAGTTAAAGTCAATCTCCCTAATATTTTTGAATGCAACTTTCCTATGAAATTTAAGCCTTTTTTAAAATAACATGGATTTGATTTGGTTAAATTTCCATGTAACTCAAAATCTCCTCTCTTATGACCTTCACATCACCTTAATTTAGTCACATTACATTACATTATTCCACTTCAAAGTTAATATATTTTCAAAAAATATCAAAATAATGGTTTTCTTGCTATTTATGCTAGTTTAATTTTGTAATTTATAGTAATTTTAAAAGTGGTCTAATCAAGTTCAAACAAATATTGTTAGACTCTTTTGATGAGCTCCATGTAATTAAACACATATTTTTTATTTTCAAATTTTGCTTGATTTCTCAAGCTTTATAAGACATTCTAATTCATAGTAGATTTATTTTTTTAGGAGTTACATGCTATCTCCTTAGAATTAAGGAGTACAAGTTTTTATAGAATTTACCTTTTTTTTTATTTCATTTTTTTTATTTTGTTATATTACTTTACAACTCATTATATATTCTCATTTGACCATTACATAATTTCAATTTTATTTTATGATATTTTTTTAATTAAACTTCTTTCATGTTCAATATACACTTACTTAATAATAAAATGATATTTATTTTTTTAATTATTTATTCTTATTTCATTTATTTATTCATAGTAATTTAAAAGAGTTTTCGATTTGGATGAAACAAATGTAAGTCCACTCAGCTCGACAAACTCTATCAATTTAGGTATTGATTTTTATATTTTTAAATATTTCATTGTCTCTGGTTATTACATGTTATTCAAGAGATATCAATTCATACTTTACTTGGTCACCAAAGATGTCACACTTAGTAAGGTTTATATATTTGAGTGTAACTTTCATGTATAGTTTCTCTCAATTTGGTTTTGATTTTCTTATATTACTATATAATTCTAAATCAGTTCCTATGTCACCATTATATCATTTTAATTTTATCATATTATATTACTTTAATTTATCTCCTCTTAGCTTTAATATGTATTTTCTTAATATTAACATGAAATTGTTTTATTATTTCTATTTATTTACTTTTATAATTTTCATAATGACAATTGAGGTCAGTTTGAGATGAAATAATTTTCTTCAGCTTACCTTCGTAAAAAGTATCCAATTAAATTCTCATTCTTAAATTTTTAAAACATTTTGTGTCATTGAGTTTCTTTAAGATCTACTAGGTATTTTGATTTGAGCATTATTTAGGAAATGATAATGTTGCCCTCGATCTACTTAATAGCATAAAATGTAACATTCCTAAGCGCTTTATCTAATTTATTGAAAACTTTTTAGTTACATTTCGTTATACTAATATATAACTAAAATTATAGTTTATTGTGACATTTACAAGCATTTAATTTGGTTGTATTTTTTTAATTGTTCTTTATTTTAGATTGAAAATTTTTCCAATGTTAAGATAATAATTTTTTATTATTTATGCTTATTTTCTTTAGTAATTGATAGTGATTTCAAACTAAGTTCGATGAATTTGTAACAGAAATCATTAAAAAAATTTTATAAGCTATATATAATTTAATATTTTGATAACATTAAATATTTTGTTTTCTAATTTTTTTCAATCTTTATAAGGCATTTTGATACATACTTAATTTAATGACTGAGGATGTCATACCTTATCTTTTAATATCTTTTTGTACAGTTTGTCATTTTTTAAAAGTTTTTTCCTTTCGCTTGATTATATTATGGTTGAATTCTAAGCATCCTATTATATCTCTTACATATCTTTGATTTGGCTACATTATATAATTTCAATTTAACTTATTACATTTTCAATATATATTTACTTATTATTATTAAAAAATGATTTATTTTTATAATTTATAATTATTCTAAACTATGCCAAATGGAGATGAAAAGAAGATAGAAGACTCAATTGGATGAGCTATATCTGATTTTACTTTTATTTTATTTTTTAAAATACTTTGTCATATTTTCTAAATGCATTTTATGAGGCATTTTTATTTTTGAGTGGTTTGAAAGCTAAGGATGTTGCACTCCATCTCCTTAGCTCCATTGAATGTCGCTCCCCTAATAATATATTTAAATTTTTAATTTGTCATTTTGATTTTATTATATTTTTGTGATAGTATAATTGATTTTTCATTTGTCCTTTACAATACGGTGATTTGGTTATATTATATTTCTTTAATCCATCTCGTTTTTTAATATATATTAGCTAAATATTAAAATTGTAATTTATGATTGTCATGTTTATTTTCTTGAAAACATTTAATAATTCCCAATGATGTCTAATCAAAATATAAGAGGCTTCATCGGACTAATTTCAATGAGCATTATTTAGTTAAATATTTTTTATGCTTTTAAGTATTTTGTTTAATAATGTTTTGGTATGCTTTATGAGGCATTTTGATTTGTAACTTCTTTAGCGACCAATGATATCACTCACGATCTCTAAATCATGTTTGAATGTAGTTCTTTAAAAATTTCTTTTTGATTTTATAAAATTATTATGAAACTCTAATTCATTTCTTATGTGAACCATACATCCCCTCAATTTTGTTGTAGTATATTGGTTAATTTTTTTCTATTTTAGCTTTAATATATGTCTACTTCTTACTAAAAATGTGATTTATTATTTTTTTATATTTATTTTGATTGGCCATCGATCTTATTTCAAAACGAGTTCTGTTGGGTACAAAACAAACACAGTTGGACTCCTCTAAATGAGCTATGTACACTTTAATATTTTCATAATTTTTAAATATTTGATTTTCTCATTTTTGTCATACTTGATGAAGTATTTTGATTTTTTTTGTTATTTAATGGTCAAGGATGTTATAGTCCACCTCCCTAATATCTTGGAATGTTGCTTTCTAGTATAATTTAATCCATTTCATCAAATTTTTTGTCATGAATTAATTATATTACCATAGAATTCCAAATGTCCTTCAAAGCACTATTTACAAGTTTTTAATTTTGTTATAATATAGTCTCTGTTTCACTTACTTTCTTTGCATATTAACTTAAAATTAAAATAACATATTTTATTTATTTATGTTTATTTACTTTGAAAATTCTTAGTAATTCAAACTAGCTCTCATCAAGGTGAAAAAGGTCATCGGACACATCTCAATGAGCTACATTCCATTTAATACTTATTTTATATTTATAAATATTTCATTTGTTTTGAAATTTCAATTATTTTATGATTCATTTTTATTGGTACATTCATTTGGTAATTGAGAATGTTATATGTATCAGTTAAATATCCTGATATGTACCTTTCCCTAATAATTTTTTTCATTTTTAAAATTTTTTGCTTTAATTTTATTACATTGTTATAAAACATTAATTGACCTCTAATGTTACCTTTATATTACTTTGATTTGGAGATATTATATTTCTTAAATTTATATTATTTCTTTTTTATTTTATATTACTAAATAAAAAAATAGTTATGTATTATCAATGCTTATTTTATTTCATAATTTATAATATTTTCAGTTGAACCCTAATCAAGTTGTCAATAGCTTTATTAGACACTTCTCGATGAGCACTATCAGATCAAGTATTTATTATTAATTTTAGATCATTTATTTTTATAATTTTGATACTCCTTAAGCGATATTTTTATTTTTACCAGCATTCATGATAGAAGATGTTGCTCTTAATCTCCATATTAACTTAGAATGTGGTAGCTTTCCTACATAATTTATGTAATTTCATGAAACCATTCTCTATGATTTGCTAATATTACTATGAATCTCTAATTATCCTCTTTTGTGCCCTTTTTACATCTATTTTTTTTTATACATATAACACAGCATCAATTTATCTTTTTCAATTTTAACATATACCTACATAATTTTGAAAATATAATTTATTATTCTTTATATTTATTTCATTAATTAATTTATAGAATTTTGAAAGGTCGTTTTTTGAAGATGACACAAACATCATTGGTGTTATCACAACAAGCTATAATTAACTAAGTATTTATTTTTATATTTTAAATATCTTATGTTCTAAGATTTTTGCACATTTTATTAGACATTTTGATTCATAATTGATTTCATGACCAAAGATGTTACACTCGACATCCTTAACAAATTGAACTAATACTTTCTCATACAAGATACATCATTTATTAAAATGCTTTACTTTGAATTTGTTACAATACTGTGTGAGTCATAATTTCCGCTCCTATGATATTTTTATCGCTTTTATGTATGTCTATTACAATTCTATAGTTTTCCTCATTTTAGCATTAATATATTTATTTAATGTTAGCATAATAATTGATCGTTATTTATGTTTATTTAATTTCATAATTCGCAATAATTTTATATTTCTTATTGAGATAAAGTAGATGTCATTAAACTAACCTTGATGAGCTTATTGCAAATAATTTTTTTATTTTTATAAATTTAAGTATTTTATTTTTGTTTTTTTGACATATGTTACAAGACATTGATTTGTAAAAGATTTTGGGCTCTAGAATGTTGCACTTAATCTTCTTATCACCATGACATGCAGATTTTTCTTATAATTGATTTGATTTCTTGAAATTTTCATTATTTTGTTACATTACTATGCAATTATAATTTTTTCATCTATCATTTTCTTTTCTTTGATTTGGTAATGATAATTTGCTTCAATTTATATCAATTTAGATATTGTATAAATTTGATTAATTTAGACATAATAAATTATTATTTTTATATATATTTTTTCTTGACATTAGTAATTCATAATAATTCTAAAAAAATCTATCTGAGACAAAACAAACATATTTGGACATCTCTAAACAAGCCCTATCCAATTAAAAGTTAATTTTTATATTTTTGAACATGTTTTAGCAATTTTAGTGCACTTTACGACACATTTAAATTAGTATCATATTTGCCAATTAAAGATTTCAATCTTTATTTCCTTAATATCCTTTAACATAATTTTCCTTAAAAATTATACATTTTCTTGAAAAGTATGTGATTGTTTTAGTCATATTTCTATGTGTCTCTAAATCTTCTCTTTTGCGACATTTATATCACCTTGTTTTGGTCATATTTTATCTCTTTACTTTATCACTTATTATGTTTTAATATATTTTAACTCAATATTAACAAAATGTTTGTTTCGTTATTTATGTTCATTTAATTTGGTAGTTTGAAGTAATAATTCTAATGAAGGTCCAATTAGAGAGAAAAAACATCGCTAGGCACATCTTAACAACCATTAACCAATTTACAATTTATTTAGGGGGTTTTCGACATTTTTAGACTATTTGATTCATACATTTTTTAATGATTGAGGATGTTACACATCATCACTTTAGAATCTAAAAATGTAACGTTCTTTTAATATATATCTCATTTTTTAAATGTTTTACTTTTTTTAGTTATATGACTTTGTAACTCTGATTGTCCTCTCATGTGACTTTTTCATGTTTGGTATTTTGTTATATCACATTTCAATAACCTAATTTAGTGTTTAATATATATTTACTTATTATTAAAAAGTAAAAAATTATTATTATTTATACTTAGTTTTTTAATGCTTAGTAATTCTAAATATGTTTTGACTGAGATGAAACAAATGTCATTCAACTGAGCTAGGTGAGTTATATCAAATGAAATATTTGAGTGTTTGATTTTTAAATATTTTCTTTTTTGGTAGTTTTATGGGCTCTGTGAGACAATTTAATTATTGCTAAATTTAATGATTTAATATAATGTACTAAATCTCTCATATATTTTGGAATGTAGCTTTCCTTAATATTTATCTATTTTCTTAAAATTTATTTGTTTGGTCTATTATTTTACCATGAGACCCAAATTCAACTCTTGGTGGCCTTTACATTTTTTTATTTGGTTAAATTACATTCCATAAGTTTCTCTCGTTTTAATTTTATTATATTTTATGTAATATACTAATATTATTTTTATTATTGTTAAAGTTTATTTACTTTATTAAATCATAGTAATTTTAAATGAGATTAGATCAAGATTAAACAAATGTAGTTAAAGTCAACTTGATGCGCTCTTTCTAACTAAATTCTTATTTTTTAAAAAATATTTTGTCGTATGTTTTTGTTATGCTATACGAGACAATTTTAATCATACCTAATTTGCCAATCAAGGACATTATGCTATATCTACTTAGTTTCTTTGAGTCCAACTTTGCCAAACAACTTACAAAATGTTTCAAAAGTTTTGCTTTGATTTATTTTTGTTGCTAAATGACTGTAGTTTACTTGTTGTGTGACATGTGCATCTCTTCAATTTTGTTACATAATACAATTTCAATTTAACTTATTTTAGTTTCAATCTATATTTATCTAATATTAAAATAATATTTTATTTCTTATTTAGGCATATTTGCTTTCATATTTAACATCAATTCAAAATAAGGTATAATTGAGATGCAACCTTATTGTTGTTGGGCTCATCTTAATGAGCTATATCTATCTTAATATTCTTTTTATATTTTTAAACATTTTATTTTCAAAGGTTTTATTTTTTTTGAGATATTTTTATTTATACATGATTTAATGATCAATGATGTATATTATATCTACTTAGTATTTTGGAATTTATCACTAACCAATTAAAGTGAAAAATTTGACAAAATATAACTAATTATCTTGAAGGTGACATTCCAAGTTATTATGGAGATTGAGCATATTATCCCTGATCATCAAATCTATTGCAAATCAAAATATGTTTAAAATCAAGAAAAAATCCTTGATAATAAAATCTTTTAGGCAATAAAAATAAATAGTTAATTTTATAAAGCTTATTTAGATTAGTTTAGAGACTTTTATTCATCTCTATTAAAGCTTATTTGGAATTACCATGAATTATGATATTAAATAATCATAAATATTAAAAAAATATTATTTTAACATTATATAGACTAATGAAAGACTTGCAAATGTCACAAGACAGAAGAACTAAAGTCAGACCATAATTTTGCCAAATCAAAGTGAAATATATGAAGAAATGAGATAAATTATAGAAGAAAGTTAAAGTGTAACATTCGGGATGAATAATACAATTATAAATAAAAATTTCTTGCAAAAAGATCCTTAATCATAACGAAATATTTTAAAAAACTAAAAATAAATATTTGTTTTGATTAACTAGCTAATATAAGTGCAACAATTTTTATTTGGTCTTGATTAGACATTGTTTGAAGTTTCCATGAATTACCACTGTAAAAAAGCTTAAATAAAAGTAAATTATTATTATAATATAACTTAAATATATATTAAATATTAAATGAAAAAGTTGAAGTAATGAATTGAACCATACCAAGAAGATGTTAAGGGAAAATAAGAGTAATTTTAGAGTTACATAATAGTATAACCAAATCATAGTTAAGTTGAATATGATAAATTATATAATAACGTTGCACTCCATGATTCTAAGGATATAGCATGAAACATCTTTAAGTACCAAATCTAGTAGAAATTTAAATGTCTCATAAAATGTTCTAAAACCTTAGAAAATAAAATGTTTAACAATATAAAAAATTGAAAAAACAATTTGAGGGAGATGTGAGACAAGTGTGACAAATGTTTTTGCTCTCCATCAAAACACTTATGAAATTTGTAGAATTACAAATAAAAAAAGGCAAAAATAATAATAAATTAATTTTCAATATTAAATAAAATATTTAAATGTTGAAATTAGAGAAATTAAAGCAATGTAACTAAATCTAAGTGATGCGAAAGTGACACGAGTAAAGAATTATTGTTTCAACATAATATGCACAAATCAAAGTGAAAGTATTGAAATTATTAAATAAAGTGCATCAAAAGTTGCAATACAAAAATCAAAGTAGATGAATTGTAACATTATCAATCACCAAATAATTTATGAATCAAAATATTTTACAGAGGCTGTTAGAACTATAATAAATATTTTTTTTAAAGTTTTAAAAACATTTTTAATTTGATTAAGTTGATTGAGATGATCCCAATGATGCTTATTCTATTTTTATTAAACACTTTTTGAAATTACTATAAATTACTAAAAATATAATGATAAATAAAAATAATTTCATTTTAATATGAAGAAAATATATATTAATGCTTAAATGTGATAAATTGAAGCAATGCACTACAACAAAATTAGTACTATGGAAGGGACATTAAAAAATAACGAAATTATTATTTTAATATTAAGAAAATTCATATTAAAATTCAAATAAAAAAATTGAAGTGATTTCATTTTAAAAAGTAAAGGGTGACATGAGAGTACAATTGGTGTTATAGAGTACAATAACAAAATAACTTTAAAATATAATAATTCAATTACAAATAAAACTTTCTTTTAAAAGGGTGCACCAATCTTTTAAAAAATATTTAAAAATATAAAAATAAATATTTAATTGGATTCTGATAGATCTGATGATTCCGATCAATCGGAATCGGATGTTTATTTTGTCTTAATCAAATTATGTTTGAAATTATTATCAATTACAATTATAAATTAATATAAATTAAAAAATATTATTTCTATAATATAATGTAGATATATATTTATGCTCAAATGGAAAAAGTTGAAGAGATGAATATGGCCATGTTAAAGAGATAAAATGGGAAAATTAGAGCAATTATAGAGTTAAATAAAATAAAACCAAAGCATAATTAAAAATTTGAATGTGCTAAATTATATATGAATATTTCACTCCAAGATGCTAAGGAGATAGAATATAACATTCTTGATCACCAAATTTTTTACAAGTCAAAATGTCTCATAAAATGTTCCAAAACATCAAAAAATAAATTTTTTAAAAATATAAAAATGAAAACACAATTTGAGGTTGTTGTTAAGACGAGTGCAACAAAATTTATTTTGTGCTCTCTTAGGCCTCATCTGGAATTTCTATTAATTACTAATATAAAAAATAATATTAATTTTTTTTCAATATTAACTAAAAATATTTTAATTTTGAAATGAGAGAGATTAATGTAATGTAAATAAATCTTGGTGATGCAAAGTCACATAAGTATAAAATTACTGTTTCATCATAATATAGACATTGAAAATATTGAAATAATAAGATAAATTGCATAAAAAAGTTCCAATCCATGAAACAACAAGAATGAAGTGTAAGCATTAATGATGGTCAAATTAATTATAAATAATAATATTTTATAAGGCATTCTAAAGGTATATAAAATAAAATTTTTTAAAGTATAAAAAACATATTTAATTAGAAATGAAATGCCTCATAAATACGAAAAAATATTTAGAAATAAAATATCTAAAAATATAGAAATGAATATTTAATTTAATATAGTTTGTCCATACATGTCTGAGAACAATTTTTTCATCTTGATCAAACCCCATTGTGAAATTACTATAACCTCATCTTGGAATTACTATAAATAAGCATAAATAACAATAAAATTATTTTTTAATATTTACCAATAATATATGAAAGATAAGATAAGGTAAATTTAAGTGACCTAATATAATCAAATCAAAGTGATTTCTCACATGAGAAGAGAATTAGATGTTCATAATAAATAACCAAATTATTAAAAAACATTTAAAGAAATGAGAAAAATTGCATGCAATTCTTTCATTGAAAAACACTAAAGAGAACGAGTGTAACATCCTTTATTTTCAAATAAACTTCAAATCAAGATTTCTCTTAAAACATGCAAAATCTTTGAAATAAAAATATATAACAATGAATATTAAACTCATAAAAATATATAACATTTGTTTTGTCTTAATCATACCTCTTTTTCAATTACTATTAATTGTAGAGTAAAAAGAAAAAAAATATAATTCTACTATCATATAAATATAAATTAAAGAACAAATAATATGAATTGAAGTAATGTAATATAACCAAATCTAAGCAATATAAAGGTCAAATAGGAAGTGTTTTGAAATTATACAGTAATATAACCAAATTGAAGCAAAATATTTGGAAAAATGAGATAATTTGTTGGGGAAGATTGGGTTCAAAGATACAAAGTAGGCCAAACATAGCATCCATGATCATTCAATTTAGTACAAAAGTAATTTCTTATAAATTTAAAAACTTTTAAAAATGTAAAAAAATATATTTTATTGGATAGTTCCCTTTGGGATGTATCTAACTATGTTTGTTTAGTCTAAATAAAGGTACTTTTTGAATTACTTTGAATTACTAAATTAAATAGAAATAATAAATATAAAATTATTATTTTAATATTAAGTAAACTCTTATCAAAACTAAAATGAGAACACATGAGAGAATAATTTGTGTTATAGTGAAACACATTTAAATCAAATCAAGAAATTTTTAAAAAAAATAATGAGAAAGTGGCATTCCAAAATGCTAAGGAAATCGAGTTTGGCACCATCAATCATCAAAAAAGTTACAAATAAGAATAATACATAAAGCTTGCAAAAAAATAATTAAATTACCTTAATGTAAAAAATGAATACATAATTAGATAAACTCGTTACGTTAAGTAGAATGATGACTGTTTAAAATTGATCAAGACTAGTTTAGAGTCCTACATCCTATCAAATTAAATAAACATTAAAATAAATAAATTATTATTTTTATATTTAAAAATATATGATAAATCTAGAATAAGATAAATGTAATCAATGTAATATAAATAAATACAAGAATCATTTTTGTCACAGAAGAGCAGCAGTGTAATAAAATCAAAGTAAAACATTTAAAGAAATTAGCTAAATTGTACGAGGAAGTTGCATTACATTATATTAAGGAGATAGAATTTGTCATTCTTGCCCATGTAATTTGATAAAAATATGACGCTACACAAAACATGTAGAAGCCCTAAAAAATAAAAAAATAAAAAATAGGAATATTAAAATAGATAGACCTTGTGAACCAAGTCCAACAATGTTTGGTCCAACTCAATCAAACAATATTTATAATTATTGTCAATTAAAAAATCGAATAAATTAGTTAAAAATGTGAAACACAAATATTTAAATTGACGAAGTTTGTTGAGATGGGTCAAACAATATTTATTTCATCTTAATGATGCCTTACATGGAATTATTATGAACAATCACTATAAATAAGCATAAATAATAATATAATATTAATTTCAAATAAAGAAAATATTTGTGGAAGCTAAAGGGAGATAAATATAAACAATATAAAATAACCAAGTTAAAGTGTTATAATGGTCATAATAAATGTTAATTAGAGTTTTATAGTGATATAAGAAAATCAGCGCAAAATATTTGGTGAAATACTATAAATTATACATGAAAGTTGCATTTTAATGAACTATGGTGATGGAATGCAACGTATTTAATTAAAAAAATAGGTGTGAATGCAATTATCTTGAAAACATGCCAAAATAAGAGAAAAAATATTCAAAAATATAAAAATTGCTATTCAATTGGAGCTCATGAAGATAAGTCAAAAGGTACTTATTCAGCATTACATAAAATTTAAAAATTGAGTAAATATAAATAATAAGAAAATATTATTTTAATATTGATTAAAAACATATAAAAGCTAAAATGATAAAAATTAAGGTATTGTAGTGCAAACAAATCAAGGAGATATAAAAGTCACATGAGAGAAAAACTAGAAATTTATTGTAATATATGAAATTACAAGTAAAATATTAAAACAAAAGTTATAAATCACATAGGAAAGTTGTATTCAAAAATATTAAGAATGCATATAATTTTCTTGATTGTGTAATGAAGTATGAATTAAAAAATCTCATAAATATAGATAAAATCAAAAAAATTAAAATACTTAAGATGATAATATTTAATATTTAATTAGATAAAACCTATTAAGATGAGTCGAACGATATTTATTTCATCTCTAGAGAGGCTTGTTAAGAATTGTTATGAATTATAGAAATTAGATAACATAAATAATGATGAATTATTATTATTTCTATATTAAGTAAAAATATATTAAAACTAAACGAGTATAAATTGATGCAATTTAAAATATTAAGATCTTGTTGATGCAAACATCATATTATAATAGACTTAGAGCAACTTAGTACTACGACAAAGTCAAAGTGAAACGCTTTAATTAACATGAGAAATTATACAAAAAGTTACATTTCAAGATGTTAAGGAGATTGAGCTTAGTATTTTAAATAGTTAAATGAGGTATTAATCAAAATGAGTTGTACAGCAAGCAAAAAGGCTTAAAGATCATATATTTTAAAAAGTACCAAAATGAATATTTAACTGATAGACCTCTTCAAGATGAGTCCAACGATATTTCTTTCTTCTTCACTTTTTTAGAATTGGAATTGTTACTAGTTGACAAAGAAAGAAGGCATAAATAAAAATAAATTATTTTTTAATATTAAGGAAATATACAAAAAGTTGAAAGAGATGAGTGGAGTTATTACATTCAAAGATATTAAGAAGAAAAAATGTAACAAACTTAAAATCAAATTAGGTATGAATAACAATTTATAATATCTCAAAACAATAAAAATAAGAATATTTTTAATTATCACAAAAATATTTAATTGCTAAAGCTCATTGTGATGAGTATAATGACAATTATTTATTTTCATTAAAAAATATTTAGAATTAGTAAGAATTTAAAAATTTACTAAGCATAAATACTTAAAAAGTGTTATTTAATATTAAGAAAATATATATTATAACTAAAATGACAAAAACTGATGTAATGAAATTAAGCAAACCAAAGTGATGGTAATATCAGACAAGAGAAGATTTAGAATTTTATGCTAACATAACAAAAGCACAGTGAAAAATTTGAACCCATGAAATAAACCACATGCAAAAGTGAAATTACTAGATGCTAAGGAGATGAGTCTTGATCAAAGATCTTCAAATCACATAACAACAAAATGACTAGTTAAAAAGGTAAAAAAATGTAAAAAAAATTATTTTGAAAGTATAGAAATAAATTTTTAATTAAATAGATATAGTCCAGATGAGTCCCACAATGTTTATTTCATCATGATTAGATATTGTCTACAATTATTGTGACTTATCAAAATAAATAAGACTAAATAATAAAAAATTGATTTTACAATTAACTAAATATGTAAATTAAAAATTAAAACATGATAAAGTGAAACAATCTAATATAACCAAACTAGGGCAATGTGGAGATCATTAGAGAAAAAGTTTACAGTAAGATAATAATATTCCAAAATCAAATAGAAATATTTGACAAAACAAGATAGAATATAAGGGAAGTTACATTTCATGATTATAAAAGATCAAGCGTAACATTCTTGATCATCAAATTAAGTAGGCTTCAACATGTCTAATAAATTATGCTAAAACCATAAAAAATTAAAAACTTTAAAATGTAAAATAATATTCTTTGATTAGCAGAGCTTGTTAAGACTAGTTAACTAGTCATTATGTCATCTCAATTGGAACATATATGGAATTACTTTGAATTATGAAAGTAAATAATAATAAAATATTTTTCAATATTTTGATAAAATTTTTAAAGCTAAAATGGCATAAATTGATGAAATGTAATATAACCAAACTAAAATGATATAAAGGCCAAAAGATAAGAGACATTACGTTACATAATAATATGTCAAAATCAAAGGAGAAACATTAAAAAAGTGAGTGAAGATTATTATAAAATTGTAATCCAAGAAACATACGAAACAAACAGAATGTTTTTAATCATCAAATAAGGTTTGAATAAAAATATCTCACAAAATATATCAAAAATGATAGATAACAGAATATTAAAAATTATGAAAATGAATATTTAAGTTGATATATTTAGTTAAGGTATTTTTAATTATATTATTTTCACCTCAGTCTAGCCTAATTTGGAATTAGTATGAATTATCTAAGTAAATAAATATAAATTTCAATAAATTATTAGTCTAAATTTATGTAAACATATATTGAAGTAGAAATAAGTTATTTTGAAGCAATCTTATACAATCAATTGATGGACATGTGAATGTTAAATGAGATGAGTTTTAGGGTTATATATTAATATAATCAAATAAAATAAAAAATATGAAAAATAATGGGAATGTTGTAATCTATGATACTGAGGATAATGAGTATACATCTTTGATCATCAAATTAGATACCTATCATAATATGCCATAAAAAATAAAAAATTATTAAAAAAACATATTTAAAATTATAAAAATGAATATTTAGTTGGATTATGCTCATCGAGTGGAGTTTATTAATTTTAGCTTCATCTTCATGGGACTTCATTTTGAATTCATAAAAATTATTAAATTAAATGATCATAAATAATAACAAATCTTAATTATAATTTCAATTAAATATATATATTTAAATTGTAGTATATTAATATGACAAAATCCAAATGATGATAAGCTTGCACAAAATGACAAACATAGCTTCAAACTAATATAACCAAATCTAAGGAAAAATTAGAGGAAATTAAATAAATTATATAAGAAAGTTAAAATCCAAGAGACTAAAGATATCAATTGTAAAAACTTGATCATTAGAAAATGTTTGACTTCAAATGCTTTTGGAGCAAGCAAATACTCTAAGAAAAATTAAATTTAAAATTGAATATTTTGTTGGACAAAGCACGTTTATGTGAGTCGAACAATATTTGTTTTGTATCCATCAGAACTCAATTGGAATTAATATGAATCACAAAATAAAATATTTAAAAACTTAATAATTGTTTATTTGAATATTTTGTAAATATAAGTTAAAGTAGAAAATTATAAAAAGTAGTATTACAAAAGCAAATCAAAGCACTACAAAGGTGATATAATTATAGAAGTTAAATTTCATCATATTATTAAGAAATTAAAGAAGAAATTTTGTACAAATGTGATGAGTTGTTCAAGAAAGTTATATTCCAAAATAATGATAAGATCTAATGTAATATCCTCAATTAACAAATCTGATGAAATTCAAAATGTTTGGCAATGCTCAAAAAAACCTTTAAAAATAAAAATATTTACAAATTAAAAAATAAGTTCTTTGTGGGATAAAGCATGTTAAGTCAAGTCCAAGGACGAGTGCTTCATCTCAATCAAGGCTTGTCGAGAATTACTACGAAATATAATAGTTAATTAGCATAAATAAAAAATAAATTATGATTTTTAAGATTAAAAAAAAAATATTAAAAATAAAGCAACATAAATTGAAGCAATTGAAAATAACAAATTGAAAGATATGTGAAGATGACATGGGAAGATGTTAAGAGTTTCATAATAATATAACCAAATGAAAGAAAAAATTTGAACAAATTATATACTTTTTTTTGGGAAAGTTGTATTCAAGGATACTTAGCAAATCTATTGTAGCATTCTTCATTGTATCCATCAGATGGTGTTTGGAGTTACTATGAATTGCCAAATTAAATAAGAATAAATAATGGTAAATATTTTTGAATACTAAGTAAACATATGTTGAATTCGATAGGGCTTGAATTAAAACTTTGCAATATAACAAGGTAAAAAAAATTAGAACGAATAAGATAAATTGTAGTGGAAAGATGCATTCAAAGATGTTAAGAAGATCAAGTGATCATTTTTTTATCATCAAATTAAACATGATTAAAAATTTTCAAAAAGCATGCTAAAACAGTATAATACAATGCATTTACAAATAAAAAGATTAATATTTTATTTTATAGAGCTCAACATGTGGAGTATATAAAAAATTATTAATTTAATATTAAGAAATATATAATAAAATAAAATAAGATAAATTGAAGTAGTGTAATACAATGAAATAATGTCTATGTAAATGTCAAATGAGTGGATATTTAGAGTGACATTTCATGTTAAAAAAATAAAAGAAAAACCTCTAAAAATTGAGATAACTTTTGCAAAAATATTCCCTTCAAAGATAGCAAGGATAGTAAGCATAAGATCTTCAATCATCAAATAAGTTAGCAATTAACATATTCTTAAGGAATTATAGAACTCTATAAAAAAATTGTTAAAAATAAAAAAGTGAATGTTTAATTACATATAGCACGTTGCGTCATGCTCATCGACTTTTGTTGTGACTGGATTAGGCTTCGATCGTAATTACTAGAAATCACTAAATTTAATTAGAATAAATAATTATTATTTTTTTCTTAATATTTTATTTATATATATAAATTAAATAAATTGATGAAATATAATATATCCAAATCAATGCAATGCAAAGATCTCATAAGAGACGACTTATAGTTATTTAGTAAATTAACCAAATAAAATTGAAAAAGTTGAAGAAATAAGGCAAATTATAAATCAAATTTTCATTCCATGACACTAGGAAAAACAAACATAAAAACATCTATCATCAAACAATGTAAGAATTAAAAATTTCTTATAACATGAGCCAAAACTCATGCAATAAATATTAACAAAAGAAAAAGATATTACATAGTTAATAAAGCTCATCAAGTCGAACTTAAAGATATTTATTTTTTTTAATATAATTTTTCTACACCTAACATCATTTAGATTTACTATGAATTAAAACATAAATAAAAATAATTAATAAGAATGTACTATTTTAATATTATGTTAATATATTTTTTAAAGCTAAAGTATGATAAGTTTAAATAATTTAATATAGATAAATTAAAGCATTGTAAAGTTAACACGATAGGGGATTTAGAGTTTTATAGTAACGTGACCAAATCAATATTAAAATATGGAAGAAAATGAGGTTAATTACATGAGAAAATTATGTTCAAAGATATTAAAGAGATCTATTGAATCCAAATATGTCATATATAATATCAAAATCAAAGAAAATAAAATATTTAGAAAAGACAAAAATAATATTTAATTCGATAGGGCTCATTAAAATGAGTCAGATAAAATTTGTTTCATCTTGATTAGAAATTGTTTAGAAAAACCATGAATTATTAATGTAAATATGTGTATGTAAGAATAAGGTTCTTTCATTAATGTTAAGAAAATATATGTTAAAGCTAAAATGAGAAAAAAATAGAATCAATGTAACATAACAAAATCTAAGAGATAAAAAGGCCATATAAATGGAGGGCTAATGCTTCATTATAATATAACCAAATAATTGGATAATTGAAGAAATGTGAAACATTGCTAGGAAAAATTGAAATCCAAGCTCTAAGAAGATTAGGTACAACATGCATGACCATATACTCAACTGTGAATCAAAATGTACCATAAATAGTATGAAATTTCAATAAAACATTATATTTAAAAACCAAAAAATGAATTTTTAATAGGATAGAGCAAGTCAACGTGAGGCCAATAAAATTTATTTCACCTTAAGAAGGGTTCATTTGGAGTTATAGTGAATCTAAAATATAAATGAATATATAAAAAAAAATTATATAAACAAGTCAAAGCAACCAAATTATCACAAGAGAGTGGATTTAGACCTAAAAATTGTTACTAAAAGATTGAAGCAAAAACTTTTAATGAATGACAAATTATTTTTGGAAAGTTAAATTTCAAGATATTAAAGAGATCTAGGGTAACATTCTAGATCATCAAAATATGTATAATAGGAAAGCACACAAAAATTCTCGAAATTCGAGTTTTTGAAATTATAATAATGAATATTGAATTGATAGTGCTGATGGACATGAGTATAGCAATGATTGTTTCTTCTACAACAACAAAATTTGGAATTACTGTAAATGACAAAATTAAAAAACATAAATTATAAAAACTTTTTTTTTATAATAATTAAACATATATTAAATTTAAATTGAGATAAATGAAAGCAACATAAAAAAGCTAATTCAAAGAAAGGTAAAATCACATGAGAGCAGATTTTTTGTTATATAATAAAAAAACAAAATCAAAGTGAATAATTTTAAAAATAAGAAAAATTGTATGACAGTTGCATTCAAATATGTTAACACTTAATAGAAACGATTTTCTTACCATCAAATCTGTAGAAATAAAAAATGCATAATAAATCATGCAAAACCTTAAAAAAAATGTATTAAAATGTTAAAATGAACATTAAATGGATAGGTCATGTCTAAAGGAGTCCAATGACATTTTTTTTGGCATAATCATATTTCATCCTCATTTAATATGATTACTAAAGTAAATAAGCATAAATAATAATAAAAAATTACTTTAACATTTAGTAAACTAATATTTTTGCTAAAATAAGATAAATTGAAGCAACATAAAATATCAAAACAAATGTTTTAAAGAGTCCAAAAAATGAAGGAAATTGTACTTGAAAGTTTCATTGAAGGATACTAAGGATATCGATTATGATGTTAATTATCAAATCAGACATTAATAGAAATATCCAAAAGCAATCCAAAACTCAAGAAAAAACATTTAAGGTTTTTATAATGAATATTTATTTAGATAGAAGTCGTCAAGATAAGTCCAACCACCATTGTTTCCTCTCGGTCTGATCTCATCTAGAAGTATAGTAAATGATAAACTAAATAAGTATAAATAATAATGTCTGTTGTAATATTAAGTATATATTAATTCTAATATAAGATAAATAAAATATTTGCAGTATAACCAAAATAAAGTGATCAAAGGTCGCACGAGTGGAGAATTAGAGTTTCATAATAAAATAACCAAAGCTAAATGAAAATTTTGAAAAATTAGATAAATTATAACAAAAAGTCACATTGAAAGATCTGAAGGAGTTCGAGTGCAACATCATCAATCATAATGTCTGGCATCAATCAATGTGTTTCTCAACGTTTGGTAAAAACATAAATATAAAGTTTTTTAAAAAAAATTAATATGTAATTTTATAGGCCTAAATGAGACGTGCATGCCGATGATTTTTTTCTTTGTAGAACTTCATTTTCAATTAATTCAAATTATAAAATTAAATTATCATAAATAATAATAAATTATTTATTTAATCTTTATGAAATAAATATTAAAATTGGGTTAAGAAAAATTTGATGGGATGTAATTTAACAAAATCATGGGAAGGTATATATCATCAAACATTTGGATGACAATAATATAATCAAATCAATATGAACATATTCAAAACCTAAGATAAAATATATGGTAATAGTGCACTCCAAAAAACTAGAAATAATGAGTGTAACATTCAGGATCATCAAATTATTTACAAATAAAAATTAATTTTAAAAATATTTAATTTGATGAAGTTCTTTGAGAAATCTCCAACAATGTTTTTTTATTAGACCTCATTTAATATGATTACTAAAGTAAATAAACATAAATAATAATAAATAATTAATTCCAAAATAAGGAAACTAATATTATTGCTAAAATAAGATAAATTGAAGCAACATAAAAAATCAAAACCAAAGTTTAAACTTACATAGTAATTTAAGCAAATCAAAGTGAAAAAATTGAAGAAATGAAATAAATTATACATGAAACTGGCTTTTATTAAGGCTAAGGAGACCAAGTGTAATACACTAAATCATAAAATCAAACAAAAATTTAAACATCTCAAATTGTGCCAAAATGATAGGAAAAATATTTTAAAATGTCTAAATAAATTTTTAATTGGTAAAACTTTTTGAGTTGATTCAAAAAATATTTTTCATGTTCCTTATGGTCATTGGAATTAATACAAATTACAGAAGTAATTAAGCACAAATAATAACAAAATATTCTTTTAATTTTGAGAAAATAAGTTTATTAAAGATAAAATCCAATAAAAAAAATTAATTCAATTTAACTAAATTAAAGCAATCTAAGGTCATTAGAGAAGGGGATTGTAACACAACCATATCTAAGTGAAAAATTTGAAAACATTGATATAAATTGCATAAGAATATTTCATTCAAACATATTGAAGATAAGAATGCGTAACAAAAGTGGTCAAATCATTTAGAAAATGAAATCTTTCACACAACATGCCAAAAGTAAAAAAAATAAAATACCTAAAAAATATTTAAATGAATATATAATTTGATAAAGAATCTTAAAATGAGTGCCATATTTTTTATTTAATCTCAAAAGATATCATTTAAAATAGCTATGATTGACAAAACAAATAACGTTTTCAATAATAATAGTTTTTTCTTCTAAGTTAAGCAAATATGTCTTAAAAGTAGAGTGACAAAATTTCATTAAAGTAAATGTAGTATAAATGGAGAATTAAGGTTTCATAGTAATAAAACATAATCAAAGAGAGACATTTGATGAAGTGAAAAAAGTTTTTGGATAAAGTTGAATATGTTATCTTAAGAAAACTGTGTGCATCATTCACAATCTTCAAATGAAGAATAAATAAAAATACCTTGTAAATAATAAAAATCATAGAAAGCAAATTACTAAAAATATAAAAAAATAAGGTAACTACATAAAGCATGTTTAGATGAATACATAGCATTTGTTTTCTCTAGATAAGACTTTATTTCGAATTACGACAAATTGAAAAACTAAATAGAAATAAATCATAACAATTAATATTTTAACGTGAAGTAAATGTATATTAAAGATAAAAAAGAAACACTTATGAAATGCGATAAAAATAAATCAAAGTAATATAAAGGTCATAATAGAGAAGATTTAGAATTACTTATTAATATAAAAAAAATTAAAGTAAAAAAGTTTAATTGATAAGAATTGTTTGGGAACTTTATATTCTAAGAAAAGAAGGAGACCCATTTCAACATTCTTTAACATCAAATTCGAAACAATGGAAGTGTATTGCAAAGCATATGAAAACTATAAAGAATAAATGTTTTAAGAAAATTAAAATGAATTTTGATTTAGAGAGCCCATCGAGATATGTCCAACAATGATTTTTTTCCTATGTTAGAGTTTCTTTGGAATTACTACAAATTAACAAAATAAATAGGAATGATAAAAATATTATTATTTTATATTAATTAAAAATATATTAAAGTTGAATATAGATAAATTAAAATAGTGTTGTATAACTAATTCAAGGTGATGTAATAAGCACATGAGAATAGGCTTGGTGTTAAATTCCAAGGTGCTAAGAATATCCAAGTTAATATCTTTGATAATGAAATTGGGTATGAAACAAAATGGGTCATAATAAATACCAAAACTATTGAAATTAAAATATTTAAAATTATTAAAATTATTATCTAATTGGATAAAGCTTGTCATGACGAGTTCAATGATTTTTGCTTTATCTTAGTTGGACCTCATTCGGAAATAATTTTAATTGAAAACATTAATATTAAAAATTAATAATAAATACTTATTTTAATGTTAGTTAAATAAATTCTATAACTAAAGTAAGATTGATTTAATTAAGAATTAAATTACAACAAAAGCAAATTAAGCAAAATTTTTTTTAAAATGAGTCAAATTGTACTTGAAATTTGCGTTCTTATATACCTTGGACATCAAGCGTTAACATCCACAATTATCAAATCTGGTACAAATCAAACTATCTTATAAAATATATTGAAGACCTAATAAAAAATTTCCAAAAATATAAAAAATATATATTTAATTAAAAAAAGTTTTTCAAGATTGGTCCAATGAGGATTTTTGCATCTTAGTTTGATCTCATTACAAATTCATAGAGCAAATAAGCATTTGTAATAATAAATTATTATTTAGCACTAAGTAATATATGTTAAAGCCAAGAAGACATAAATAAAAGTAATATAATATAACAAAATAATTGTCATGTGAGGACCACAAGAGAGAAACTTTATGATTACATGGTTATACATGCAAATCAAAACAAAACATATTAAGAAATAAATATTATTTGTGCAACAATATTTGTGTCTAAGATACTTAGGGGAGGGAGTGTAACAACCATCTTCATTAAATATGATGTGATTCAAAATGTCTTATAAACATGCGAGTGGTCTAGAAAAAAAAATTTTAAATAAAAAAATAAATATTTAAATAAATAAAGCATGCAAGAAGAAGTTTAACAATATTTTTTTGTCTCAATTATTCTTTGTTTTAAACTTCTATAAATTCTCAAATTAAATAAGAATAAAAAATAATAAATTACTATATTAATATTTTGTAAATCTATTTCATATCTAAAATTTGATAACTTAAATAAAAATAATAAAACTAAAAAAAGTTAATGTAAAGGTGACAATGGAGGAAAATAGGAGTTACATAGTAATATAACCAAATCGTAGCTAGAAAATTGGATTTATTGCTTAGATTATATGAGAAAGTTGCATTCTAAGATAGAGAATGGTGTAAAATTCTCAAATGTTAAAGATGGTAGCTTCAAAATGCCTTATAAATCTAGCCAAAACCATTAAAAATTAAATTTCTAAAACTTTTTACAAATTAAAATTTGGTACATAGAGGTCATTTAAATGCATCCAATGAAGTTTGTTTTATGTTTATCAGGCCTTATTTGGAATTACTATGAATTACTAAATTAAAAAATATAAATAATAATAAATTATTGCTTTTATATTAAGTAAAATAAATTAAAGCTTAGAAAAGATAAAATGAAGCAATGTAATACAAATAAATAAGAGCGATGTAATGGTCACATAGAAGGAGATTTAGAGTTATGTAGCAAAAAAATGAAATTGAAAAGTTTTAATCAGTGACAATTTATTTGGGAAAGCATCATTCAAAGTTGTTATGAATATCTGTGGCAACATGCTCTATTGCAATTCATAGTAACTGCAAATTAGGTATAATGGAGGCCTAAAAATGTTTATTGCACTTGTCTATATAATCAACACCCAACTAAAAATTCATCTGTGTGATTTAAATATTACTTTTTCTATTATTTTTGCACACATTTCAACATATTATGATTCATTATATTTTTGATAATTATGGATGTTATATTCAATCTCTTTAGTATCTTTTAGTAAAACATTCGTATGCAATTTATCTAATATTTAAAATTTTTATTTATTTTGTTATATTGTTTTGTAAAAATAAGTCTTCTTTTATTTTACCATCATATTGCCTTTTTTAAGTTATAATACAACACTTGAATTTACCTTGTTTCGCCTTTAGAATATATTTTCTTAAAATTGGAATAATAATTTACTATCATTTATATTTTTTTAATTAAGTGATTTAGAATATGTCAGAAAAATGTGATTACAATCCACTCAATAAGCCCTATTGAATTAAATATTTTATTTGCATATTTCTTAATATTTTTTTTTAGGGTTTTGGCAATATTTATGTCATTTTTGTTTGTATCTGATTCAATGATCGATGATATTAGACTCCATCTCTTTTATTCATTTGAATGCAACATTATTGAAAAATGTTTATGATTTTAAATTTTTTTTATTTTTTTTTCTTACTAAGATATTATAATTGCGCTATTGTCTATCCTTTACATCATTTTGATTTTCTTATTTTATATATCTTTAATTTATATTCTACTTACATTGATAAATATTTAATTATATTAATATAAAACTTCGTTATTATTTATGCCTTTTGTTATTTTGAATTAATTGTTATTCTACACATTGTTGAGATGAAACAAATGTTATTATGCTCATCTTGATGTGCATTATGCATTTAAATATTCCTATGGATGTCTTTTAAATTTTTATTATCTAGGGGTTCTGTTTGTATTATGTGACCTTTCAAATCATACATAATTTGATGAAGAAAATGCTTTTGGACTCATGTTGATGAGAATATTTAATGAAATATTATTTTTATAATTTTAAATATTTATTTCCATCTTTGAGAGGCATTATGAGACATTTCAACTTGTATCTAATTTGATGATCTTTATTTTATTTTTGATCTCTATGGTATCCTAGAATACAACTTTTTCATATAATTTATCTTATTCTTCAAAAATTTAATTCTTATTTTGTTATGTTTTAACAGAACACTAAATCTCCTTTGATATATCCTTTGCATTACTTTCATTTGGCTATATTACGTTTCCCTACATTGCCTCATTTTTAGCTTTAATATAAATTTACTTTACATTAAAATAATCATTTACTTATGTTATTAATAGTAATTCATAATGAGGTTTGATGGAGAAAGAACAAAATGTCATTCGAATTTTCTTGAAAAGCTCTATTAAATTAAATATTAATTTTAATATTTCATAAATTATAGTTTTTTCTAAGGTATTGGCTTTGTTGACAAGCTATTTTGATTTATACCTAATTTTTTAGTTGAGGATTTTACACTTGATCTGGTTAATATCTTAGAATGCAACTTTAACATAAACAATGTCTTATTTATTCAAAATTCATGCTTTAATTTTATTATGTTACTAAGAAACTCTAATTCTCTGCTTGTATGATCGTTACATCACATTGATTTGTTATATTTTATTATTTCAATCTATTTCACTTTAGATGTAATGTACATTTACCTAATACTAAAATTAAAATTTAGTATTATTTATGCTTATTTTCTGTGGTAATTTATAGTTATTATAAATGAGTTATAATTAAGATGAAAAAACATCATTAGACTCATCTTGACAAAATAAAATTAAGTATCATTTTGCATATTTATAAATATTATTTTTAGGATCATGACAGTATTTAAAAGTTAATTTTTTTGGTATTTCATTTGTTCATTGCGGATGTCACACATCATCTCCCTAATATCTTGCATTGCAACTTTCTTACACACTTTAACTAGTATGTCCAATTTTTTTTACTTTAATTTGGTTATAATGCTACGTCTTTGGCAATTGTAGTTTTACAAAACAAGTTTGAATAAGATGAAATAGATGTCGTTCGACTGCTTTGATGAGAATAATCCAATTAAATATCGACTTTTATATTTTTTAATACTTTTTTTATACTTTCAAACCTTTTACAAGATGTTACAATTTGTGCCAAATTTAATATTTGATGATGTTGCACTCAATCTCCTTATAATCTTGGAATTCACTTTTCACAAATAGTTTATCTCATTTCTTCATATTTTTTATTTTTATTTGCTTTTGCTACTATAAAATGTTGATCCTGTCCTCATGTGATCTTTAAATTTCTTTTATTTTCTCATGTTACATTGCTAAAATTTTTCTTATTTAAGATTTATTTTATATTTTTCCGTAATATTTAATCATATTATTTTAATGATTATATTTTTTAGTTGTAAATCAAAGTGATGTGAAATAGAGACGAAACCAAAATCGTTGTACACATCTCGATGAGCTACATATAATTAGCCCTTAATTTTTATCTTTTTTGTATTTTAGTTTCAAGGATTTGGCATGCTTTACAAATCATTTTCATTATTGCCTAATTTTAACATCTTTGAAGGCAATTTCTCATCTAATTTTTCCCACTTCTTTAACTTTTTTCACTCTGATTTCCTTAGGTTACTATGAAACTCTACTTATTCTCTAAGGAAGGTTTTAAATCACTGTCATGTTGTACAATGCATTATTTAATTTATGCCATTACATTTGCTTATTTTTGAAATTCAAAGAAACTCTTGATAAGGTCTAATCGAGAAGAAAGATATATTTTTGGACACACTTACACGAGATTTATCATATTCAATATTCATTTGAATAATTTTAATTTTTTAATTTTCGATGAGTCTGAAATGTTTTATACGACATTTCAATTTGTACATGATTTGATGATTAAGGATGTTACGATCAACCTCTCTATCATCATGAAATACAACTTTCCAATAAAACATAGCTCTTTTTGTCCTTAATATATATTTTCTAAATGCAATATAACCTATGCTAAAACCTAAAAATATAAAATATTTAAAAATATATTAATTAATATTTAAGATAATAGATCTTGAAGGGACTATTTTTATGATATTTGTAATTCTTACTTGGATAACATTTGGAATTTGCATGAATTACATAGTTAAATAAGCACAAATAATAATCACTTATTATTTTCATATTTAACAAACATATAATAAACTTGATGTGAGATAAGTTAAGATAATATAGCGTAACCAAATTGTAATGATTTAATCGTCACACAAGAAGAGAATTACTTTCATAGTAACAAAACCAAAATGAAGGAGAAACATTTATCATAAAAAAAATAAAAATATCATTTAAAGAATGCCAAAACCTCAGAAAAGAAAATATTTCTAAGTATATGAATGAAGACTTAATTGAACATAGCTTTTAGAAATGACTCGAATGACTATGTTTCATCTTGAAAGAATCTTGTTTGAAGCTGCTGCAAATTACCATAGTAAATAAGCATAATTAAGAGTGATTTATTATTTTAATTTTAAATAAAAATTTATTAAAGTTGATGTAATATAAGTTGAAGCAATGTAATCTAAATAAATTAAAGTGATGTGAATGTCACATCAGAAGAGAGTTTGAGTTACCTTGCAATATAACCAAATTAATGAAAAAAAAGTTGAAAAAATGAATTAAATTGCATTGAAAAATTTTGCTTCAAGAAACTAAGGTGATCAATTGTAATATCTTAGATCTTCAAATGAATTTTGAATTTGAAATATCTCATAAATTATATGAAAAACTTTGAAAATTGTTTTTGAAAATTAAGAATAAATGTCTTATTAGATAGAGCTCTTCAAGACATGTCAAAAAATAATTTAACTTATCGCAACTTAATGAAGTGAATGGGCATGAATAACAATAGTTTATATTTTAATGCTAAGAAATATATTTTAAAGCTAATTTTTTTAAAACAAAATAAACTAATCTAACATAATATTTGTAAATTAAAAAAATGCCAAGGTGACATGGTTAAAGAATTATAGTTTCATAGTAATTTAATAAAAAAATAAAGAAGTTTGAAAAAATGAGATAATGTTTATGGCAACGTTGCATTTCAGAATATTAAATAGATTGAGTGTAACATCGTTAATCATCAACTAAGGTATAATATGGAATGCATTATAAAGCATGCCAAAATAATAGAAACTAAAATACATAAAAATATTAAAAGAGAACACATAATTCAATGGATCTCATAGAGATGTGTCTACCAACATTTGTTTCATCCTGATTTCATGACATTTTTAATTACTAAGACTTACAAGCTAGAAAAACATAAAAAATAAGAAATAATTATTTTAACATTATGATAAAGTGAAGCATTAGAATATAACCAAAAGGATAGTATATAAGTAATTTAAAAATAAAAGAAAGAATATTTAATAAAGTAAACCTTGTTAAGATGAGTCTAATAATATTTGTATTATCTTTACGGGGTATCAATAAGATTTATTAAAAATTACTAAAGTAGGCAAGAATAAATTATAATAAAGTATAATAACTTTTTTTTAATATGAAGAAACAAATATTAAACATGAAGGGAAAAAAATTGAAGGAATCTAACATGACTAATATGAAAAATTTCAAAAATGAGATAAATTGTATGAGAAAGTTCAATTTCAACATTCTAAGGACATTGGTGTGACTTTCTCAATCATTACTTCTGACATGAATCAAAATATCTCTTAAAGTATGACAAAAACTTATAATATGAATTTTTTAAAATTTATATATATATATATATATATATAGAAACAATTGAACTTAGTGTAATGAGATCTATTTGGTCTCAATCAAACCTTGTTTAGAACTTTTCTTATTTAACAAATTAAAAAAAGAAAAAATATTTCTAAATTTACAATTTAATTATAATTAAATGTATTTCAAAGAAAAAAGATGAAATAAAGAAATATAATTAATTTAATAAAAGTGTTGTAAAGTTCACATGATAAGTGATTTAGAGTTACACAGTAATATGGCCAACTCAGAATTTTGATGAAATATGAAAAACTTTTTAGAAAAAAAGCATTAAATGAGCTTAAGGAGTTCGACTGTAAAATCCTAATGCATCTAAGAAAGTATAAATGAAAATTTTTAATAAGGTATGCCAAAAGCTTAAAAATTAAAAATATATAAAAAAATAAATAAATAATTGACTTGATCGCATCAAGATGAGTCCAACGAGCTTTGTTAGTTCGTGATCAAAACTCTTTTTAAATTACTAATAATTCCCAAATTAAATAAGTATAAGTAACAAAAAATAATTAATTTGAATATTTTGTAACTATTAAATAAAGCTTAAATATTAAAAATGAAGTGATACATAAAAAAATTAGAATAATGTGAAGGTTAAGTTAGAGAAGAGTTAGAGTTTATAGTAATATAACCAAATAAATGTAAACATTTGAACAAATGAGATATAATATACAACAAAAGTAGTACTCCACGGCATTGAGATGATAGTGTGTAATATCCTCAAATATCAAAACATATATGTATTAAATATTTTAGTAAAATATGGGAAAATTCTTTAAAAAATCTAATAATATATAATTAAATAATTAATTCAATAGTGTTTGTCGAGATCATTCTTATCATGTTTGTTTCCTTTAAATATTGTTTGGAATTGCTAGATTTACAGAACAAAATAAACATAATAATAAAAAAATAATATTTTAATATAAAGAAAATATTCATTCAAGTTGAAATTAGATAAATTAAAGTAATATAGTATAAATAAATAATATCAATGTAAAAAGGTCACATAAGTGAAGATTTAAAGTTACATTGTAATATAATCAAATATAAATAAACATTTTTTAAAGATAAGATAAAGTGAATAGAAATTTTGTGTTCTAATTTACTAATAAGACAAATTACATTATCTTTGATCATCGAATAAAGAAGGAATAAAAATACCTTCTAAAGTTTTTCAAAACTACAAATAATCAAATATTTAAAAAAAACATAAAAGTTAATTTATAATTTGATATAGCCCATCGAATGTGTTTAATGTCATTCATTTTAGAGTGATAGGACTTCAATTAGAATTTCTACAAATTAAAAAAATTTTAAAACCATAAGTAATAATAATAAATTATTATTTTAGTTTTAAAGAATATACATTAAAACTTCACTGAGATAAGCTGAAGTAATGTAATATAACAAAATCAAATAAAAATATTTGAGCAAATGAGTTAAAATGTATCAGAAAGTTTCTTTCTAAGATAATTAGGTCATCAGTGTAACATCCTCGATTATCAAATCAGTTATAAATAAAAATAGCATTCAAATCATATAAAAAATATCAATATAAAACATATAGAAGCTAAGTAAATGAATATTTAATTTGATAAAGCTTGTCATGACCAAATCAAAGTTGTATAAAGGGTAAACAAGACGAGAATTTTAGTTTCATAATAAAATAACTAAACTAAAATGAAATATTTCAATAAATAAGATAAATTGTAAGTAAAAGAATAATCAATGGTATTAAGAATATTGAGTTAATGTGCTCGATCATCAAATGCAATGCCAATACAAATGTCTTATAGAACAATAAAAAATCCTTTAATAAATTAAAAGTTAAAGCATAAACAATTCATCAATGCTTATCAACAAGGTGCAATGTTGTTTATTTTGTCTCAATTGTACTTCGTTTGAATTTTTATGAATTATCAAAGTGAATTAGGATAAAGAAAAACTTATTTTTTTAACATTAATAAACTATATATTTCAAAATTATAAAGAGATAAATTCTAGAAATTAAAATATAACAAAATGAAAATAATTTGAAGAACAATGAGAGAATGACTAATACTTACATAATAATATAATCAAATCAAACGAAGTAATTTAAGGAATTGAGATCAATTAACTAAGGAATTTGTAATTCTAGATACTAAGCAGATCAAGTCTAATATAATCAACCATCAAAATGGTTACGAAAAAAATAACTTATAAAGTTTGCCAAAATCCTTTTAAAAAATATTTAAAAATATAAAATAAAATGAGTTAGACAAAACTCATTGAGATGTATTCAATGACATTCGGTCTATACTTTGTTTGGAATGAATTTTAATTAGCCAAAAAAAGCAAAGTTCATGATAAAGTATTTTTAAATATAAAATAAATATATTAAATCTAAAATGAGAATAATTAAAGAAGGATTATATAGCCAATTGAAAATAATTTGTGTTACATTCGAGGAGATTTAGTGCTACATACTAATATAACCATATGAAAAAAAGACCAATTGAAGAAATCAAATAAATTATATGATAATGCTGCATTCGAAAGTACTATGGAGATTGAGAGTAGCATTCTGGATCATTAAATTAGGTATGAATTGAAATGTATTACAAAGATTTTGCTTTGGCCTCGATTAGCCTTCTTTTTGAATAATTAAGAAAAAGTAATTTTAGAAGATAAAACAACTAAAAAAAACTTAAAATATTAAGTAAATATATAATCAAGATAAAATAAGATAAACTGAAATAACTGAACATCACAAAAGTAAAGCTGTGTTAATATGACATTAGAGAAGAACTTGTGTTTCATTGTTTTCATATAAATGTAATATGAAAATATTGAAATGAGATAAATTGTACGTGAAACTTTCATTCCAAGATAATATGGAGACCAAGAAAAACATTCTCGATCATCTAATCAAGTAAAAATAAAATGTTTTATAAAGCACAAAAAAATCATAGAGAAAAATATTTAAGAATGTATAAAAATGTCAATTTGTTTGAATTATGTTCAACTAAACATTTCTATGGTTGTTTTTTTCATCTCAATAAAACCTCTTAAAGAACAATTGTAAATTACCAAAAGAAATATGTATAAATGATAAAAAAATATTATTCGAATAAAAAGAAAATTTATGATAAAGATGAAATGAGATAAACTAAAATAATATAATATAATGAAGTTAAATCAATTTAAAGGTCACACGAAAGGACATTTAGTGTTAAATATAAAAAAAAAATGAAAGAGAAAATTTTGATGAAATGGGATAAATTCTATAAGAAAGTTATATTGCAAGATACTAAGGGCAATAAGGAAAAACTTTTAATCATCAAATAGTATATGAATGAAAATGTATTATAAAATTGGTCAAAGACTAAAAAAATATTTAGAAATATTAAAAAAAAATTCAACAAATGGAGTATAACTATTTTTTTCGTCTTAATCTTACCACAGTAAGAATAACTAGAAATTACAAATTTAATATGCATAAATATTAATAAATTATTACATTAATATTGTATAAACATATAATAAAATAAATTGAGATAAATTTAGGTAATGAAATTTAAGAGAATAAAACTGATGATGGGGTTGATGAGATGACATTTAGTTTGCATACTAATATGAAAAAATTAAAGTTAAATGTCTAAAGAAATAAGACAAAATATATGGGATAGTTGCATAACATGATGTTAAAAACATTAAGTATAACAACCTTGATCCTGAAATCATATATATACAAAATGACATGTAAAACAAAAAAATATTAAAAAAATATTTAGAATTTAAAAGTTAATATTTAATTTGATAGGACTCATTGAGCTAATTCCAATGATATTTTCTGTCTTTGTGAGACACTTTTTGAACTATTACTATTTACAAAACTAAATTAACATAAATAATAAAAAATAATTATTTTCTCTGTAATTAAAAAAATTTTAAATTCAAATTGAGATAAATTGAAGCAATATAATAAAGCCAAATTAATGTAACAAAAAGGTGAAATGAGAGGAGAATATCACTTATGCTTTAAAACATATTTATGTCAAATTGAAAAAATAAGTTTTTATTTGAGCTCATTTAATTTCATAATTCGTAGTAGTTCCAATGGACGTCCATTCTAGCTGAAACAAATTTCATTAGAATTGTCTTGATATGATCTCCTTCTAATTAAATATTTATTTCAAAATTTTCTCCATGTTTATTTATTAGTGCATCACATTTTAAAAACTTATTTTATTTATATTTTATTTGACAATCATGTTTGTTATGCTTATCTCCTTTGAATTTTCTAATGGAATATTTTCATTAAATTTGGCTTATTTATTTAATACATATTAACATTAAATAAAAATAGTAATTTATTATTATTTATTCTCATTTCTATGGTTGATGACCTATTTTTAGTAAAATTTATATATATTTTTATTCTTTCAAATATTTTTATTGTCTAAGGTTTTTTTTGCTTCGTGAGGCCTTTTGATTCTTGCTTTAGTAATTAAGATTGCTACACTCAATTTCTTTAGTATTTTGTAAGGTAATTCTTAGTATAATTTGTCTCATTTCTTATGATGCTTTACCTACATTTGCTTACATTAATATATATATACATATATATATTTGTTTTTTTTTTATATTTTTGCCCCATTTGAAGCGACAATTTGTTTCGTAACAAATTTTATATTTTTTTCAATGTTTTAATTTTATTTCATTATATTACTATTAAACTATAATTCGACTTGTGTAACCCCCACATCACTACAAGGTTATTATATTATATATTTTAGTTTATTTTCTAGTTTCAATAAAATATTGTCACACAATTTATCTAATTTTTGAAATTTCTTTCCTTGATTTATTATATGCTTATAAACACCTAATTCCCTTGTTTGGAGAGCTTTACGTTGTTTTTATTTTTTATATTGCTTTCATTTATCTCGTTTCAATATTATTTTAAACATACTTGCTATTAAAATAATATTTATTATTTTTCATGACTACTTATTAAGTTTTTCATAGTGATTCGAAATGAGCTTTGTTCTTAATGAAATAAAAATTTTTGCACTCATCTTGATGATCATTATCATATTCACATTTATTTTTCTATATTCTTGAATGTTTTATTTTCCACGATTTTGCATCCATCATGAGTCATTGTTTTCGCACATATAATTTAATGATTTTGGATTTTACATTTGGCATTCTTATTATCTTGAATTTATATTTCCTCAAATACTTTATCTCATATCTTCCAATGTTATGATTTGATTCGAATATATTATATTTCTATTATTAGGCAAATTTTAGATTTAACTAATATTTATTTAATATTAAAACAATAATTTATTATCATTTATGTTTAATTTTTTAGTAATTTATAGCAATTCTAAACAAGGTCTAATCTATATCAAATAACTATTTTTGCACTCATCTTAATGAGCTCTTTGTAGTTAAATTTGTATTTTTATATTTTTAAATATTATATTTTAAAAGGTTTTTGCACACTTTCTAAGGCATTTCTACTCATTGTTATTTGACCATCGAGGATGTTAACTCGCTCTTCCTAGTAACACTGAAAGTACTTTCGTATATAATTTATCACATTTCCTTAAATTTTCACTCTAATTTAGTTGTATTTCCATATAACTCTAAATCTCTTCTCATGTTTCCTTATATCACTTTAACTTTGTATCATAACATTTTTATAATTTATCTCACTTATACTTTAAAACATATCTATTAAATATTGAAAAAAACTAATTTTTAATTAATCCTGATTTAATTTAGAATTTTTTTGCAATTTCAAATGTGCTCTAATGGAGATGAAAAACTTTTGTAGTGCTCATCTCGATAATTTCTATGCAATTATAAATTTATTTTCTTATATTCTTCAATTTTTATTTTCTATTATTTTTTAATAGACATTTCAATTAATTTTTGGAATGTAGATCGATTATGATACGCTTGATCTCTATAATATCTTTGAAGACAATATTCTCATATAATTTACCTCATTGTTTTCAATTTTTTTAATTTGTTTATGTTATATTACTATAAAACTATAATTCCTCTATTGGGTGACCTTTACATAGTTGGGATTTTGTTGTATAAGATTTCTTTTATTTATCTCATTTCAACATTACTATAAATTTAATTTGTACAAAAACAATGATATATTTTTATTTTTGATTATTTACTATGATAACTCATAGCAATTCATAATGAGGTCTAACCTAAATGAAACAAAAACTTTTGTACTCTCGTGGAGAACCTTTATCATATTCAATATTTAGTTATACTTTCTTATATATTTTATTTTTTATAGATTTTCATGCATTATGAGAAATTGTTATTTGTACCTGATTTTGCTATCATGGAATTTCCACTTGATATCCTATGTATATTAGAATGTAACTTTCTCAAATAATTTATCTCATTTGTTTAAATTTTATGCTTTTTTTGTTATATTACAATGCATTAATTCACCATATTTTAGCTTTAACAAATATTTGGTAAAAATTAAAAGAATAATTTATTGTAATTTTTCTTTAGTTATTTTTAGTAATTCATTGTAATTGAAAGTGATGTTCGATTGTTACAAAAAAATTGTAATTGTAGCCATCTCAAGGAGCTGTTTGTAATTAAATTTTCAATTTTATATTTCTTAATATTTTATTTTAAAAGGTTTTGCATTCTTGTAAGACATTTTCATCCATAGTTATTTGTTGATTGAGGAGTTTAACTCGATCTCCTTAGTATCATGGAAATCCACTTTCTCGCAAAACTTGTAACATATGATCAAATTTTGACCTTTAATTTATTTAACATTCTATATAACTCAAAATCTCCTCTCATGTTATCTTTAAATCACTTTGATTTGGTATCTAATAATAATTCAAAATTGGGTAGAACTGAGATGAAAATAGTATTCATTGGACTAGTCTCAAAAAACTTTGTCCAATTACACGTTGGTTTAAGTGTTCTTAAGTATGTTTTTTTGTTTTTGGCATGCTTTATTAGACATTCTGATTGTCAAAATTTTTAAACTTTTTTATGTAAATATGTCATCTAAATTCTATTCTCAAGCAACATTTATATCACTTTTATTTGGTAATATTATATTACTTCAAATTACCTTATTTTTGCATTAATATATATTTATTTAATGTTTAAGCATTAATTTATTATTTTTATATGTAGTGATTTCAAACATGGCCTAATCGACACTAAACAAACATCATTGAGAGCAACTCATCAAGCTCTATCCTATTAAATATATTTTTTATATTTTTAAATAATTTATTTTCTAGTCTTTTAGTACAATTCAGTACACTTTTTTATTTGTACATGATATGACAATCGAAAGTGTTACGCTCAATCTTCTCAATATTTGGAAATTCAATATTACTATACAATTTGACTCATTTTTCTAAAATTTTTTTATGTTGCACATATTTCTTTATTACTCTAATTCTCCTCTCGTTTGACAATTTTATCTTTATGATTTGGTTATATTACATTGCTTCAACAAGACTTACTTTAGCTTTAATATATATTTGTTTAATTATAAAATAATTTATTATTTTTATTTTTTCTTATTTGTTTCATTAATTCTCTCTAATTTAGAACTATGTCCAATAGGGAAAGAGCCAACATTATTGGGCTAATCTCAATGAGCCCTGTCCAATTCGATATTTATTTTTAATTTTTTAAATATTCACTTTTTTAATATTATGTAGTATTTTATGAGATATGTTAATTTGTACTTTATTTTATGATCAATGATGTGAAGTATGATCTCCTTAATATAATGGAATACAACTTTCTTGTGAAATTTAACGCATTTTTTAAATTTTTTTTGATTTGGTTATGTTTCTTTGTCAATCATAATCTTTTCACATGTGACATTTGCTTCTATTTAATTTTGTTATATTGCATTACTTCAATTTATTATATTTTAAATTTAGTAAATATTTTCTTAATATTAAACAAAAGGTTTATTATTATTTTTTTCTTTCTTATTTACTAGTAGCACTAAATGTAGCCCAACTGAAATGATAGAAATGTTGTTATGCTAATCTTAGAAAGCTCTAACCAATGAAATTTTAATTCATGTATTTTAAAACTTTTTATTTTCTAGGATCATGGCACACTTTTTTATACCTCTCTTTTTGCACCTATTTTAATGATCAAAGTTATTGCACTTGATCTTCTTAGTACTTTGCAATAAAAATTTTCAATATAATTTGTCTTATTTCCTTAAATTTTACACTTAATCTCCTTAGACCTTTTTAGTTTGTTACTATAGAACTTTAATTCCCATCTTGGGAAATGTTTACAAAATGTTGCGATGGTCACATTACATTGCTTTAGTAATTATTGGAGTTTAATTTAATAATTTATTGTTTGTTATGCTTATTTCCTTCTTAATAACATAGAAATTCTGAATGATTCCTAAATGATAATAAAAAATGTCATTAAACATGACTCAATAGTCTCTATGCACATAAATACCAATTATTACACATTCAAATATTTTTTTCATAGGGTTTATGCATGTTTTTAGAGTCATTTCAATTTTTACCTTATTTAATGATTGAAGATGTCACACTAGATTGTCATATTATCTTGCATTGTAGATTTCTCATATAAGTTAAATAATGTCTTACAATATTTCTGCATTATTTTTATTTTATTACTACATAACTCTAAATCACCACTTTTGTGACATTTACATTGTTCTAATTTGATAATATTACATTCCTTAAAATTATCTCATTTCAAATTTATTATATGTTTACTTAATGTTATAATAGAAATTTATTATTTAATAACCTTAATTTTATTTTTTTTAATTCAACATAATTTTAAATGTTTTACATGTATTTTGTTATATTACTATGAAACTCTAACTCTTCTACCATATGTCTATTACATTACTTTAATTTTTTAATATTTCATTGATTGAATTTGTCTCATTTTAGCTCTATAATATTTTTAAAAAAACTTTAAATAATTATTACATATATTAATGCCATACTAAAACAAATAGATGTAATATATTATTACAAAATCAAAAAATGTAAAGGTAACCCAAGGGGAGATTTAGAGTTACATATTAATATAGCATTATCGATGGAAAAAATTTTCGTAAAATATGATAAATTTTACCAAGAAGTTGCACTCTATTTTACCAAGCAGATGAGGTGCAATATATTCATGAATGTCAAATAAAGCACAAATAAAAACACCTCTTCGAGCATCCCAAAATTTGTGATGTTAGAATACTTAAAAAATATAAAAATAAATATTTAATTAGAGAGAGCTCGTTAAGGTGAGTCTCATGATGTTTATTTCATGTCAACAAAAACATTATTAGGTGTTGCATACAAAATATTTGAGTAAATAAGCATAAATAATAACAAATTATTTTATAATATTAAGTAAATATATATTAATACTAAATTAAGATAAATTAAACCAATGTAATTTAGCCAAATTAAATAAAATTAAAGATGACATGAGATAACAATTTGACATTCACAAAAATGTAAATAGCGAAGAACAAAAAATTTTCACCAATGAGATAACCTCTTTTGGGAAGTTTGATTCAAATATACCGAGGAGAGTGAGCAAACATATTAAATAATTAAATCAGGTCCAAATTAAAATATATTGTAATGAATATGAAATCTAGGATGAAGTAAAATATTTAGAAATATAACATTGAATTCGTTAGAATTGGGTGCAATGACATTTTTTTGTCTTCGTAGGACCTTACTTGGAATTACTTCGGATTACTAAAACAAATAAACATAAGAAATTACAAATTATTAATTTAATATTAGATAAGTATATATTTATATTAAAGTTTAAATGATATAAATTTATGAAATATAACATAACAAATTAAAAGCCATCTAAAAGTCATATGGGAGGACATTAAGAAACACATAAGAATGTGACTAAGTCAAAGGAAAACTTTTTAAGAGATGAGAACCATTGTATAGGAAACTTGAAGTCCAAGTTTCTTTGGAGATGGAGCGCAACACTAATGATAATAAATTTAGAACAAATTGAGATCTATGTTCAAGAATGCCAAAACCATCAACAAATATAAAAATATGAAAAAAAATATTTAAATAGATAGAACACATCAAGGAAAATCCAACAATGTTTGTTTCAACTTGATCAAAATTTGTATGAAATTACTACAAAGTAAAAAAATATAAAAAATGATAAATTATTATTTTAAAATTAAAAAAATATATTGTAAAATTCAAATATGATAAATTGATGGAACGTAACATAATCAAGTCAATTTGATGTCATGGTGACATAAATGGAGAATTGTAGGTTCATAGCAATATATCCAAAACAAAGCTAGAAATTTGAGAGAATGACAAATTGTATAAGGAAGTTTACCTTCCAAGAAGCTAAGGAGATGTAATGTGACATCCTCGATCATCGAATAGGGTACTATTAAAAATGCATGTAAAGTATGCCATAAAACTATAAAATATAATTTTTAAAAATGTAAAAATAAATTTAATGATTTAAATAAGAATAAATAAAAATATTATTTTTATTATAAATTTATTATATATTAGTGTTGAAATAATTTAGACTCAAGAAATATAATATAGTCATATGAAAGACAAGTAAAGCACACATGAGAAGAGGTTTGCAATTACACACTAATGGAGGCATGCCAAAGTGAAAAATTGAAAAAAAAATAGATAAAGTATAAGAGAAAGATGCATTTCAACATGCTAAGGGAATGGATTCTAACATTCTCAATCATCAAATAAAGTATGAAATGAAATGTCTGTTAAGACTGGCCAAATCTCTAGAAAATAAAATATATAAAATTATGAAAAATGAATAATTAATTTTATATAACTCATCAAGATGAGTCTGATGTTAATTGTTTGATCTCAATTGGACATCCTTTGAAGTAATTTTGAATTAAAAAAGTAGATTGGAATAAAGAAAAATAAAATTATACCTTTAACACTAAGCAAATATTAGTAAAAGTTCAAGTGAATTTGGTCATTGTGCTAAACCTTGCACTCTCCATTTACTTCACTTAACACAAATTAAAGTTCTCTTGAGAAAGGAGTTGGGTTCTTTTAGTAAAATTGTCAAATTAGACTACAAAATTAAACTAATTGAGAGAAATTGTAAAGAAAAGTTGCATTCTCAAATATAAGGTGTTCGAGTGTAATAAGATTGGTTGTCAAATTAGGTGCAAACCAAATGTCACATAAAGCATGACAAAATTAGTTAGATGAAAAAATTATAAAATATAAAAAATATTTATTTTGATAGATCTCATCAAAACTATTTCAACAACAATTTAAACATCTTGATTAGATCTCATTTATAAATACTATGAGTTTCCAACATAATTAAGAATAAATTATAAATAAGTTAATATTTGAATACTAACTAAATATATATATTAAACATAAAATGCGTTAAATTGAAGCAAACTATCTTAACAGAATCAAAGTAGTGTCAAAATAATATCAATTGTGATTTGTAGTTATATAGTAACATAAACAAAACAAGGTAAAAACTTTGAAGAAATGAGACAAATTATATGTCAAAGTTGCACTCCAAGATATTATTGAGACAACGTGTAACATCATCAATTACCAAATGAATTGCCAATTGATATCTCCCTTAAAGTAGGGAAAAACCAAAAATATAAAAAATGAAAAATATATAAAATGAATATTTAATTAGATAATGCATGTTAGGAGAAGCCCAATGATATTTATTTCGACTCAATTGAACCATGTTTGGAAATACTATCACAACTATGGAGATTTAGAATTACTTAGCAATATAACTAAACAAAAGTGAAAACATTGAAAACTAGAGATCAATATTATGGGAGTCATGTATTATAAGATACAATGGAGATTGATTGTTAACATCTATGATCAAACAAGATATAAATTAAAATGGCCATTAAAGTATACTAAAATATAAGAAAATAAGATATTTAAATATAAAATAACATATATAAAATGCGATAAAGCTTCTTATGATGATTCTAATGATGTTTCTTTCATCGTGCTGCAACCTCATTTGGAATTATTGTGAAAATCTAAATAAATATTTATAAAAAACTATAAATTATTATCATTATTTTAATTATATTTATGTTAAAAATAAAAAGTATTTAATCAAAATATATAATATAATTAAATGAAGGCAATACAGTGCTCATATAAAAAGAGACTTAGAATTACATAGTACAATAACTATGTCAAACAAAAAAATTTAACCAATGTGATAAATTATGTAGGAAAGTTGAGCACAAAGATACTAAGGAGACTATTTGTGAAACACATATTATCAAATCTGCTGCAAATCAAAAAGCAACCATAATGTTGGCAAAACAATTATAGAGTAAAAAAATATAAAAATATAAAAAAGAATATTTAAATAGAAAGAGCTCATCCACACAATCACAATGATGTTTGATATGACATAATCAAACCCTATCATGAAATAAAACCATTTATGAAATTAAATTCTTATAAAAAAGATGAATTATTATTATAATATTCATTCAACATATATTAAAATTAATAATGAGGTAAATTGAAATAATGTAATAGTACCAAATTAATGTGATGTAAAAGTCACTCTAGAGAACATTTTGAGACATAATAATACGACCCAATCAAACAAAAAAAAATTTGAAGGAAAGAAAAAAACTTTTATGGGAACATTGACTTCCAAGATACTAATTAAATTGAGTGTGGCATCCTTGATTGTTAAATCTTTTTTGAATCAAAATAATTCATAATTTGTACCAAAATCCAAGAAATTTGAACATCTAATAATATAAAAGTGAATATTTAATGACATAAAGCATGCTAAGTTGTATCTAAGGAAACTTATTTCGTTAATATGAGACCTCTTTTTGACCTATGTGAATTGCCAAATTAAATAAGAAAATATGGATAAAATATTTATTTTTATTATTTAGATATATATATATATATCAATGTTTAAATATAATAAATTGAAGAAATGTAATATATATATATATTAAAGTTGAGCTAGGGTCATTTGAGATAATGTTAAACTTTCAAAGCAATATAACAAAATCTAAAAAAATTGAGTAAAAAATATAATTTTTTTGGGAAATTTTAATTCAAAAGTCTTAAGGAGATTAATAGCATCAACCTTGATCATAAAGTAGGGTTTATATCAAAATGTCTTATAAAGCATGTAGACAATTCAAGATACTTAATGTTGAAAAATTTGAAAATGAGCATTTAATTTTATAGTGCCAAATAATTCCAGTTCAATAAATTTGTTTTGACCCGATCTAACCTTGTTTGGCTTAATATCATTCATCAAAGAAAATAAACACAAATAATCATAAATAAGTACATTAGTATTGAGTAAATATATATTAAATAAAAAAATAAAAATTGAAACAATGTCAAAATAAAAAAATCTAAATGTTGTTAATGTGACATAAGAATAGATTTAGAGTTGCATAGAATATAACAAAAAAAAGCAAAATATTTGAAGAAATGAGACAAATTATAAAGGGGAGTTTCAATCCCCAATTCTAAGGGGATAGAATGACATCATTAATTATTAAATATATTACGAATTAAAAACTCTCTTAAAGCATGAGTATTTAAAATTAAAAATGTGAATGTTTAAAGTAACTTTTTTATCTCAAATTGACTACGTTTGTAATGTGCGAATTACCAAAGTTAATAAGCATAATTAATAAAAAAAATATTAATTTAACAAAAAGAAAATATACTAATGTTGAAATAAGGAAAATTGTAGCAATATAGTATATTCTAATAAAAGTGATGTAAATGTTACAACTGAGGAGAATTAGAGTTTCATAGTAATATAACTAAATCATAACAAAATAATTTTTGGAAATAAGATAGTTATGCAAAAAATTTGTATTTTCAATCAGTAAGGGGATCGAGTGTGAGATTGACAATGGTAAAATTAGGTATTAATCAAAAAATATTTAAAAAGTATTAAAAAATAAATTTTAATCAAATTGAGCAATTCATGTTGAACGTAGTGACATTTGTTTCCCTCAATTATACATCTTTTGTGGTTAATATAAACTACAAAAGCAACTAAGTTTAAATAATAATAAATTATCTTGTTGTTATTATGTTGGTATATATTAAAGGAAGAGGAAATTAAATTAAAATAATATAATGTAACCAAATAAAGGTGTGGTAGGTGACACGAGAAAAGATTTAGAATTATATAGTAGTATGACAAAATCAAAATAAAAAGTTTTAAGAAATTAGATAAATTATATGAGAAAGCTCCATTGCATAATACTAATGAGATCGAGTGTAATAATTTTAATCAAAAAATAAGCCCAAAATTAAAATTTCCCTTAAAGATCATTGAAACCCTAGAAATTAAAAGAAATTAAAAATAAAAAATACATAATTTAAAAGATCATGTAGAGATCAATTTAAGAAATTTTTTGTATTAATAAGACTTGGTTAAACTTTCTATGAATTAACAAATTAAATAAAAAATAATAATAATAAATTATTTTTATTATTTTTAGTTAATATATATCGATTTCAAAATTTAAAAAATTGAAGTAATGTAATGTAACAAAATAAATGTAGCATAAATGCCACATAAGAGGAGCTTTAGAGTTACATAAAAATAAAATTAAATTAATGAAAAGAATTTGATGGAGATAAATTGTATGAGAAATTTTCTTTAAAAAATTGCTATTGAGATCAAGTGTGATGTCCACTATGGCCAAATCACAAACAAATCTAAATGACTTACAAAGCATGCTAAACCATAAAAAAAATTTATTATAAAAATAAAAAAAAGATTTATTTAGTTAGAACCCATTATGATGAGTTTGATGATAATGTAACTCATTTATAGAAATAATATCATGTTAATATATTTTAAAGATAAAAGGGATAAATTGAAGTTATGAACAATAACAAATCAAACATATGTAAAGGTTACATAAGAGGAGATTTAGAGTAACATAGCAATATACAAAAAAGAAATCATAAACTTTGAATAAATGATATCAAATGTAATGAAAAGTTGCATTCAATAATTCTATGGAGATCACATGTAACATCATCCATCCTCAAATAATGAATGAATCAATATATCTCATAAATGATGCCAAAACCCCCAAAAAATTATTTGAAGAATATATTGATGAATATTTCATTGGAAAAAGAAAATCAAGGTGAGTCTAAAAGTTTATTATCTTGATTGAGTCTTATTTAAAATTATTATAAATTATGAAAGTTGAAAAAAATAAATAATAATAATTTTTTTTAAATATTAAGTGAATACATATTAAAGTTTAAATAAAATATATTGATACATTTTATTATAATAAAATTACTCTAATATAAAGGCCACATAATAAGAGAATTAGGGTGTCATTGTAATATAAGAAAATCAAAGCTAAATTTTGATGAAATGAGATAAATTACAAGAAAAGTTCCATTATAAAATACTATTGAGTAGGAGTGTAATATCATTGATCATAAAGTTTGGAAAGATTCAAATTGTCTAATAAATCATGCTGAAAATCAAAAATGTTAAAAGTTTAAAAATAATAAAATGAACATTTGATTAGATGAAGATCATTGGATGACTTGAAAATTTTTTATTCTTGATTGTATTTACTTTTGAATTACTATAAAAAAATTTATTATCTTCATATTTTGTAGGTATATATTAAAGGTGAAATTAGATAAGTTAAAATAACATCGTATAATCAAATGGAATCCATGTAAAGCCCACATGATAAAACATCTGTAGTAACATAGAAATACTTCCAAATCAAAGCAAGAGTTTAAGAGTTTAGATAAATGTGAGGAATAGACATATTCCATGATTCTAATGAGATCTACTGTAACTATCTGAACCATCAAATAAGATATAAATCTAATGTTTATTAAAGAATAGAAAATTTTTTGAAAATAAGATATATTAAACTATATAGATGGATACTTAATTGGGTTGAGTTAAATGATAAGGGTGTCGCAATGTTTGTCTCATCTCAAGGAGAACTCATTTAGTGTTACTGCAAATTGAAATAATACAATAAGATAAATAAGAGTAAATTATTTTTTTAAAATTTATCAGATATTTTAGAAGTAAAATCAGATAAATTGAATTATTTAGTTTAACTAAATAAACATCAAGCAAAGGACACATTTAAAGGGACAAATAAAGTGATAATAAAAAAGCATTCTACAATTAGTCAAAATTTTAAAAAATAAAGCATTTAAGGAGATAAAAATTTAATGTTTATTAAAATAGCTATATTCACCTAGAGACTAACAAACTTTGTTTTCTTGTGATTAGACCTTATTTGGAACAATAAAAAGAATGAAATTAAAAAATAATAAGTAATAAAAATTTTTCTTTTAAATTTCAACATGTATATATTAAAGCTAAAATGAAATAAATTTAAGTGATTTAATATTTTTAGAAAACAAAGATATAAAGGTAATAGGAGCATTGATTTGGTGTTTTATAGTAATATAAGCATTTTGAATCAAAAACTTTGAAAACATTATGTAAATTTTAAGGAAATGTTGAATTTCATTATCTTTTGAAGATTGAGTGTAACACCTTGACATCAAATCTTATATGAGTCAAAATGTCTCACAAAAAATACAAAAACACTAGAAAATTAAATATTTAAAATTAGACAAAAAAATAATTGATTAAATAGATAATGTTGTGTAAACTCTAATGACACTGGTTTCATCTCAATCAAATCTCACTTAAAATTTTGACAAACAAACCAATTAACAAATATAAATAATTTTTTAGTTATTATTTCAATTTTATGTAAATATTTATTAAATCTAAAAATTCAATTTATTCATTAAATGTAATATACAAAAATCAAATAAATGTAATGGTCACATGAGAGTATATTTAGAGTAATTTTGTACAACACGAAATCAAAGAAAAAATTCGAAGAATTAGAATAATTATAGTGGAAAGAAATGGTCAAAGATATTAAGAAGATTAACTATTGTGTTCTCGATTAACAAATTAAATATGAATAAAAAAACTCAAAAGTTAAGCCAATACTTTAAAAATAAAATATGTAAAAATATATAAATTTAAATTTTTTGGATAAATCTTGTCATGATGATGCAACATTTATTTAGCCTCCATTGATTATCATTTTTAAAAATAAAAGTCACCAAATAATTTAAGAAGATAAAATATGAATTTATTATTTTTTATATGTAATAAGTATATATTAAAAATTAAATAAGCTTAATTGAGGGAATGTAATAAAATAAACTAAAAGTGATATAATTATGAAATGAGAGAGAATTAGCGTTCTTAGTAATATAATCAAATCGAAGCAAAACTTTTGAATAAAAGAAATAAAATTTGAGAGAAAATTTCTTTCTAAGATACTAAGGTGGTGGACCATAGCATCATCGATTATCGAATAAGGTGTGAATCAAAACGTCATGAAGAGCATGTCGAGAACCCTAGAAATTAAAATATTTAAAAATATAAAAAAATAAGCTAATTGGATTGATCCTATCAGGTTCAGACCAATGACATTATTTTTCAACCTAAACGTACTCGAACATAATTTGAATTACTCAAGAAAATAAGAATAAAAAATGAAATATTATTTTAAAACTAAAAATACATACAATAATTTTGAAATATTTTGAGCTGAACAAATATAATTTAACTAATCAAAGTGATGTAAATGTTAGATGAGAGGAGCTTTAGAATTACATAGTGATATAACCAAGTGAAACCACAAAATTTGAAAAAATGAGACAAGTTGAACAAGAAATTTCTGTCTAAGAAATCTAGGAGATTGAGTGCATCATTATTAAATTGCATACTTGGTGTTAATTGAAATAACCTTAAAAGTCTTCGAAAATCGAAGAACATAAATTTAATAATATAAAAAATTATATTTAATAAAAATACTTGGTATGAGCCTAACGATTTTCATTTAATCTACATCAAAACTTCTCAAGAATATGGGGAATCACTAGATTAAATAACCATAAAAACGAGAAAATTATTATTTCAATATTATTTAAATATATATTAAAGATAAAATTTGCTTTAAAGTTTTGTAAGAATTTAACTAAATCAAAGCTTGAAAACTAAAAAAACATGTTACCACATAATTAGAGTGAAGTAAAGCTCATACTTGAGGGGATTGTGAGTTGCATACTTAGCCAAACCAATGTTAAAATATTAAGAAATAAGACAAATTTTTCATGCAAGTTGCATTCTAAGATGCATCTATCATCGAGTAAAATATCCATGATCACCAAATTATGTATAAATAAAAATATCTCATAAAAGGAAGTAAAGCCTTAGAAAATATAATATTTAAACTATAAAAATAAATGTTTAATTATAAAGAGCTCATGAGAATGAGTCTAATGATGTATGTTATACTTTGATCAGACTATGTTGGAAATTAGCACAAATTACAAAATTAAAAGAGAACATATTTTAAAAAATATTATTTTAATTTTAAGTAAATATATATATTAAAGCTAAATTGAGACAAATTGATGGAATGTAGTATAAAAAAATATAAGTATTGTAAAGGTCAAATGGGAAGAGATTTATAGTTAAATAACAACATAACCAAATGAAAAGCAAAAAGATTTAGAGATAATTTTTTCGTGAAACTTGTATTCCAAGAATCTAAGAAGAGTTTATGTGTCATCCTTGATAGTCAAATGAGTTGTAAATATAAATCTGATAAATATGATCAAAATAATAGGAAAACTTAAAAAAAATTAAAACATGAATATTTAAATGATAGAGCTTAATAAGTTGTGTCCAATGACATTTGTAACCTATAGATCTTGCCTCATTGGGCTTTAATATGAGCCACCTAAGCAAAAAACTCTAGTGATAAAAATTCTTTTAAATACTAGGTAAATATTTATTAGATTTAAAACAAGATAAATTAAAGTAATGCATATAACTAAATTCAAGTAAAGGTTACCCAAAAGTAGAATTAGAGTTTTTAAGAATTATAAAATAATCAAAGGAAGAATATGAAAAAATGAGATAAATTAAATGAAAAAGTTGCCTTCCAAAATATCAAGAAGATCAAGTGTAACCCATTTGATAATTTAATCTAGAATGAATTGAAATTTCTCTTCAATTGTACCAAGTCCTTGAGATTTAAAAAGTTTAAAAAATAAGAAAAATGAATATGTAATTTTATGGTGCTCATCAAGATGACTCTAATGACACTCATTTTGTTTCTATTAGATCTCATTTGAAGTTATTAAGAATTTCCATACTAAATATCAAAAAATAATAAAAAATTCTTTTTTGAAACAAAGTTAATAAATTTAATAGATTGAGCTAGATAAATTGAAAGAATGTAATATAACTAAATCTAAGTGAAATGTTACATGGGATAAGAATTATAGTTTCAATGTAATATAACTAAACAAATTAATATAATTTGAACAAATGTTATAAATTGTGAAGGAAAATTGTCCAAAAATATATTGATGAGATCCATTGCAACATCAACAAATGACAAATTAAATAAGAAGCTCAATGTCTCATAAAGCACACAAAAGGCTCAAAAATATTAAAAAAAATAAAAATGTAATATTTTATTGTATAGAGCTTGTGAAGGTGTCCAAAATTTTTTATTTTATCTCAATTAGACCATCTTTGGATTTACTATGAGTTGAAAAATTAGAAAAAGCATAAATAAGAATAAATAAATAATTAAATTTTAATTGAATATATAATAAATATGAAAAAAGATAAATTAAACTAATGAAATACAATCAATGTAATACGAGCAGATATATAGTTCACCATAGTAATAGATCCAAATTAAAGAAAACAAGTTTTAAGAATTTAGGCAAATCTTATGGTAAAGAATATATTCCAAGGTGCTAAGAGTGAAGTGTAAGATCACTGATTATTGAATCAAAAATAAATTAAAAAGTTCTATTAATGCTTGCCAAATATGTAGAAAATCAAATAATAAAATCTTTAAAAATGAATATTTAATTAGATAGGTCCCCTTTAGACGAGTCAAAAGACATTTATTTTGCCGTAATCTAACCACATTTGATGTTATTGTGAATTATCAAAATAAATAAGTACATATAATAATAAATCATGTTTTGAGCAAAATAAATATATTTGAAAGAAAAAATTATTTAAATTAAAAAACATAATATAATAAATTGAAAAAAGTAAAAGTGAATGAGAAAATAATTTGAGTTCCCTAGTAATACAACCAAATAAGAGCAAAGAAGCCAAATAATTAATATAAATTATTTGTGAAAGTTGCATTTAATGAAAGTAAGGAAATCTACTATTACATACATGATCAAATCTTGTGCAAACAAAAAATCTTATAAAACATTTCAATAGTTTAGTGAAGTAGAATATTAATAAATTTAAAAATTAATATATAATTTCATAAAGCTCATCAAGTTGAACGATAATATATTTTTTTGTTTATATTACACAATAGTTACAAATTTTGTGTATTAAAAAAGTAAGTATAAAAAAAATTAAATTATTATTTCAATATTAGATAAACATTTATTAAAGCAAAAAAGAGTTAAGTTAAAGCAAAGTAAAATAAAAAACAAAGTGATATTGGTGGTCTTTTTAGAGTATATTTAAGGTAATATAGTAAATTTTGAAAATAAAAGAAAAGTTTTAATGAAATGACATATATATAAATAAATATAGCATTCAAAGATGCTAAGAAAATCATGTGTAACATCAAAGATTTTCAAACAATGAAAAAATAAAACGACTGATAAAGCATGTAAAATCTTTAAAACAATTTTTTTTAAAATATAAAAGGAGTATTTATTAGATATAACTCGTTAAGACAAATTTAATGATTCTTGTTTCATCTCAATCGATCCTCATCCAGTATAACTACCAATTACAAGTTTAAATGCACATAAAAATAATAATTAAATATTTTATTAATAACTAAATATATGTCTAAATTCAAATAAGATTAATTGAAGTAATATAATATTACGAAATCAAGAAGATATAAAATATTGCATGTGTAGGGGTTTAGAGTTACACACAAATGTAAACAAACTATTGCACAAACTTCTAAGAAATGTAATAAAATTTATGAAAATATTACATTCCAAGATACTAAGGACATCGAGTATAAGGCATTGAGTGTCAAAATTTGTAAAAATCAAAATAACTAATAAAATGTTCCTAAATACTTGAATCAATATATAAATAAACATTAAAGTGAAAATGAGATATTTTAAATCATTGTAGTAAAACAAATTCTAGTTAGTTTAGTGTTACATATAAATATAAGAAAATAAAAATAAAAATTTCAAGAAAGAAGGTAATTCTATTAAATCGTTGAGATCGAGTGTAACTTTTTTTATACCTAAATCTAGTACTATCAAAAATATTTGTCAAGCTCAGCAAAATTCATATAAATTAAAATATAAAAAGATACAAAAAAAGTTAAAATGGATAGAGCACATAGAGAAGTGTCCAATGACATTTATTTCTTATTGATCACTTGTAATTTGGATTTACTATCAACTACTAAATTAAATAACCATAAGCAATAGTAAATTTTTAATTTAATGTTAGGTAAATATATATTGAAGTTAAAATTAGGTAAATTGAAGCAATGTAATATAACAAAATCATAAGAAAATAAAGGTTACCAAAGAGGTCATTTTGAGTTACATAGAAACACAACTAAATCAAAGCAAAAAATTTGAAGAAATGCGCAAATTGTGGGAAAGTTGCACTACAAGACACCAATGAAATCGAGTGTTACTTCCATAATCATCAAATAATGGACAAATTAAAATTACAAATAAAATGTACTAAAATAAAAAAAATAGTGAAAATATAAAAATTAATATATAATTGGATAATTTTGTCCTATTTAAAATTACTACCAATTAAAAACTTAAATAAGAATAAATATTTCAAAAATTATTTTAATTATAAATAAATATATATTAAAAGAAAATTAAGTTAAAATTAAGCAAAATAATACAATAAAATAGAGGTAATGTAAATGTGATAAGAGAAGAAATTTAGAGTTACTTAGTTATATGAGCAAATGAAAGTTAAGAATTTAAAGAAATGAGATAAATGTTATGAGAAACTTGCATACCAACATTGTTCATATCATGTAGCATTGAAAATCTCATTAAGCATGTTGTGACCATAGAAAAAAGTTTACAAAAAATTTAAAAAATGAATATTAAAACTTATAATGCTTTTCAAGATGTTCGCAATAATCGTTATTTCCTCTCAAACAAACCTTGTGCAGATTTCATGTTTATTACCAAAGTAAACGAGCTTTAATAATGAAAAATTATTTTTGAATGTTAAATAAAGGTGATTAAAGCTGAAAATGTGATAATTTGATGAAATATAATAAAGCATAATCGTAGCAATGTAGTGGAAACTTAAGAAGTGAATTTGAGTTTTATAGCAAGCTAAACTAATTAAAAGAAGAATTTGGAAAATTAAATAAATTGTGTAGGAACGTTGAATTACAAAATACAATGGAGAAATGAAGTAACATCAGAGATAGCCAAATAAGGTATGAATTAAAACATTATAAAATAAATATTTAATAATAATAAAAGAAATATTTAATTAAATAGCACTTATCGAGATAACTCTAATGACATTCATTTCATCTTGATTAGACGTCATGAGGAGTTATTATGATCTGTCGTAATAGATATGCAGAAATAGCAATAAATAAATTTTTAATTTATAGAAAATATATTTTAAATATGTAATAAGATAAATTGAAGCATGTAATTTGCCTAAATCTTGACAAAGTAAAGACACACAAGAGCTAAATTTGCCTTTCAAATTATTAAAACAAAGTTTAATCAAAAGATTTCAACAAATGTGATAAAGTTTATAGGAAATTTCTATTAAAATATAATAGGGAGTTTGATTGTAACATCCCTTTTTGTTAAATAAAGTTTGAATTACAATTTCATATAAAGAATCATAAAACCCTAATGAAAAAATATTTAAAATAAAGTAATAGTGAAATATTTAAATAGATAGAGCACATATAGATGAGTCTAACAAATTTTTTTCATCTTTATTAGATATAATATGGAATTATTGTGAACTACAAAAGCAAATATGCATAAATAATAAAAAAATAATATTTTTAATTAATTAATTAAATATATATTAAAACAAAAATAAGATAAAGAAAACTATAATAATATAAACAAATCAAAGAGCTGTAAAAGGTGACATGGGAAGAGATTTACATTTACAACGTGTGCAACGAAACAAAAAAAAATTGTGCCAATGTGATCAATATTACTTAAAAGTTGCATTCCAAAGTTCTAAAGGGTTCAAGTGTAACATCATTCATTAATTAAATTATGTATAAGAAAATTTCTAATAAGTTATGCAAAACTTATGAAAAATATTTTAAAAAAAACAAAGAGTAACATTTTGTTAAATAGAGTTAACTGATGCAAGTCTAATAATATTAATTTTTTTCTTGATCAAACATTTTTTGGAATTGCTATGAATTTCAAATTTTAATAGTAATAAATTTTAATAAAATATTATTTTAATATTAACTGAATTATAGTATAGCAAAAATGAGATAAATTAAGGAAATATTACACAAATAAATCAATGCGATATAATGGTCACATGAGAGAAAAACATTAGCTTCATCATAATATAATTAAATTAAAAAGTGAATAATTTAGGGAAATGAGATAAATTTAATGAGAATGTTGCATTCCATGATATCTTCAAGGTCTAGGATGACATGTTAAATAATCAAATCAAGTATGAAACTAAATAGCTAGAGAAACATGTCAAATTATTAAAATATAATTATCAAAATATTAAAAGATAAATGCATGATTTTATAAAGTAAGTCAGAATGATTCCAACGTGGTTCATTTCATCTCTAATTTATCAAATTATGCATTTCTATGAAATGCTAAAACTAAAAAGCTTTAATAATAATAAAATATTTTTTAATATTAAATAATAACATAATAAAATTGAAACGAAATAATTGAAGTAATAAAATAAAACTAAATCAAATAAATGTAAAGCTCACTCGAGAGGTGAATTAAGCTTTCTGAGAAATATAACCAATTCAAAACATTGAAGTTTAACAAATAAAAAAATTGTTTGGCAATGTTGCATTCTGATATACTAATAAGATCAAGTATAACATCTAAATTATTAAATTTAGTTTTAATCAAAATTTCACTCCAAAAATTTAAAATACCTAACTAAATAGAAATTGTTTTTTAAAAAACTATAAAAAGTAATATTTTTTTGACAAAGCTCTTCAAGATAGTTCCTAATTGTTTGTTTCATCTTAAATGGGCCTTGCTTAGAATTTTCTCAGATAACCAAAGAAACTAACAATAAATTAAAAAATTATTATTTTAATAAATAAAAGATATATGTAAGTTGAAGTAAGATATAATAAGGTAATAAAATATAAGTAAATAAAAGTTTTTTTCTTGAGAATAATAGATTTGAGTTTGAGTTCCATTGAAATGTCATAAAATCAAAGAAAAAAAGTTGATGAAATGAGATCAATTGTACAAGGAAATTTCTTTCCATGATTAAGAAAAGTTGAGTATAACATTGTGGAGCATGTAACAAGGTATGGACGAAATATCTTGTGTAGCATACAATTACATAAAAAAATATTTAAAAAATAAATAATAAATATTCCATAGGATAAAACATATAAATATGAGTCAAATAATATTTGTTTCATCTAAATTTGTCTTTCATTAGAATAACTAAAAATTGGAAAATTAAATATGCATAAATAAAAAAATAAATATTTACACATTATGTACATTTATATTAAAGCACAAATAAGATAAAGTCAAGCAGCTCAATATTTTTAAATCTAGGTGATGCAAAAGTCACATGAGCAAAATGTTAGAGTTAAATGGCAATATAACAAAGCTCAAGTGAAAAGCTTGAAGATATGAGATAAGGTTTATAAGAAAGCAACATTCTAAAATACTTTTAAAATCAAGCATAAATCCTAGATAATTAAATCATGTGAAAATAAAAATTTAACATAAAAGGCACAAAAATACTTGAAAGAAATTTAAATTTTAAATAAATTATTAAATAATTAGATAAATGACATATGTTTTATCTTAATAGGAACACATTTGAAATTACACAAATTTATGAAATAAATATACATAACTAATTAGAATAATGTTAGTCCAACACTAAGTTCATATGTATTAATGTTGAAATAAGAAAAAATGAAGAATTTGAATATAACAAAATACAGGAAAAAATAAGAAGAGAATGGTTAAAGTTTTGAAGAAAGTTACATTGCAAGATAGTAAGAAGATTGTGTAACATCCTCGATCATTAAAAAATACAATTTAAATAAACTAATAAAGCATTCCAAAATTAAGGAAAATGAAATATTTCAAACATCGAAAATAATATATCATTTCATAGGGCATTTCAAGATGACTACATTGATGTTTGTAAAATCTCTATTAGACTTTGTTTAGAACTAATGTGAATTACCAAAGTAGATAAGTATAAATAATAAAACATTATTATTATAATAATAATTAAATATTATAAAAGCTAAATAAGATAAATTGAAGCAATAAAATACAAGCAAAAAGTGTTATAATGGTCACATGAGAAAGATTTTTCACATAGAAAATTGACCAAATTAGGGCAAGAAAGTTAAAAAAGTGAGAAAAGATTGTACAAAAAAGTTGCACTCCAAAATAGTAAATAGATAAAGTGTAATATTTATTATTACAAATATAATTATGATCAAACATTTCTCAAAAATATCTAAAAATATAATAAAATAAAATACATAAAAATATAAAAACGAATCATTAATGACATTTTTTCATCTTGATCATAATTTATTTAGAATTACTACAATTTAGAAAATAAAAAATGCATGAATAATAGCAAATTGTTATCTAAATATTAAGTATAATAACATTTCAACAAGACATATATTTGATTAGCAAATCATGTATGAATCAAAATATCTCATAAAAATTATAGTGATTTGGTGCATAAAAAGTATCTTTATTTTAATATTAATTTAATATATAATAATTTTTAAATGAGAAAAATTTTGCAATATAACTTAACCAAACCAAAGTGATATAAAGGTGACATGCTATAAAATTTATAGTTTCGTCAGAATATTGCCAAATAAAAGAAAAAATTTAAATAAATGAGATAAATTATACAAGAAAAATAGCATGCTAATCTACTAAAGACATGAAGTGTAACATATTCGATCATCAATTTTGGTTTCAATGGAAAATAATTTTAAATCATGCCAAAAGAAATGAAAAAAATAATCAAAATTTTAGAAATAAATATTTAATTTGGAAGAGCTCATCAACATGAGTTAGAAGATTTTTTTTGACTTAATCAGACCACATTTAGAATTACTATTAATTACAAAACTAAAAAAGAAAAAAATTAATATTTTAATATTGAGTACATATAAATGAAAAGCTATAAGAGATAAATTAAAAGAATGTATTCTAACAAAATTTAAGTGATGTAAAGGTCATATAAGATGAGATTCAAATTTACACACCAACATAACCAAATAAAAAGGGTAATTTAGAGGAATTGAGATAAATTGTATAAAAAATTTTCATTTCAAGGTACTAAGGAGGTCGAGTGTAATAATATTCATTAAAATTGTTGGGTCACCCTTGTTTTTAGTGAGTCAAGCTTCAAATGTTTAGTATTGTTTCATAATGAGCTTGCTTAGAATGAAAGAGGTTTAAATGTAAAGAGCAAACCATGTACTTTTGAAGATGGGGAACATGTAGTCTTCAAATTACCATAGAGTGTTCCAAAAACTTCAAAGATTGAAGGAATGCACACAAAATTTCAAAAGATTTTCTTTTTATTATGAAATTGAATTTCATATTATTGATTAAAATGACACAACTTCATTCATCTAAAGGACCTAGTTGTTTAAAAATGTTCATGATTTAGAAAATTTATAAGATTTCATTTTTCATTCTTTTCTTGCATCAAATCCTACTTAAGCCATTGGTTTAAGAAACATATGATTCTATTTGTTTGATAATTCTTTTCTTCATTAAATCGTACTCATGTATATTTGCGAACTTCTATAATAAGTTGATTATCAAGCACTAATTAAATAAAAAATTAAGTTGTTATTATTTTCATAATTTAAAAAATATTTAGTCCATATCTTAAGCTATGCCCAATTGTGTTTTAGAACCTATTCAATCTGAGGCCCAATTTTTGTCTAGTGTAGTCCTGAATCTAGTTTTGATCTAATAATGATATGAGCGAAGTAGGTGACGAAATCTTAGACACATAAGGAGGAAGCCAACCCTAATTAGGCTTGAACATAACACTCATTGGAACACTTATAAAGTGTAAAGCGTTTGCATATACTAAAATGTGTGACTAATCCTTTGTGCCTGTCTGCTTACAAAATAGTGAGTACTATCTGATTGTTCATTTCTACAATCTCATTGTGGTGATAATGTCCAACATTCCACAGGTAAAGATTGTTGGATTCCTCACCATCTGACCTTCGAATGGATGGTATAAGTTTCATCCATTATAAAGCGATTACTACAACCTCAACATATGAGATTGTCACCTTGTCTAACTTCATCATATGCTAGTCCTTATGAAATATTTTTTCATGAATCATGCAGCTCTAATTTATCCATTTTCAGTTCTAGGGATGAATCTTTTTTATTTTATTATTGATTAATTAAAAGACCATGATCTAATTTGACTTCATCCAACCGTCAATAACTTATTTGCTTTTAAACCTTTTTGATCAAACGGTCACAAATGGCTTTATGAAGATAATGTTACTTCTATTCACCACACCTAATGGCTATTTCGCAAGTCATTACTTGTGTCATTTTGGTAAGCATTTAAAAAGAATTATTTAAGCATTTGAAAAAGCCTTTTAGGTTTTCTATTAATAGCTTTTAAATAAAGCTTTTCTTCTACTTTGTAATGGTTATTAATCAAATTTTTTTGTAAATACCTAACCATGCCAAATGAATTAATTAATATTTGTTAACAACATTTCAAAATCACTATGAAGTGTTGCACCATATTATATTTGGCACAAATATGTCGTTACAGCACCAACATCTTACAATTAGTTGAAATTCTTAATTTTTCATGGTATGATTAATTCTTTATTCTTTTAATTTCACTTTTGCCTTTATACATTTATCAACAAAACCTGGAAAATTTGTAAGCTTTTTTAAAGAAAATTATTTTTTGTTTATTTTTTTGTTGGTCTACTTGACATTTGCAAACGGCTAAGTCATATTTGGTGATGTAAAAAATGTATTGGAGTTGAGCTCCTCAAAGCCTAGGATATAGTTGATCCTACAAAAAGTAATAAGTTGGAAGTGAATCACAAGAAAACGTCTTCAGTTTTAAATATTTCCTTAGATGAGTTTTTTTTTATCAGTTAGGGGTGGATGTAGGTTTTCTTATGAATGGAATCACTTATACATTCTATGTAGGATTGTAACTTTTTTTATTTTTCTTAATCATAAATTTCATAAATTAATAAGTTTATAAATTAATGTTTTCAACCATAAAATATTTTTTGCAAAGAACATTTAAAAAATAATTGAACTCTAGAAAATATGATTCACACACTCATTTTATATGATTCACACACTCATTTTCACTTCAGTTAGTTTTAGAGAGGGTTCCCTATAAAATGTTGGTGAAATCACTTTGGTAATCCATCATGTGTGCTTTATTTATTTTTTAAAATTTAACTAATTTTATTTTTGTTGCACATTAATTTTTATTTTCTATATTATCATTTTTTATGCTTTCCAAAATAGCTATGTTTATTAATTCCCTTATTTATATCTATTTAACTTCACTAATAATTGATATTTGTGAAGCTTTTCATGATGAATTTTCATCTTGTCATCTTCTATAATTTAAGGGTGAAATTGTTTTTCTTTTGTACTTCCCAAAGATAGAGGTAATAAGTCAGTAATGTTAACTAAATTACATGGTAAAGAAATGAATTACTTATTGCAGACATTGCCCAAAGAAATTGGTGTGAAAGTGCGTATGGTTACAACTTGTTTTGAGTTCATGTAAAGATTAGATATATTGAATGGTAGATCAAATCTGAATATATTGGTGATGATAAGAAGTAGATGAACCAAAAGAAGAAAAAAGAGAAGGAAAAGTGAATAACCCAGAAACTCAATTGAGAGATGAATCATGATGGTAAACTTATATCGAGTATTTGTTATTCTAGCCATGGGTTTACCTTAGAATCTTCTGTTGAAATACCAAATTCATTTTGTAAATTAGTTTTTTTAGCATAAAATATTAATTAGCATGCATGGTGATCTTAAGAGAGTTTGTGCAAAACATGAATCTATAATAGTTAAATTGCTTCAACAATATAATGGACTTAATGAAGAAAATATTTATTCATCTAATCAAGTTCATTGTTATATTTTTAAAATTTCATGTTTGAAAGTTTCAAATAACAAATATGAAATTGAGTTGTTCACATATATTTCATGAAATATTGCATTAAATTTATGGAGTGATAAGTTAAGCAAAGAAAATTCTTTTATTAACAAAAAACTAGAAAATTTTGAATCAATTAAAAAATAAATATATTATCTAAAATAAAACTATACTAGTTTACTTTCTCATGTATATAATTATAACATTCACATTGACCTTCATGTTCTACTTCATTAATTCTTGTGAAAATGAGTAATTTTTACTTGAATGATTGTTAAATGTTTAAAAATGCATTATTTTTAAGAAAATGTGACAACAAATAATTTATGTTTGCATGATAATTATAGATTGAAAAAAAATCATATATTGATGTGTTCAACACATAAACCATATCTCCTTTTCATACATGTAATTGCCAAGCAAAATTTGATATTGTAAGAAGTTATTGTTAAAAATTTGGATATCTTACATTTGATTATCAAATTAGGGGATCAATAAATATAAAGCATAATAGACATGGTTGGATTATTTAGGAAACAACTTCTAGAAATTTGCTTACAATTGCAAAACATGCACAAATTTATGACAATTCAGCCTAAGATGGTTTGGGTTCTTAAATTTAATGCTTAAATAGTTTTGTAGGGTGTGTCTCAAAATTTTAATGCCTATGAAGAAAAACCATGCTTTCTTAGTTTGTGTAGGTCATTGACAAAATATTTGAGGTCTTAGCTCATTATTGATAAATATTAATCATTTAGAACTTGTTCATCAAAGCATATACTTGTCACATGATAAATTCAAATAGGGCAAGCAAGTCACTATCATATTTTTTCCTTGAAATTTTTTTGATGAAATTTGATTGAATAACATATTATTCGCTATTAAAATGTTAAATCTATGAGTTCATTGTTAAATGAAAGTTGACTTTAGGATTCATTATAAAAAAGATGCAAAAGAGAAACTAGGTAATGTAGGAAATGAAATTTAAATGATCTTTGAATGAGTGGACTTTTAGAGATAATTTATTTTGGACTCAAGAAGCTTAAGTTTACGTGAAAAGAAACTTTTGTGATTGATATTCAGTTTTTTAATTTGGTAGAGTTAAATTTTATAAGAACAAAAATATGACCATCATAAGCTTTTTTGAATTGATTATAAAACTAAAAATATAAAAATAGTTTTAGTTTAAAAAAATTTAAAACAAATATCTATATGATTATAATAAGGAGTGGAAAATATGAGATCAATTTATATTTCTCACTTACGATTACATGTAAGACTATATAATGAAAAATAATAAAATTTACATGCTTGGAGTTAATTTACTTCAATTTTAAAATTTAATAAAATTTAATATTGATATTTTTTTAGGTTTACATTTGTTATTTTATTTTTATTAGAGAAGAGATAATAAAAAAGTTTGATAATTTAATTTGTAACTTAGATTGGTAAAAACATACATGCTATGTTTGATTAGTGAATTACAAAAATAAATAATAAAAAAATGAATGATTTGATGGTGTTATTATGTACCTTGTATTGAAAAAATGGAGAAAAATAAATTAGACTTCAAAGAATATCTAGAAGAAGCTCATCAACACGTATTAGGAGATTGTTAGTATCAATATCTATGGGAGTCAAATAGATGACATGCTAATGAAGGAGTTTGAAAATGAGTTTCTATAGTACATTTATATTTTTCATAGAAACTATATTTGGTGAAGATACTCTCAGGTTTGTATGTTAATTTCATGAATCGATAGTTAGAAAAAAACTTTAAAAATTTTGTATAAGATTTAATTCTTATGCTTAGTGATTAATAGCATAAGAGAGCTAAATAAGTTCTAAAAAATAAACAATATGAAAGTGAAGAAATTATTGGAGACAAGACTAGACATGTTATTTAGGGTATACCATAAACTTCATCATTATAAGAAAAAATTCACAAAATTATTATTGTTTGACTAGATCAAATCTTGTTTAGAATACTACTAGTCATCAAGGTAAATAAGGATAAGTAATAAGATATATTTATTTTGAAAAGAAGCAAATATATATGAGAGTAATAATGCCATAAATCGAGTTCATGTAATCTAACCAAATTAAAACAATGTAAAAGTCAAGAGTTAGATATAATATAACAAAAAAAGTTAAAAATTGAAAAAAAAGAGTAAAAGATTTTATGGAAAATTAGCATTCTAAAATATTAGAGGGATCGATCATAACATCCTCGATTGTTAAGTCATTTACTAGTCGAAATAGCTAGTAAAACATGCCAAAACTAATGACAATAAAAAAATTAATAACATAAAAAATATTATTTAATTAGACAGAGTTCATCAAGATGAATCAATCAATATTTGTTTCATCTCAACAATATCTCACTGGGAATTACATAAAATTAACAAACTTAGCAAAAATAAATTATAGTAAATTATTATTTTTATTTTATATGGAAAAAACACAATGATGATATGAGATAAATTGAAGTAACATAATATAGACAATGTATATGATGTAAAGGTAACATGAATGGAGAATGAGTGTTTCATAGTAACTCATGCAAATCTAAAAGAAAAATTTTAACAAATGCAATAAACCATGCAAGAAAGTTGTATTACAAGATACTAAAGAATTTTACTGATCAGAATGCAAGGGACAAGGAGGAATGCGTCTCTCAGTTATTGGCTAGAGAGGAGGTAGCGAAGGTGAATAAAATCAGCTTCAAGGAGGCTTTAACCTCCAATAACAATAATTGTAGCAGTCGGGCTACTTCATTTGTGCGGATGGCTTCAATTGACGTTAAGGAAAGAGCGGCAAGCCTACCAGACCACGGGGACAATGAGGAGGTTCTCATGTCGTCGGAAGCTTGCTACCGACGGATTGAATTCCACAAACAAGACCTGGTCGGGCGTGTCTACGGTAACAACCTCCCATTTTCTGTGATAGCCCGCATTCTGCAGAAGAGATGGGGGAACTACTGCAATTTTAAGGTGTTGGATCTGACAAATGGGTGTTTCTGCCTTCATTTCGAATCTATGCAAGATAGGAATGAGGTGTGGTTGGGTGGACCTTGGCAGGTGGCCGGTCAGGCCATGGGTCTGGATGTCTGGACGCATGATTTCCGGCCAGATGACAGGATGATGATGTGCGCACCAATTTGGATTCGTCTTCCGGGACTTCTGTTGATTTACTGGGATGTGGAAAACATCCTCTGCATTGCCAAGGCGGTGGGAGGCCTTTCTTGCTGGATGGCTGGACAGCGGACATGCAGAGGTCCGCCTTTGCGAGAATTTGCGTCCGCATGGACCTCTATAAACCCTTGAAACCTGGAGTTTGGTTGAGGGGGGAGTTTGGGAGGCTGTACCAACCTTTTGAATATGAGGGTTTGCCTCGCGTTTGCTTCAACTGTGGTCGGGTGGGACACTTGGCGGAGCAATGTAGCCTACGGGAGCCAATGAAGAATGCAGATAGTAATATAGGTGGGGAGGAACCAGAGAAGGCACCAGTAGCGAAGGCCTCATTGCCAATGAATACCAAAAATATTACAAGGGAACTCACGAGAGGATTCACTGGAGAATGGGTGACTGAGGACAAGATCATGGAGAACGAGAGACTAAATGCTTGCTGTGGGCCTAAAGAAGGAATTGAAACTCCCGGGTTTCAAACGCAAGCGGGGAGGCCGGAGGAGACCGTAAGGCAGGGAACCCTTGGACCATGGATGCTTGTTGCTCCTAGACGGAGGAGGCAGGGTACCTGGGCGGCTGTGCAGAACCGAAACACATACCTGAGCAGTCTCTCAAGAGGAAGGCAAGCTAATAACATGAATCTAGGAAGGAATGGAAGGCTGAGAAGCATATCTGCAGCCAGTGGCAGGGGATTGTCGAGGCGAGACTGGTTGCCCAAAACTCAGGGGAATAGGAACAAAGACTTTCAAGGCCATCAACAGGGGTCGAACAGGGAAGCAGAGGAAGTAAAAACATAACAGGTGGGCGACAACAGAGGGGATGGTGGATGTAAAGCTGATGGTTGTATTAAAACGTAGCTATTGGTGGACTCTTACGCTGCGTGTGGTGGAGCGCAGACAGAGGGAGGTGAGAAATGGGATGGCTAAGTCACAGCAGGATTGTGAGTGCCTGAGATGCTTCCCTATGGGGTGGAAAAGCAGGGGTTTCCTAAGAGGTGACAAATCGCAGCGAAATTAATGATATGGAATATCAGGGGTGTCCGAGACAGAAAATTGAAAGGCTTCCTGCGAAGAATGGTTCGTGGCAATAGCGTTGAGGTGGTGGCGCTTTTGGAAATCAAAGCAAACAAATTCCAGAGGAAGGATGCAGATTGGTTACTCGGGAGGGGCTGGAATTTTGCGGTGCAACCCTCAGAGGGGATGTCAGCGGGGATCATTATAATGTGGAGGAGCTGGGTAAACATCATTATCACGACATCCACGTCACATATGGTGGCTCTCCAATTATCTCTGGAAGGAAGAAAGGTGATGAATTGCTGTGTGATATATGGCCCGAAGGATCATTGTAGGCGGCGGGAGGTTTGGGACGAGGTAAGGCGCATGGATACGGGAGGAAACCCACTTATGGTGGCAGGGGATTTTAACATCATAATGTCATAAGAGGAGAAGAGAGGCGGGAGGAAATTCAGATTTGGGAAGGAGCAGCAGGAACTCGCAGACCTAATGCAGGACATGTAGTTGACAGATGTGGGGTTCAGTTGAAATATCTTCACATGGTGCAATGGGAAAACCAGGGGAGCTCGTATCCTTGAGAGACTCGACAGGGTCCTCCTTAACCTGGTGGGATTGCAGGATTTTTCAAACTGCGCTGTAACACACCTTGGTAGGATAGCTTCTGATCACTGTCCTCTGTTAATTGATATGGGCTGTCGGCAAGCTAGAAAGCGCATCTCCAGAGTTCAATTCGAGTGTGTTTGGCTTCAATTTCCGCAGGCAATCGGTGTTGTGCACCAAACGTGGAGCAGAAGTGTGAAAGGTGATCAAATGGGGGCGTTGTCGACCAAATTCCGCCGTTCATTAGGTATGCTGCGGCAGTGGACCAAAGAGGAATTGGGAAACATTGTGGATTTAAATAAGAAGCTGGAGAACTGCATCAATACATTGCAGATGAAAGAATCCTTGGAGGGTCTGCGGGAGGAGGAAAGCGCTGAGCTTGGCCAAAAAATTTCGGCTTTTCACCATGGGTGCGCCCTGGAGGAGAAGTGATGGTGGCAGTGGGTGAAGCTTCATTGGGCACAGCTGGGGGATCGAAATACCACGTTCTTCCATGATGCTGCTTCGGCTCGGTCGCGCACGAATCGCATAACTATGCTGAAGGATGAGGAAGGGAAGATGATGGATACACAGAAGGAGATTGGCGATGCACTGTTGAGTTTCTTTAGGAAGAAATGGAGCAGCGGGGGCTGTGCACCTCTGATGTTCAATTTTGTGCCAAGAACCACTGTCAATGAGGATATGGCCTCTCAGCTATGTAGTAAGATTACTGAGAAGGAGGTTATTAACGCAATAAAGGGGATGAGGAGGAACAAGGCACCTGGAAATGATGGTATTTCTGCTAAATTCATACATTGTTTCTGGGAGATTACTAGGAGTGATATTACCCGCGCGGTGTTGGCATTCTTTGATGCTAAGAGAATGCCGAAGGAATGGAAGGAGACCTTGGTGGTACTGATTCCCAAAAGGAAAGGCGCTTGTATGCCTACACAATTTCGTCCCATCAGCCTTTGCAATACAATTTATAAGGTAGTGGCGCGGATCTTGGTGGAGCGGCTTAAGCCCCTGATGCCTCGCCTTATATCTCGGGAACAGGGAGCTTTTATCCCAGGTCGTTGCATCTCAGACAACATCTTCATTGCGCAAGAAATGGAGACATGCATGCACTCTTGCTCATCCAAATCTGGTCTCATGGTAGTCAAGCTTGACATGATGCAAGCGTATGACAACATCCGGTGGGATTTTTTGTTTGAGATGCTAAGGATCCTTGGGTTTCCCAGGCTTTGGTGTGACTGGATCTCTGCCTGTATCACCTCCCCCACTTTTTGTGTGCTTGTTAATGGCATCCGCCTGCCATGGGTGCAGGCTCCTCATTGTTTGAGGCAGGGCTGCCCTCTCTCACCATATCTATACGTCATTGCGTCGGAATACCTCTCGGCACTTATGCATGAATATGAGTCCAAGCAGTTATTGGGGTTCAGACCTGGGAAGCACGCACCACTGGTGTCTCATTTGTTGTATGCGGATGATGTCATTATTTATGCCAATGCAACGTACAAGGCTGTGTGCTCAATTCGCAGAGTAATTAAACTTTTCAGCAAAGTAGCAGGCTTGCAGAAGAACCTTTCTAAATCTAGTGTCCACTTTAGCAGAAAAAGCAGCAGGTTAAAGACTAGGAAGATTGCCAAAAAGCTTGGTATGGTGCGCGGGGACTCCTTAACATATCTTGGGGTACCAATCTCGGCAAAGAGGCTCAAGAGGGCTGATTTAAATTTCCTAATCGAGAAAATGGAGGCATGCATAGCAAGCTGGAGGATTCGTCCCCTGTCTTTGGCTGGTAGAGTCTCACTTGCTACCTCTGTGCTCAACGCCATTCCCACGTATGTTCTCAGACACTACACTGTGCCGGCGGGTGTCATCGACGAGATCGAGAGGCGCGTGAGGAGCTTCTTGTGGAATGGAGCAAGCAACTCTCATATGATCCACTATGCACCATGGAGCTGTGTTACACTTCCAAGGAATGCGGGCGGCTTGGGGCTGAGGGATTTTCGCGTGTGGCAGCGTGTTCTGATGATGAAACAGTGCAAACGGTTGCTGTGTCGCGAGGAAAGCCCGTGGGTTGACATCTTCGGGAGGAAGTACGGGGGCAATTTGGCGACTTCAAGGATTCCGTGGAACATATCCCAATCGGGCAAGCTGGTGCTTGAGGCAATGCCGACGGCAGTGACGGTGTTCGTTTGGAGAATTGGTGACGGTAAGGAGGCGAGATTTGAGGAAGACAACTGGCTTGGCTTCCTCCCAATCTGTATGTGGCCGACGCTGATCAATATGGAGACGGTCTGGCTGGCGTGGGTGGCGGATTGTATCAATGATGACGACGAGTGGGATGTTCACAGAATTCGGGCTTGGGCAAGTGCTCTGCTCCTTGACAGAATCCTTCATTTGCCCAGGGCGAGATTCTCTACTCGCGACATGCTGGTCCAGGTGCACACGGAGGTAGAGGTGGTGGACAATGGCAGAATTTATGGGGACCTGAAGTGCAGAGAGGGAGACGGCCTTCCCACGGCGAGCTAGCGGGGTTCGAAACAGCTAAGGGGTCTCTGGAAGATTAAAACCTTGCCGCGGGTACGCCTGTTTCTTTGGAGGGTGGCGAAAGACTCTCTCCCCACGGCGACGTGGCTGTCACGGAGGGGAATGGCTGAGAACCGAGGTTGTGTTTGGGGCTACGAGGAAGAGGAGACAGCGCTACACATCTTTTGGAGTTGTCCACAGGCCCAGGCTCTTTGGCAGGATTCTGCTGCACGGGACGCCGTGGATGCTGTACTGTTGGCGAGGGAGGTCAACGACGAGGTGGTCAACGACGCCAGCCGTGACTTCATCCGGCAGCTTATGGATTTCATTGGCTCGCCGGCGGCAAGGTACGGGGTCGGAGTTGCGCACGCTGCATTTCTGGCTACGTCGTTATGCTATATATGGGGGAGGAGGAACGCGAAGAGACATAATGCTCCACTTGGCAATCTTGTGATGTTATTACGAAATGTGAAGATGGAGATCATTGCTGTAGTTGAGCAGCGCAATCTACATTCATCCATGTCCTGCGGGAACCCATACAGTTCACCCGAACTGCATGTAACCCATAGATGGGTTCCTCCCCCCACTGGATGGATTAAAGTGAACTGTGATGCTGCTTGTGGTTTGGATTCTGCAGGTATTGGAGGTCCAGGCAGTACTTGAGGCGATGGAGGTCCAGGCAGTACTTGAGGCCTTCCAGCTATTGCGGAAGTTCCTGTCGCAGTTCCGTGCTATTGAGATGCAGACGGATTCCATGACGGCGGTGCTGACGATCCGAAAGCTTATTGCCAACGCACCTGTGGTTGGACCTATTGCTGAGAATATACGTTGTGCTAGTGATCTGGATGCCCTTACTATAACACATGTTTACAGGGAAGGTAATCAGCCTCTCGACTGGGTGGCACGTGCTGCTTGTCGAAAAGACTTCGTTTGGAATAGTGTGACCTCATATCCCAAGCCGCTCATCAAGCTGTTGCTGGTAGATTACATGTTCGATCATCCGTGAGGATAGCACCTATTAATGTACTTTTGCTGGGCTTGTGCCCCTTTTGAATATCAAAAAAAAAAACAAGATACTAAAGAAGGAAGTGTAATATCCTCATCATTAAATTAAGAAAATAAAATATGTAAAACATTGAAAATGTTAATTCAATTACATTTAGGTTATTGAAACAATTCCAACTACATTTCTTTTATCTCAACTAAGCATAACCAATAATAATAATAATAATAATAATAATAATATATTTAAATATTAAGAAAATTATAAATTTAGTTGAAATGTGATAAATTAACCCGCTACAATTTGTCCAAATCACTACGATGTAGTAGTCGTAGAGAGAAGAATTTCACATTCATAATAACATACAAAATCAAAGTGAAGAATTTAAATAAATGAGATAAATTGTATGACAAAGCTACATTTCTAGATACTAAGATGTTTCATTGTAATACCCTCAAAATAAAAAAAATGAGTTGAAATTCCATTTAAATAATTCCAAAATTCCAAAAATTAAATGTTTAAAAATAAAAACATGAACATTTAATAGCATTATGCTCGTTGAGACTAGTTTTACAACAATTGATACATCTCCATCTACCTTTTTTGGAATTTATAAGATTGTTAAATTAAGTAGGGAAAAAAGTAATTAAATATTATTTTAATGCAATGAAAATATATATAAAATTTTGAAAAATATAATTAGAAGGAACATAATTTAAAGATTCATGCATTTAAATGTCATACACGAAAAGAATTATAGTAACATAGTAATTTAACAAACTCAACATGAAATATTTTAAGAAAAGAAATAAATTATATGGGAAAGTTGTATTCCAAGATATTAAGGAGAGATAATGTAACATCTTTAATTGATAAATTAGGTACAATTCAAAATGCCTCTTCAATTATTTCAATCTTTAGATGAATTTTTAAATTATAAAAATGATTACATCATCAGAAAGAACTCATTCAAATAAGTCCAACTATGTTTTTTCTTATACATTAGAACACATTAGAAATTTTTATGAATTATTGAAGTAAATAAGTATAAAAAATAATAAATTACTGTTTCAATACCAAATAATTTTTTCAAAAGTGAAATTAAGAAAAATTTAAGCAATACAATAACGCTAAACTATGGTGATGTAAAGGTCTCATGCGAGGAGAACTCGACTTTTAGGGTAACCTAAAAAGCTAAAGCAAAAAAGTTGAAAAAAAGTGATAAATGTTATATGTTAGTTGAATTCCAAAATACCAAGGAGATCATGTGTAACATCCAAGATTATTAATTCAATTACAAGCCAAAATAACACCAAAAAAAGCTCAAGGACCTAAAAAAAGCACTAAGAAATATACAATTGAATATTTAATTTTACCAAGCTTGATAGGACGAGTCCAATGATAATTTCCTCTTCTCATTAATTACTCATTTAGAAATTTTATTAATTACCAATGTAAGTAGTGATAAATAACAATACTTTTTTGAATATTAAGAAAATCAAGATTTCATGTGAGGTGATTTAGAGTTTTATCATAATATAAAAAATTTTGAAGCATAAAAATCTAAGAAATAAGATAAAATGTATGAGATAGTTGTATTCTAAGATATTTAAGAGATAAAGTTTAGCTTTCTTATTTGTCAAATTAGGTAAAAATTAAAATGTCTCATAAAACAAGCTAAAACTGTAAAACTAAAACATTTAGTATTAAACAGTTGGATTTTATGTTTAATAGAGTTCATTGAGACGAGTCCAATGACTTTTTTGTGCCTTCATTGGTCCTCATTTCGAATTTTTACTAATTACCAAATTAAATAAGTAAGAAAAAGTAAAGAATTATTTGTAATATTAAATGAATTAGAATGTTAAAGTTGAAAAGAGATAACTTGAAACAAGTCAACTTAACTAAATTAAAGTGAAGCAATGGTTAAATGAGAGGACAATTACACCTTCATAATAATGCAAAGTTGTCAAAGCTAAAAATTTGAATAAATGAGACAAAACGAATGAGAGTTGATTTCCAAAGTGCCATGAAGACCATGCATAATATTCTTGTTAATCAAATAAGTTGTGTTTCAAGCTCTAACTACATAAAGCACATTAATATGAATGCACTAATGATTATTAGTTCTCCCTAAGACATTCTTTATAACCACTAAAAATTAACAAAGTAATTATGCATAAATAATAATGAAATTATATATATATATATATATATATATATATATATATATATATATATATATATATATATATATATATATATATATATATATATACATATACATATATTAAAGCAAAAATTAGTTGAATGAATGCAATATAATGTAACCAAATGATAAAGGTGTGAAGGTTATATATGAGGAGAGTTATAGTTTGTAGTAATATAACATTGTCAAAGAATAATATTTGATGAAATGATATAAATCTTATGGGAAAGTTACATTCTAAGGCACAAAAGAGATATATTGCAAGCTCTGCAAACATCAAAATAGAATAAAATATAAATATGTCATAAATTGTGTCAAAATCACAGAATATACAATACATAAATATATAAAAATGAATATTTTATTGAATAGAGCTAATTGGGGCAAGTCCAATCCTATTTAATTTGTCATCATCAAACTACATTTGAAATTACCATCAATTAAACATTACAAAATTGGTAATTCTATATTATGTAAATATAATACTAAAGTAAGAGAAATTTAAACTATGTAAGTTTTCTAAATATATGTGAAAGGTTTTATGAAAAATATGTTAAATTACTTTTTATGTTGCATTCTAAGATAGTATGGCAATTGAGTATAATATCATCAATTATTAAATCATGGATCAATTAAATTATTGAATGAACATGCCCAAACCTGAGAAAAGAAAATATTTTTAAACATAATAATTATTATTAAATTTTATAAAGCTCGACAAAGTGAATCTAATTATATTTGTTTCGTCTTGATTTGGCATCATTTAGAATTTTTGTGCACTATAACAATAAATAAACATAAATAATAATAAATTGTTATGTTAAAAATAAATAACACAAGTATTAAAGCTAAAATGTGATACAAAACAAAATTGATTTCAATAGAGGTTATTGAGATGCACCAAAGCTTGTACTATTAGAATTAGAAATGTTATAGAATTATTTCTAATTAAAAATTAAAAAGTAATAAATAATAGTAAATTTCTATAGGTATATATGGAATATTCTATTTGATAGAGCTTTTCAAGATGCCTCTAATGTCGTTTGTTTTGTATTGATCAAATCTGATTTGGAATTACACAAAATTACCCAATTAAATAAGCATAAAACATAATAAATTATTGTTTTAATATTTTGTAAATATATATTAAATTTTAAATTAGAAACATTAAAGAAATCTAACATATCAAATTAAAAGCAATGAAGGGGTCAAAATAAAAGAGATTTAGACTTACAAAATAATAACGAGTACATCATGTGCAGTAGCTTTGATTATCATATCATGTAAGAATCCAAAGTTCTCATAAAGCATGTCAAAACATTAGAAAATATAATATTTTAAAAAATTTTAAAAATAAAATTTAAATTTGTAGAGCTCAATTATATAGGCTCAATAATGTTTATTTTTTCTTGATCGTTTCTCATTTGGAACTACTATTAGTTTCAAAAGAAAATAAATTTAAAAAATTATAAAATATTATATTACATTTAGTAAATATTGAAGTTGAATTAAGATAAATTGATGTAATGTAAAGATATTGCTACAAAAAAAATTTAAAGTAACATTATAATACAACCAAATCAAAGAACACAATTAGAAGAAATGTGATAAATTTTTTTTGAAAATTGCATTCCAATCAGCTAAGGAGATCGAGTGTAGCAACTTTGATCCTCAAATTTTAATTTCTTCAAACTTTTCATATTGACTTGGTTGTCATACTAAGAAACTTTAATACTCGTCTAATGTGATGTTTAGATCAGTTTCATTTTCTAATATTAAAATGCTTCAATTTATCTTTTTTGAGCTTTAAAATATATATATATATATATATATTGTCATAATATAAAAATCATAAAATGTTATTATTTTTCCTCATTTAATTTAATAATTGATAGTAATTCCAAAAAACATCACATGGAAATATAACAAACATCACCAGGCTTGCCTCGATGTGCTCTATGTAATCAAATATTCATTTTTATATTTTTTTTTAAAATTTTTTGTAATATTTTGGTATGTATTACATGATATTTTGATTTGTTCCATATACAATGATTGAGCACGTAACACTTGGTTCTCTTATTATCATGGAATGCAAAATCTCTATAAAAGTTTTCTTATTTTTTCATGTTTTTCACTTTGATTTGGTTATTTTTCTATATAACTATAAATCTACTCTAATGTATGCTTTACATAATTTTTTACTTAGTTAGGTTACTTTACAACGAATAAACTTAATTAAGCCTTAAAATATATCTTCTTCATTTTGAAATAATAATTCATTTCAATTTTTGTTTACTTAGTTAGGTAACTCGTAGTAATTCAAACTATGGTTGGATCAAGACAATACAAATGTCATTTGAATCATCTAAGCAAGCTCTATCTAATTAATTATTCAACTTTATAATTTCTAATAATTTTAAAGATTTTTGCATACCTTATGAGAAATTTTATTTGTAGTTGATTTGATGATCAAAGATGTTATAGTCCATCTCATTAGTGTCATTTAAAACAACTTTCCTAATTAATTTATCTCATTTCTTATACATTTTTTATTTTATTTAGTTATATTCGTATGAAATTCTACATCTCCTCTCTTGTAACCTTTACATAAATTTTATTTAGTTACAATAAATTTATTAATTTGTCTTATTTCAACTTTCATAAATAATTATTTAATATAAATGAAATAATTCATCATTATTTATGCTTATTTCATAATATATTTTATAGTTTATTATATTTATGAGACATTATGCTTCATACCTTTTTTGTTGATGAAGAATGAAACACTCGAGCTTCTTAGTATCTTTAACTCCTCCCCTTACAATTTATTTCAATTTCTTTAGAGCTTTTCTTTTTTTGGTTATGATGTTATGAAACTATAATTCTCTTCTAATGTCACTTTATATTAATTTAATTTATTTATATTATAATAATACAATTTAAATTATTTAAGACTTGATAATTATAGTTAATAAATATATAATAATTTTTAATGTTTATTCATATTCAATTTCGTAATTAATAGAAATTTGAAATGAGGTCCAGTATAGAGAAAAGAAATGTTGTTAGACTCACATAACTATTTTAATCAAATAAATTTTCTAATTTTGTAATTTTAAATATTTTGTTTTTTATTATTTTTACATGTTATACGAAACATTTTTTATTTGTACCTAATTTGAAGATCATCAATGTTACTATCTTCTCTTAAATATCATGGAAAATTATTTTTCTATATTATTTATCTTATTTCTCTAAATTGTTTTCTTTCATTTGGTTATATAACTATGTAATGCTAAATCTCCTTTCTATTGTGCTTTAGATCCCTTTTTTATGTTGCTTTAGTTTATCTTATTTTAGCTTCAAAGTATTTTTACCTAAATTTTTAAATTGTTCTTTATTAGTATTTATATTGTTTAAAATAGTAATTTGTAGTAATTCTTAATGAAATATATTGAAAACAAAATGTCATTTCAATCATCTCATAAACGTTTATGTAATTAACTATTTATATTTCCAATTTTAAATATCTTATATTTTATGATTTTACTACGTTTTGTAAGATATTTTGGAGCATAACTTATTTGAGGATCATGGATGTTACAATTGATCTTGTTAATAATTTGGAAAGAGCCATCCCATATAATTTATCTCATTTCTTCATCAATTCACTATGATTTGGTGAAAATATTACAAAACAAAAATTTTCGTATCTTATTACCTTAACATCACATTGTTTTATTTGTACTACAATATATCAATTTTTCTTCATTCACCTTTCTATTATATTCATTTGGAATTAAAAGAATAATATTTTGAAATTTTCAATTATTTAATTTAAGAATTTACTATAATTCTAAATGAGATTCTATCAAGATGAAACAAACACCATTACAGTTTTGTAAATGAATTACAATGAATTGAATATTAATTTTTATATTCATAAAATTTTTTAAGGGATTTGCAAACTTTATGAGGGATTTTTGTTCATACCTAATTTGATAATCGATGTTGTTACATTTGATTTATTAATCTTTAGGTATTCAACATTTTCATTCAATTTAACTCATTTGACTTCTATAAATATTTCATATTAGTTTTGTTACATTACTATGTTATTCTAATTGTTATATTTTGTGACCCACAACATGCATTGGTTTTATTGAATTGCATTGGTTGAATTTATCTCTTTGTGTCCTTCACATAAACATCAATTTAGTTATTATTATTATTTTTTATTTTTTAAGGATATTCAATGGAATAATTAGTTCAAATTCCCAATGTTGTCTGATTAATATGTAATAGAGGTCATTGGACTTGTTTCGAAATGTTAAGTTTAGTAATGTACTTCTTTTTTTATAATTTAATTATTATTTTTTATTTTGTATGATTTGGCATGCTTTATTATGGATTTTGACATAGCTAATGTGAAGATTGAGGATATTTCACTTGATCTCTTTAATATCATAGAACGCAACTTTCCCAAAAAATTTATTTTGTTTGTAAAGATTTTTACTTTGAATTGGTTATATTACTACTTAAATTTAATTCTCCTCTTGTGTGATCTTTACCCTATCTTGTTTTGGGTTATTACAATACTTCACTTTATATTACTTTAGCTTTTATATTTATTTACTTAAAATTAAACAAGTATTTGATTACAATTTATTTTTATTTTCATTGGTAATTTGAAATTATTTCAAGCGAGGACCAATCAAGGATGTCATGCTCAGTCTTCTTAATACCAAGTAGTGCAACTTCTACGTACAGTATATCTAATTTCTTTAATTTTTAGGTTTGAAATAGTTATATTCTTATTTAACTCTAAATCTACTCCCAAATGACCTTTACATTATTATTTTTGTAATATTCTAATTTTTGAATAATTTCATTTTAGCATTAATAACTTTCTACTTATATTAAAGTAATAATTTAGTACTATTTATGCTTATTTAATTTGACAATTTGTAGTAATTCAAAATGTTTTCATATGAGGTAAAATAAATATTGTTGGACTCTTCTCGATGACCTATATCAAATTAAATGTTTATTATAATATTTTTAGGATTTTTGAAAGCTTTACTAAAAATTTTGATTTTTATATATTTTGATGATCTAGGATGTTATACATTATCTCCAAACTATCTTGGAAAGAATTTTTTTAATAGAATTTATGTCACTTCTTTGAAAGTTTCTTTTTGATGCCATTAACTTATACTGTTCTCTAAATCCGCTCTCATTGGCAATTTACATCACAATGTTTTTGTTGTATAACATTGTTTCAAATTACATTATTTTAGCTCTAATATATGTTTCCTATTATTGAAATACTAATATATTATTACTTATAATTACTTTTTTTCATAATTTGTAGTAATTTACAATGAGGTCTTCGATGACAAAACACTTTCTTTTTGCTCATCTCTTAGAGTTTTTCCAAAAAATATTCATTATTGCATCTTTATTAAAATTTGTTATTTTATGATTTGGCATTATTTACAATCGATGATGTTATGTGTGATCCCCTTAGTAATTTGGAGCACATCAATCCGATTTAGTTATCTCATTATCACAACTTTTTGCTTTAATTTTGTTATACTGTATCGTAACTCTAAATCTCCTGTTTTTTAACCTTTACATATCTTCGATTTGGTTATACTAAATTGCTTCAATTTATCATATTTCATCTTTAATATTGTTTACTTAATAATAAAGTAAAAATTTACTATCATTTATGCTTGTTTACTTTGATAACTGATAGTTGTTTTAAATGTGGTGTGAACTAGAGAAAACAAATATTGTTGGAGTAGTCTCCCTAAAATCTATCAAATTAAATATTTATTTTGGTAAGGTTAAATATTTAATTATCTAAGAATTTAATATATTTTATATGACATTTTGATTTTTCCTAAATTAATGATCAATAATGTTGCATTCAATCTCCTTAGTATATTAGAATGCAAATTTCTCCAAATAATTTATCCATAATTAAAAATTTATTTTTAAAATTTTTCATTACTATGTAACATTAAATCTCCACATCTTTGACCTTGACAATGTTTTTATTTGGCTAAATTAAATTTCTCCAATAAAAGTCATTTCAATTTTGATATATATGCACCAAATAAAAATTTATTAATTTAATTTTATAGATGATTATTGAATTTTTTTTAATTCATTAAATTTCTAAATAAGGTTCAATCAGGATGAAAGAAATTTCATCTGACCAATCTCAAAAATATTTATCTTGTTAAATGTTTATTTTTATATTTTTTAATACTTTATTTTTTAGGATATTTGAATAACTTGTAAGATATATTGGTATGTACCACTTTTAACAATCAAGGACCTTACACTAGATTTATTTAGCATCATGGAATGCAATATTGTTGTAAAATTTATCTGCTCTTTTGTGTTAAATAAGTCTAAATCTCCTCCCTTATTATGTTTATATGTCACTATTTTAGTTCTATTGCGATGCTTAAATTTATGACATTCCGGATTCTGTAATAATTTACTCAATATTACAAAATAATTTGTTAATATTTATGCTAATTTAAAATTGTAATTTATTTTAATTATTTTTTTAAAATTGATTTACTTTTATTTTAACATAATTTGTGAGATTTTTTATTTTTATTTTTTTTTGACAATCAATAATATTTCATTCAATCACCTAAGTTGCTTGGATACGTGCTTTACATTGGTTTGATTTGGATAAATTACATTATTTCAATATATGTAGTTTCAAATTTAATATAAATTTATTTTATTTTTAATTAATAATTTGTTAAATATTTTTTATTTAGTTTGGTAATTCGATACAGTTCCCAACTTTCATTGTTGGAGACAAAAGAAACGTCCTTATATTCTTCTTGATGATATCCATCTAATTAATTATTTTTTTTTGTTATTTTTTATACACTTAAGTTTCTTGAGATTTAGCATACCTTATGAGATATTTTAATTTGTACCTTAATTGATGATTAGGAAGTTATTCTTAATCTCCTTAATATCATGGAATTCAACTTTCCAATATAGTATATCTATTTTTAAATTTTTTTATTTTTATTTGGATGTATTACAATGTCACTTTTAATCACGTCTAGCTTGGCCACTATAACACTTTTATTTGGTTATATGACATTGCTCCAAATTATCTCATTTCTATGTTAATATGTACTTAGTTTATTCTAAATAAGAAGTTTCTTATAGTATATGGTTATTTACATGGATAATTCATAGTAATTTCAAATGAAGTCCAATCGCAATGAAACAGACATCATTCAACTTGTCGTGGTTTGCCCTATCTAATTAAATATTCTTTTCAACTTGGTTCAAATTTAGTAATGGAGGATATTATTATCAATATCCTTAATATTGTAGAAAGGAACTTTAAAATAAAATTTATCTCATTCTCTAAAACTTTTTCTTTTAATTTGTTCATATTACTATGAACCATTAATACTCCTCTAAAGTTACCTTTACATTACTTTCATTTTAATATATCAAGATGCTTTGAGTTATGTTGTTTTAGCTTTAACATATATACATATATGTTGAATTAATATTAAAATTATAATTTATTATTATTTCTTATCGCTTACTTTGGTGGCTCCTATTTTTCTAAATGATAGTCGATGGAGATGAAAAAATCTTAGTGGAGTAATTTAAAAGTGCATTATATAGTTAAATATTAATTTTTATATTTTAAATAATTTATTTTCAAATATTTAAATATGATTAATAAAATAATTTCATTTTACTTTATTTTATGAATAACGACACTATAGTCAATCTTTTTAGGGCATTGAGTACAATTTTGCCATAACATTTTACTTTTTTAGGTTTATTAACCTTAATTTAGTAATATTACACTATAATTCTAAATCTCCTATCATGTGACCTACCAAACAAGTATTGTTAGACTCATTTTAAGATTCTCTACATAATTAAGTATTTATTATAATAATTTTAAATAATTTGTTTCTAGATTTTTAAAATATCTTACAAGAAATTTTATTTATACTTGGAAATTAGAGATATTATGCACCATCTCCTTATCCTTTTAAAATAAAACTATTTTGTGTGATTTATTTCATTTCTTTGAATTTATCAATTTGTACTCATGTGACCTTTACAACATGTTCATTTGGTTATAATACATTCCTTCAATTTTTCTGATTTCAACTTTAATTTAAATTTTATTCATAATAAAGAAAAAAAAATTACTATTTATTTTTTTAAATTTTGTAATTTAAAATTGTTCCAAATATATATGTATTATTTTATAGGGTTTTGGTATATTTAATAAAACATTATGATTTAAGTTTTATTTAATGATTGAAGAGGTTACACTCCTTACCCATAGTATCTTGGAATGCAACTTTTTTCATAATTTATTTCATTTCTTTATTTTTTTAGATAATTTGATATATCACTATGAAACTCTAGTTCTTCTCGTGTGAGCTTTACATCGCTTTCATTTGGTAGTATCATAATGTTTCAATTTAACTTGTTTTCCTCTTAACATATAATTACTTAATATTGAAATAATGAATCATTGTTATTTGCTGTAAGTTAATTTGTTAATTACAATAATTTTAAAGAAAGTGTAATTGACATGAAACAAACATCATGGTGCACATTGGGACACCTTTACCAAATGAAATAGTAGTTTCTATATCACTATATAGTTTATTTTCTAGGGCTTTTGCATGATTTGTTTGAATTTTCTATTAATACCTAATTTAACTATTTAGAGTGATCCAATCAAACTTCTTTGTATCTTATAACACAATTTTTTCCATAAAATTTATGTGACTCTAAATCGTTGATCATGTATCCATTATCTATTTTTACTTTTGTTGTTATTAATTTGTTCAATTAACATTATTTCAGTATTAGTATATATTTACTTAATAGTAAAATATTTTTTAGGGTTATTTATTCATTTTAAAATTGTAATTAAAAATATTACCAGCAAGGTCAAATAGAGATCAAAATAAATATCATTAGACTCATCTTAGTGAGTACTATGAAATTAAGCACACTTTTATACGTTTTTATGTATTTAATTTTTCTCAAAATGTTTTATAGCTTACAAGAGATTTCGTTATGTACCTAATTTGACAATTAAGGATGCAAAAAATGATATCCTTAAGATCATCAAATGTAGCTGACTTGTACAATTTACCTTATTATTTCTAATTTTTTTCTTTGATTTTATTATATGAAAAGATAGTCATATAATCCTCTTATAATCTTTTTTTATGACATTGCATCATCCTGATTTCGTTATATAACATTACTTCAACTTCATTTTCATAGTATAATATTACAATTTAGCTTATTTATTTTCTTAATCCATGTATTCAATTTGTGATGCAATACATATTTAGACAACAATGTTAGACTCGTCTAGATTATATTTATCTAAGTAAATATTCATTTTTATATTTTTAATTACTTTATCTAATATTAAGTAAATTTTTAATTCTTATTTGTACATGACTTGATCATTAAGAAAGTTATAGTCAATCTCCTTATTATCTTGGTCTACATCAATTTTTTACACAATCATTTGTTCAAATTTTAAACTGATATTTGGTTCCATAAATGCAAAACTCTAATACTCCATTCTTATGAACTTAATATTATTTTTCTTTGACAATATTAAGATGCCTCAATTTATCTCATCTAAGTTGTGGTATAAGATTAATTAAAATTTAAACAAAATATATTACTATTTATAATTATTTAATAAAAAATTATGAGTAAATTCAAATGAATTTTGATCGAGAAAAAGAAACATTGATGGACTCATCTTGATGATATCAATGTAATTAAATAGTTATTTTTGCGTTTTCAAATATTTTATTTCAAAGGTTTCGCATGCTTAATAATATATTTTAATACATACAATATTTGTAGATAAAAAATGCTAAAATATATATCCTTGGTATCTTATAACACAACTTTCCCACTCAGGTTATCGCACTAATTGAATTTTTTTGCTTTGCTTTTTCTATGTTAATTTGTAACTTGGTATCTCCTCTTATATGATAATTAAAAGACTTTGATTTGCTTATATATTGGTATAATTTCCTCATTTTAGCTTTAGTATTTATTTACTTGATATTAGAAAATACATTTTTTTATTTCTTTGTGGTGTAATTAGTAGTAATCTTAAATGTGGTCAAATAAGTTAAATTATCATGATTACGTATTTTTAAATATTTTATATTCATGTCTTTTTGTAAGGTTTCTATGACATTTCAATTCAGACCTGATTTTCATGATCAACAATACAACTCCCAATCCACTTAGTAATTTTTACTATAACTTTTCTATAGAGATTATCTAATACCTTCAAAATTTGGTATTATTTTAGTTGTATTACAATACTTTAATTTATCTAATTTCACCTTTAATATATATATATTTTTAATAATAAATTAAAAAAAAATTTGACTTTTTTAAGTAAATTGTAATAACTCTTAATGATATTTGATAGAGATGAAACAAATCTCATGTGCTTAGTCTTAGTAAGATCTACAATATTAAATATTTATTTTTAAAATAATTAAATTTTTACGTTATCCATATGTTTTATATGATTTTTCAAATCATGCCTAATTTGATGATAAAGGTTGTCATGGTCCATTTCCTCAGCATCATGCAATGCAATTTTCCAACACAATTTATAGCATTAGTTAATTTTTTTCATTGAATTGGTCATATTACTATGTTACTCTATATCTCATCTTATTTTAACATTTACTTATCTTTGGTTCTATTATATTAAATCGAATGAAATTATCTAATTTATCCTTATTATTTATTTACTTGATTTTTAAAAATCTCATTATAAGTTTTGTTTATTTATTTGTGTAATTAACAATAATCCCAAATGTGGTCCAATCAAGAAAAACAAATCTCATTAGCCTCATCTCGATGGCCTTTACCCAATTAAGTATTCATTAGTACAGTTTTAAATGTTTTGTTATATGATTTTGACATATTTTATGAGATTTTTTAATTCATACCAAATTTATTGGTTGACTGTGTCACTTAAAATCTCCTTAGCATCATAGAACTAAATTTTCTTCAAAATATTTTGCTTATTTGTACAACTTTATTGTGTAATTTGATTGCATTAACATGTAACTCTAAGTTTCTTATCATGTGTGCTCCACATCGCTTTGACTTATCTTTATTGCATTGCTTTAATTTATCTCATTTCAGCTCTAGGATTATTTACTTAACATTTAAGTAGTAATTTATTAGTATTTAATCTTGCTTAAAATATTAATTCATTGTAATTTTCAATGTGGTCTGATTGTGAATAAACAAACAACTCAAGACTAATCTCGAAGTCTTATATCCAATTAAATATTTATTTTATATATTTTAAGATACGCATTTTCTTATTTTTTTTCATTATTTTAGAAATGTTTTAAATCATAACTGATTTTATGGTCGAGTATGTTATACATGATCTCCTTTATATCTTCGTGTGTAACTTTCCTTCTTACCTTACTAATTAAAATTTTTTATTGAATTTTCTAGATTTTATCTAACACAAAATTTTGTCATGTAACCTTCACGATACTTTGATTTTATTTTATTATTGTGTTCTAATTTATCTTATTTAAGTTATAATATATATATATATATATATATATATATATATATATATATATATATATATATATATATTATAACTTAAATAAGATAAATTAGAACACAATAATAAAACAAAATCAAAGAATCGTGAAGGTTACATGACAAAATTTTGTGTTAGATAATAATCTAGAAAATTCAATAAAAAATTTTAATTAGTAAGGTAAGACATATAGGAAAGTTACACACGAAGATATATATATATATATGCATCAAATTTTAAAATAATAATTTATTATTAATACTTTACTACTTTAGCATTTAAGAGCAATTCCAAATGACATCAATTAGATATGAAACAAACATCATTGGACTCTCTTTAATGAGCTCCACCAAATTAAGTATTCATTTTACTTAAATACTTCATTTTTTTCATTTTCATTAAATTTGTGAGATGTTTCTATTTGAATATGATTTTATGATTGAGAATATTATATTTAATCTCCATAATATCTTGGAATCCATCTTCACTACATAATTTATCACATTTCCTTAAAAGTTTTGCTTTAATTTGTTTGCACTACTATAAAATTCTAATTCACCTCAAATGTGAACTTTATAATTCTATGATTTTATAAGATGACATTACTTGAAAGAACTCATTTTAGTTTCAATATAAATTTATGTATTATTACAATAATAATGTATGATTATTGATGCCAATTTACTTAAGTAATTCCTAGTAATTCCATGTGATGTACAATTTAGTTGAAACATTCGTCATTAGGCTCTTCTTGTTTAGTGTTCACTTATTCAATATTCATTTTCAATTTCAAGATATTTTTCTTTATAAAATTTTTACAAAATTTACAAAATAGTTTAATTCATACTTAATTTGAATACCAAGAATGTTGCACTCAATCTTCTTAGTTCATTAATTATTTTTCTTTGCTTTTGTTATATTACTTTGAAACTCATGTTAATCAATCGCATCATCTTTGGATAACCTTAATTTAATTGTGTTATATTGCTTCAACTTAAATCATTTGGGCTTTGATAAATATTTACTTAATATTAAAATAAAAAAGATTATCCATTCTTTTTAATTTGGTAACTTGTATATTTCCATTTTAGGCATGTTAGAAAAAGAAAATGTTGTCTGACTTGCCTCGATCAACTCATCCTATTCAATATTCATTTTTTATCTTTTACAAATTTTGTTTTCTAATGTTTTAGATTGCTTTATGAGATATTTTCAATTGTAGGTTATTTCATGACTAAGGATGTTAAACTTGAACTCCTTCAAGTCTTTTGCATTGATTTGGTCTCATTTCAATGTAACACAAAATCTCCTATCATGTGACTTTTATGTGACTTTGATTTGGTTGTATTACATTACTTCAAATCATTGCATTTCTTTCATAATATATACTTAGTTAATATTTAAATAGTAATTTATTTTTACTCATTCTTATTTAATTTAGTGATTCATAATAATTCCAGATATAATCTGATGCAAAATAAATTAATGTCATTGAATTTGGCTTAATGAGTGTTATCAGTGTAACAATCAATTTTATATTTTTCAAAAAAATTATTTTCAAGAGATTTTAGAATGTTTTACATGATATTACAATTTGCCCTTAATTTAACTATATGGAATATTAAAATAAATCTTCCTAGTATTGCAGAATAGAATTTTTACATATAATTTATCTATGTTGCACAATATATTTCTTTTTTTTATTAAATTACGATATTACCAAAAATATCACTAGGGTGGCATTTATGAAACCTTAAATTGGTTAGAATACATTACTTAAATTTGCCAAAGTTTAGCTTATTGAATTTTAATATAACAAGTTTTTATTATATTTGCATCTTTAATTTCAAAACAAACATTAATTGGATTATAGAATATTTGAAGTGATTTTTATTCAAATATTATTTTATAATCAAGGAAATTGTGCTTGATCGACTTAGTACCTTCGAAAGCAAACATTCCGATATAATTTATCTCATTTGATCAACCTTTTACTTTTATTTGGCTACACTACTATGTCATTGAAAGTTTGTTCTTAAGTGAACTTTTCATCATCATGATTTCATTATATTACATAACTTCAATTAATCTTATTCCTTTTTTAATATATATCTTATTAGGATTAAAAGAAAAACTTATTATAGTTTATGCTTATATAGTTTTGTAATTCATTAGAGTTCCAAAAGAGCTCTAATGGAGAGAAAGAAAACATCGTTGGACTTAAGTTGTTGCACTCTATCTAAATAATTATTTTCTTATGTATAAATTTCTTTAATACTTTATATTGTAGTGTTTCGATAAGATTTATAAAATATTATGATTCATTCCCTATTTGATGATCAAGCATGTTACACCTGATATTCTTAGTACCTTGGCATTTAACTACTTTATACAATTTGCCTTTAATTGTTTTACTTGAAATTTTGTTACATCACTATGAATCTCTAGTTTTTCTGATTTTTTTTATTTGTGTTGCATTGATTTAGTTATATTGAAATGTTTCAAATTAATTCATCTAACGTTTAGAATATATTTAAATAATATTAAAATTTCATTTTACTATTAGTAATACTTGTTTTATTTGCCAAATCATAGCAATCCAAAGTAAGGTCTAACAGGGTTAAAAGAAACATAATGGCTCTCATTTTGATGGGCTATATGAAATTAAATAATAATTTTGTACCTTTAAATACTTTATTTTCTCAAGTTTTGGTATACTTTAAGTGATATTTCTATTCTTACCTAATTTAACGAATGAAAATTTCATAATCAAGCCTTTGAATATCTTCAAATGCAACTTTTTCATTCAATATACGTACCTCTAAATCCTACTTCATTTGAGCATTACTTGTCCTTAATTTTATTATTTCACATTTCCTTAATAGATTTTATTTTAATATTAATATTTATTTACTTTAATTAAATAACTTTTTAAAATTATTTATAGATTTTTTATTTGGTAATTTTTTGTAATTTCAAAGGAGATCCACTTGAAAGGAAAAGAAATATCATTGGAATTATCTCAGCAATCTCTTGAAATTAAAAGTGCATTTATATATTTCAAACTATTTGGTTTTCTTAAAATTTAGCACAATTAGCAAAAGATTTTGATTCTTTCCTGATTTTATGACTCAGAATATTACTCTTAATGTCCATAATATTGTCGAGTCCACCTTTCCCATAAAATTTATTTCATATTTTTAAAGTTTTTCTTTCACATGGATGATTACAATGAAACTCCAATTCACATCTTGCAAGACCTTCACATCACTTTGATTATGTTATATAACATTGGTTTAAGTTACCTAATTTTTTATCTAATATATATTTATTTAGAGTTAAAATAATATTTGTTATGAATTTTTCTTATTTAAATTCAAAATTCAATTTATTTCTAAAGGAGATCTAAAAATTATAAAACAAACATTATTTTATTCTCCTCGATTATATCAATCAATTTAAATGATTGTTTTTAATTTTTTAAACATTTTATTTTAAATGGTATTTAAATTATTTGTGAATCACTTTGATTTATAAATAATTTTATTATAAGGGATGTTACACTAGATCTTATTACTATCTTCAAATGAACCCTTTTTGTATAATTTATCTTATTTTTTTAAAATTTTATACTTAGATTTGGATATCTTATCATTTTGATTTGGTCATATTAAAATATCTTAATTTAACTTATTTAAGTTTTTATATAGGCTTTCTTAATAGTAGAATAAATTTTTTTATTATTTATGTTTATTCAATTTATTATATTAATATATGACTCTAAATCTCCTCTCGTATGACCTTTAAATATCTTTCTTTTTTTATGCACATTGTTTAATTTTTTCTTATTTCCAATTTAATATTGATTTACTTAATGTAAAAATAATAACTACTTTATTTGTGATTTTTTTTGTTTTGTAATTTTTAGCATCTCAAAATTAAGTCTAATCAAAATGAAACAAACATCATTGAAATTCTCTTGATGAGATCTATTACATTAGACATACAATTTTATATATTTTTTAAATATTTTACATTCATTCCTTTTTGTTTGGTTTACGAGGCACTTTGATTGCTACATAGTTTTGATGACTAATGATCCAACACCCAATCTCCTTAGTAGCTTATACTAGAATTTTTTTGTAAAATTTATCACTTTTTTTAAATTTTTTAATTTTATTTTCGTTTGTTATATTAGATAAATTTATCTCATTTAAGCATTAATATACATAAATATTTTTTAATACTATATAATAATTAATTATTACTATTATTTATTTTTTATTTTATTAATTAGTAATAATTCTATGTAGTGTTGGATCCAGATGAAATAAATGTTGTTACATTCACCTACACTAGCTTAATATAGTTAAATATTTGTTTTTAAAATAATCTATTTTTTAGGTTTTTATCATGTTTTATTAGATTTTTTTATTTGTAGATTATTGTTGATAGAGGATATTGTGTGATATTCCCTCAGTATGATGGAATAAAAATTTCTTATATAATTTTTTATTTCTAATATTTTATAGACTTCATTATGTCACATTGTAATTCTATGTTTCATCTCATTTAACCTTTTTCAATTTTTGATTTCTTCTGTTATATTGATTCAAATTATCTTATTTCTTCTTTAGCTTTTTTTCTTAATTTGTGAGAAATTAATTTTATAAGTTGTTTTTGTTTTGTAGGATAATTTTTAGTAATTACAAATTAGGTCTGATGAAGAAAAAATATATTGTTGGAATCATTTTATATATTATTTTTTCTAGGATTTTATTTTATTTTATGAAACATTTTATTAATGTTAAACTTGATGATCAACTGTGTTGTTTAGATTAACTTAATATCATTTAATAAAAATTTTCCAAACCAGTTACCTTATTTCTTCCAATTTCTCGCTTTGATTTGTTTGAATTATTATGTAACAATAAATGTTCTACCATGTGGCCTTTTGATTACATTCACTTAGGTTTATTACTTTGCCTCAATTTATCTCAATTTATGTTTGATATTATTTACTTGATAATACAATAATATTTTTTTTATTTAGGCATATTTACTTTTGTAACTTGTAATAATTCCAAAACTTCTGCAAATTTGAATAAACAGAAAGTGTTGTACTAGTGTCAATGACTTCTAATTTATTTAACATTTATTCTATAATTTTAGAAATTTAATTTTTTACTATTTTGCATATTTTCTAGGCGTTTTGAGTTATCCATTGTATATTAGGGTGTAACTTTCCTGTATGATTTATTTCATTAATTAAAGCTTTTTAGCTTGACTTTCTTATGTTATAAAGTAACACTAAATATTTTGTTAAGTGACATTCACATTACATTGATTTGGTTATATATATATAAATTTACATATATACATATACATTTATACATATTTAGATATAATATATATATATATATATATATATATATATATATATATATATATATATATATACTTAATATTAAAATAATAAATTTTATTTGTACTTATTTACATTGACAATTTAGAGCAATTTAAAACCAAATGTCTTGGAGATGAACCCAAATTTTTTGGGCAACTTTTGAGTAGCTTTATAAAATTAAATGTTCTTTTTTCAAATATTTATTTTTTTTTCTTTTAATTATTTTTAGAGATATTTTTATTTATAAATAATTTGATGATCAAGGTTGTTACACCCGTTCTCCTAAGAGTCTTTGTATGCAACATTCCTATATAACTTATTACACTTCCTCAAGTTGTTTTTCATTCAATTTATTATATAACCATGCAAATATAATTCTCTTATCAAGTGACCTTCCTAATGGCCGATTTTTGTTATATTATGTCACTTTAGTTTAACTCATTTTTGTTTTAGTACATATTTATATTTTAAAAATAAATTTCTTTTTATTTATGCTAATTTGCAAAAAATATATTGTAGTATTTCTAAATGAGTTATAATCTAGACTAAAAAATTTCATTAGGCCCATCATGATGCCCTTTATTTAATTAGATTAATATTTTTAAGCATTTTATTTTCTAAGATGTTTATGTGGTTTTTGAGATATTTCAATTATTAGCTAATTTAGCAAAAGGAATGTTATCCATGATCTTGTTATAATTTTTCAATATAGCTTTCCTAAACAATTTATCTCATTTTCTTAACTTTTTTGCTTGAAATTTGTTGTGATTGTTTTAAACTATTATTATCCATTCATGAGATCTTTGCATTGCTTTGATCTTATTATATTGTGTAGCATTAATTTATAACATTATTGATTTAATATAAACATATTTATTATTCAAATAATTATTTTTCATTTATGTTTAAATAATTTTGTAATTACTATAATTCTAAATGAGTTCAAATGGAGACAAATTAAATATTATTTGACTCTTATTAACAAACTTTGTTTTATTAAATATTCATTTTTATATATTATGAATTTTATTTGAGAGCATTTTGGAGTACTTTATATTACAGCTTGATTCATTTTTTATTTGATGATTGATGATATCAAATTGATCACTTTAGTTTTTTGGAAAGCATGTTTCAAGAAAAATTTATCGAATTTCTTGAGGAATTTTTTTGATGGGTTATATTACTATGTAAGTGAATGTCTTTCCTCATGCAAATTTTACATCAATTGGATTTTTTATTAAATAACTTTAAATTTTCTTATTTTAGCGTTCATATATATATATATATACTAGTATTTCAATAATAATTGAAATTATTAATTTTTATTTATTTTTTATAATTATTGGTAATTCCAAATAAAGTTATTGAAGAATGAATAATCATTGTTGGAGTTTTCGAAATAGCATTACTAGTTAAATATTTAGTTTTTAGTTTTTTTACAATAATTTTCTTATGGTGGCTTTGCTTTATTTTACATTATATTTAAATTTTAACTTTATTTGATAATCAAAAATAATATTCTTAGTATCTTTTGTATTATGGAAAGTAATTTTATTATACAATTTATCACTTTAATGAACATATCTACTTTGATTTGGTTAAGTTATTATCTAACATAAAATCACCTCCCATGCAACATTTATGATGCCTTGAATTGGTTTAATTACATTGCTTCAACTTGTCACATTCTAGGTCACTAAATGTTAAAATAATTGTTTCTTCATTATTTATCATTTTTAATTTCAAAACAAGCATTGTTTGGGTTTTGGAAGGGTCTAATAGATTTTCTTGATTCATGCATTATTTGACCATTGAGGATATTATATTTGATCTCCTTAGTACCTTGGAATGCAACAATCTTGCACAATTTATCACATTTTGTCAAAATTTTCACATTGAGTTTTTGATATTCAAACCTCATCAAAAATTTTGCCATTATGTGATCATTATGTCATGATGATTTTTTCTATAATTAAAGTAATAATATTTTCTATTTATGCTTATTTACCTTTATAATTCATACTAATTACAAATTATTTTTTATTGAGAACCCAAAAATTGTAGTTGGACTCAACTCGCTAAGCTCTATCTAAACAAATACTTATTTTCTTTTATATGTTTTACATAATTTTTATTCTACAGTTTTACTTGTTTTTTTGAAATATTATGTTTCGTATCTTATTTAATGATTGAGAATGTTAAACTTAGTATGCTTAGCATTGTAAAACACACCTTTTTATCCCATGAGACCTTTACATCATATTTATTTAGCTACATTGTAGTGTTTCAATCTATCACATTTTAGTGTTGAATTATATTTTCTATATATTGAAATAAAAATTTATTATTATTTATGTTATTTTAATTTCTTAATTCATAGTAATTCTAAGTTGGGGGTCTAATCAAGGTAAAATAAGTATTGTGGTTCTCATTTTGATCATCTTTAGTATGTTAAATAAAAATATCTATATTTTTAAATTCTTTATTTTCTTGGCTTATTGCATAATGTATGTAATACTTCTATTCATTCTTTGTTTAATGATAAAAAATATTACATTCGTGCTTTAATGCATCGTTGATTGCAACTTTCCCTTTTAATTTATGTAACTATAAATCATTCATCTTGTGGCCTTTGCTTATCTTTAAATTGATTGTTCCGCCATTCTTCAATTAATATTATTTTAGTGTTAATATTTGGTTACTTAATAATAAAATATTTTTTTGGTATTATTTATGTATTTTTAATATGGAAATCTATAATAATTCTAGACAATGTCTGACCAAGATAAAAGCAAATATCGTTGTACTCATCTCAATGAACTCTGTGAAATTAAGTATGCCTTTATATATTTCTAGATTATTTATTTTTAGAAAATTTTTTACCCTTTATGGGAGATTTTAATATGTACCTAATTTAATTATTGAGCATGTTATACGAAATGTCTTCAATATAAAAGAATGCAATTTCTTCATACAATTTATCACATTTTCCCTAGTTTATTTTATTTGTCTAAAATGCATGGAAAGTGTAATTCTCCTCTTCTCTGACGTTTATATCATATTTACTTGTCTTGGTAACATTACTTCAATTTCCTTCATGTTTGTTTTAATATATATTTACTTCATTAAAATAATATTTTTACTATTTTTGCTTATTCACTTTCGTAATTCAATGTAATTGTAAATGAGAACCAATAGTTGAAAAATAAACACTTTTAAACTAATTTTGGCTAAATCTATGAAATTAAATACTCATTTTCGAAATTGTAATTAATTTATTTTATAAGATTTTTACATTATTTTTGAGACATTGTGATTAATAAATGATTTGTGGAGCAATGATACTTCACCAAGCCTCCCTTTATCTTTGATTGTAAAATTTTTTGCACTTTATCTCTTTTTTTCAAATTTTTAAGTTATGTTTGGTTTTATAAATTTGGAACTCTAACTATCTTGTTTGTGAACGTTTACATTATTTTGATTTGGTAAATTACATTCTTCAACTTTTCTCATTTATGATTTAATGCAAGTTTAGATAAATTAAACAACCTTTTTTGTTATTTATGATTATTTAACTTGGTAATTCATAAATAATTGAAATGAAGTTAAATCAAGTGAAAAAAATGCAGTCGGAGTCATGTCCATGATTTTATTCCAATTAAACTCTTAGTTTTATATCTTAAAATACTTTATATGATTTTGGCTTGCTTAAGAGAATATTTTAATAATTATCAAATTTTATAATCAAGGATGTCATACTTGATCTTCATGGTATCATGGAATTGAATTTTTATGTAGAATTTATTTCACTAATTCAGTTTTTACTTCGATTTTATTATATTTCTATAGCTCTTATTTTGATCATTGAGAAAGTTACACATCAACTCCATAGTGCTTGAAATACAAGTTTGTCAGAAAATTAATCTCATTAATTCACATTGTTTACATTAACTTTAATATATTGCTATTTAATTTTAAATCTTCTCTCACATGATTTACATCAGTTTGATCTATTTAAATCAATCTCTTCAATTTATCTCATTTTAGCATTATTATAAATTTTCTTAAATTAAAAAAATAATATAATTTTGATACTTTACAATAATTCTAAAAAAAGTCAATTTGAATCGAAGCAAATGTCACTGCACTCATCTTGATGATTGCCACCAAAATAAATATTAATTTCTACACCTTTGAATAATTTATTTTTTTGGGTTTGGTCACTATTTCTGAGGCTATGAATCAAAATGCCTCATAAAGCTCATCAAAACAAGTCTTATGATGTTTGTTTCATATGGATCAAGCTTCATTTTCACTTACTACAAATTACAAAAAACAATATGAATAGTGAAAAAATTATTTTTTATATTAAGTAATTATATATTTAATTTAAAATGAGTTAAATTGAAGTAGCATAATGTAAGAAAATACAAATATTGTAAGGCTTGCATAGAAGGGGATTTAGAGTTACATTGCAAGATATCAAAATTAATGATAGAAGCCTTAAGAAATGAGATAAAGTCCTTATTAAAGTTGTATTATAAGATTTGTATTATAAGATATCGAGGAGATCATATGCAACATCATCCATTATAGAATGTGGTTTGAATTGAAGTTTTCAGAAAGTGTACAAAGAATTTATAAAGTAAAATACCTAAAATTAGAAAAATAAATATTTAATTGGATAGTGTTTTTTGATGATAACTCGAATGATGTTTATTTGATCTCGATAGAACCGCATTCAAAAATACTTCAAATAACAAAAATAAATAAGATTAAATATAAATTAAATTTTATTTTAATATCAAGTGTTACATATATTAATGATGCAATAAGTGAAATTAAAAGTGTCTAATATTATCCAATCAAATTGTGTAATGGCAACATAAGAGAAGCTATAGAATTACGTGGTAATATAACCAAGTCAAAGACAAACATTTTCATAAATGAGAAAAATTTTATAAGGATGTTGCATTACAAGATGTTATAAAGATTGAGTGTAACGTTCTCAATCTTCAAATTAGGTATAATTGAAATAGATCTCATGAAGTGAGTAAAAAGATGTTTGCTTCATCTCGATAAAGACTTATTAAGAATTAATCCAAATTTTAATAAATAAACTTAAATAATAAATAGTAAATAACAAATAATTTTTATTTTAATATTACTTAAGGAATAATTAAATTAGGAAAGTGAGAAGTTGGAGCAACGTGATACAACCAAATGGAGGGGACATAAATGTGATATAAGTGGTGATTTATAGTTACATAAAAAAATAGCAAACCAATGCAAAAAATAAAAAAATCCAATAAATTATTTGGGAAATTTTTTTTCTAAAATTGTAAAGAGATTAACTATGACATCATCAATCATCAAGTATGGTATGGAGCCAAATATGTTATAAACAAGAAACATTGAAAACAAGAAAATAAAAAATATAATGAATTATGTAGAATAACATTTAGAATTCATATCAATAACCTAAATAAATAAGAATAAATTATTCTTTTGAAAAGAATTGAATAAATATAAAAACTAGAATAATATTAATTGAAGTATAATATATAGCAAAATAATAAAATGTAATGTTAACTAAAGAGGAGAATTAAAGTTTCCTAATAAATTAAAAATCAATGAAAACAATTTTAAAAATTGAAATAAATTATCAAAAGGGTCGTTCAACAGTATTAAAGAGATCAAGTGTAAAATCCTTGATCATTAAATAATGTATTATTTAAAATGTTGCATAAAGCATTTAAAATGTTTGATAAAAATATACAAAATAAAAAATTAATATTTCATTCTATTTTCTCATTGAGATAAGTATAATGATGTCCATTTCATTTGGATCAAACTTTATGTGTAATTACGATGAATAACAAAAAGTAAGTTTAAACAAAAGGCAATTATTACTTTAATCACAAGTATTTATTAAGGATAAAAAAATAATAATTGAGCCAAAGTTGTAAAGTTAAATCAAAAGAAATTATAAGTAACACAAGATGAGAATTATAGTTGCTTAACTATGAAAACAAATCGAAAAAATAATTTTTAGAAATGAGAAAACTTATGCTCAAAAGTTGCATTCCAACGCTGTAAGAGGATCATGTGCTAACATTCCCATTAATAAAATAAATTATAAATCAACATGACTCATAAAGCATGCAAATCTACTAAATTTAAAAGATTTAAAAATGTTGAAAGGAATATTTTAATTATAGATCTCGTTAAGATGAGTCAAATGACATTTGTATCAACATAATTAGATATTGATGAAAATTATCAAAGTTATTAAATAGAAATAACAAAAACTTATTTTATTATATTAAAAAGATAAATATTGAAGTTTAATGAGCAAATTAAGGCAATGTAATACAACAAAAGTGATGCAAAATGTCACTTGAGAGAAGATTTTGAGTTATACAAAAAATTTACAAATTAAAATGAAATATTTGAAGAAATGTTGTCAATTTTATTAGAATGTTACATTGCAAAATATAATGGAGAACTGGTGTAACATCTTGAATAATGAAATGATATACAATTTTAATTCCATCCTGAACACTACCAATACAAAAAAAATAACTTATTTAAGATAAAGAAATGATTATTCAAAAGGATACAACTCACTAAGATGAGTTGAATGATGATTTTTTACATCTCAATTAGGTCTATGTTGGCATAAAAGAAAATGTTATTAAATAAAAATAATTATTATTTGAATATTACTTAAGTTTCTATTAAAGTTAAAAAAATAACTTTTGCGAATGCAGTATAAGTAGATCAAGGTGATGTAATCCCAAATGATAAGAGATTTAGAGTAACATGGAAATATAACCAAATAAAAGAAGAAAATACAACAAAAATAAAATAAATATAGGAACACTATATTCCAAGATATTAAGGAGATTCGGCGTAACATCCTCCATCATCATATCAAATATGAATCAAAATGTTTCACAAAAGAGCCAAAATAATCGAAAAAAACAATGAAAATTAAAAAAAATAATATTCAATTTGATATAGCTTTTTACGAGGTGTCAAATGAGATTTTTTTAATCCCCAAAGGACAAGTTCCATAATTATTATGAGTTACAGAAATAAACAAGTGAAAATTATGTCCAATTACTACTTTAATATTAAGTAAAAATATATGATGTCAAAATGAGATTAATTATAGCAATGTGATATATTAAAAATAAAAAGATGTAAAAGGAACACAAATTGAAAATTATTATTTCTTAATAATATAAAAAAATCAAAGAAAAAGTTTTGATGAAGTGAGATATATTATTCTCAAAAGTTTCATTTCATAACACTAAAGAGATCGAGTGTACCTTGCTCAATAGTTAAATGAGAAACAAATTCAAATGTCTCATTAGGCTTGTAAAACCTTATAAAATAAAAAATTTAAATATTAAAATTAGTATTTAATTGAATATGAGTCAATTTGATGGGTCTAATGACACTTGTTTTATCACAGTGAAAACTGAATTGTAATTATCATGAATTATCAAACTAAATAAACATAAATTATAATAAATCATTATTTTGATATCAATTAAATACATAAAAATTTTGAAATGACATAGTATAAGAAAAAAAAAGAGAAGTTAAAGGAACAAAAGGGGAGACTTAGAGTTCCTTAGTAAAAAAAATAAATTGAGTTAAAAAGATTGAAGAAATATGAAATTTGACTCAAACATTACGTTCTAAGATACATAAGAGGTTGAGGGTAACATCGTCAATTATTAAATCATATATGAATTGAAATATCTCATAAAAGATAGCAAACCCCTTCAAAAAGATATTTAAAAATGTCAAAATGGATCTTTAGTTTGATAGACCAAATAAAGACAAGTCCAATGAAATTTGTTTCAAATTAATTGGATGAAGTTTTGAATTACTAAGGAAAAAAATAACATAACTAAAAAGAAATTTTTATCTCATCATTATATATATTATAGTTGAGAAACATAAGTTGAAAGTCTCTAATATTACCAATTCAAAGTGATGTAATTGTCACATGAGAGAAGATTTAGAGTTGCATAGTAATACAATCGAATAAAAAAGCATTTTATGAAATTATACAAATTATATGGGAACATTCAATTAAACAATACTAATGATCTTGCATGTAACACAATTGATCATCAAATATGATATAAATCCAAATACCTAAAAATGCATCTCAAAACCATAAAAATTAAAAGTATTAAAAAAATGAAGAAATGGTTATTTAAAACGATGGAGGTCGTGAAAATCAGTTGTATGAGATTCATTTCATCTTGAACAGATCTCAATTGGATTAATGCAAATTATGAAAGAAAATAAACATAAATAATAAAAAATTATTATTTTATTATTTTTCAAATTTATATTAATGCTAAAAAGGGTTTAATTTAAGTAATACAATATAACAAATTGAAGGTGATGTAATGGTTCAATTAGAGGAGATATCGATTTACATAATAATATAACCAAGTTATGGCTTAAAATTATAAGAAATGATATAAATTATATAGAAAATTTGAACTCTAAGATTTTAAGGAGATGGAGCATAACTTTCATAACTGTTAAATTAGGTATGAATCAAAATATCTCATAAAGTTTTATAAAATCATAGAAAATAAAAAAATTAAGATGAACAAGGTATGATTTAATTAGATATTTTGCTATAAGATGAGTTCAATGATTTTTATTTGATCTCAATTGGATCTTATTTCAAATTATTACAAATTACCAAATTAAATAGACATAAATTATTATAACCTATTATTTTAATAATTACTAAACATATATTAAAGTTTAAATTAGATTAATTGAAATAATGTAATATAACAATGTTAAAAAGATGTAATAGTAATAGAAGGAGAGAAATAGATTCTTTGCAACATTGCCAAACAAAAGAAAACTGATTTCTGAAATGTGATAAATTATGCTAAAAAGTTGTAATCCATCATTTTAAGAAAAATGAGTGTAACATCATTAATCGTCAAAAAGATACATATAAAAATTCTTGAAATGCATATAAAAACTTTAAAAAATAATAATTTAATAATAAAAAACAAACATTTAATTGGATATTGTTTCCCAAGGAAAGAGACTAAAAAAACATCTGTTTCATCTTTATTAGACCTTATTTGGAATTAATAAAAATTTAAAAAATAATATTTATACAAAATAATAAACAATTATTTAAATATTATGCAAGTATATATTAATGTAACATAACAAAATCAAAGAGATGCAAATGCAGTACAAAAGGAGGCATTTTATATTGATGTAACTAAATCAAGGTGCAAAAGGTTTAGAAAAGAAATCAGAATGTCTCTTAAAACATCTCTAATCTTTAAAAGAAGTACTTAAAAAAATATTTAAAATTTAGTTGGATAGATCTCATCAAGGTGCAACATTCATTAGTTCTTAAACAGACATCATTTGGAATTATTACAATGCACATGAATAAATAAGCACTAATAATAAAAATTATTATTTTTATATGAAATAAATAAACATTATAATAGAAAAACATAAACCAAAGTATTTCAATACAGCCATATCAAAATGACATAAACATCATAGAAGAGAAGACTTACAGTTACATAGAGCGTAACCAAATCGAAGAAAAACTTTTGAAGAAGCGCGATAAGCGATATAGCAAAAGATGCACTCCCAAATACAATGGAGATTGAGTGTAAGATTCAGAATAGAGAAACTAGGTACCCATAAAAATTTTCATAAAAGACATGCTAAGCTTTTTGAAATTTAAATTATATATATATATGTACATATATCTATATATATATATATATATATATGTATGTGTGTGTGTGTGTCTGTGTGTAAATTAATATTTAATTAAATATATCTCATCAATGTAACTCTAATGATATTTATTTCATCTCATATCAATTTTAGAATTATTAACAAATTACTAAATAAATAAGCATTAATGTTAATCTATTTTTTCTTAACATTAAGTAAGTATATATTAAATCTAAAATGAGGTAAATTTGATAAATAAAATAGAAAAATCAACAATATTTCAAGGTCACACATGAAAAGATTTGGAGTAAAATAGAAATACAAACAAATTTAAAGAAATTTAACAAAGGAGATAGATTAAATTACAAAGTTGCAATCCAATATAACAAAAAGATCTAGTCTAACATCCTCAATTATAAGATTAAGAATGAATCAAATTGTCATGTAGAGTTTGCTAATACCTTAAAAAATAAAAAAATCAAACTATAAAAATAAAAATTTAATTGGATAGAGCTTATTGAGACAACTATAATAAAGATTATTTCTTATTAATCATGCCTCATTTTGAATTATTACAAATTAACAAACTAAAAAGAAATAAATAATTATAAAGAATTATTTTTATATTAACTAAATTTATATATTAAATCTAAAGTGAGATTAACTGAGAATTTTGAAAAATTAGGTTAAATTATATTCAAAAGTTGCAATAAAATATATAATTGAAATTGAATATAACATCCTCAACCATGAAATCAGCTAAATATCAAAATATCTCGCAACATATGAAAAAATCATATAAAAACCTCTAAAAATGAGATAAATTTAAGTAATGCAAAACAACAAATTTAAATTGATGTAGCGGTCTCATGAGAGGGGAAATGCAGTTAAAAATGTTATTACCAAATCAAAGTGAAAAATTTTAAAAAAGCACAAATAATTATGTCTAGTAAAGCATGCACTAACTTTAGAAAACAAAATATTCAAACATATAAAAATTAAATTTTAATTAGAAGGAGTTGATTGAGTTGAGTAGTAAGATGCTACTTTGGTCATGGTTTAATTTAGATCAAATTACAAAATAATTAAACATAAATATTAATACATAATTAGTTTAATAATAAATAAATATATGCGAATGTTCAAATGGGTTTAATTAAAGTGATGTAATATAACCTAATAAAAAAGATTTTAACTTAACAAAGGGTAATTTGACGTAATTTGAAGTAATTACTGTAGACATATTACCCAATCAAAGTGAGTAATTTGAAGTAATTAGAAACATTATGCGTGAAAGTTGCACTCCAATGTACTAATTTGATTGAATGTGATGTCATCATTTGTCAAATCAATGAAGAATAAAACGCTCTCATAAAATGGGCCAAAAAAACCCCCACAAAAGTAAAAAATTAGAATTGTAGAAAAAAATGCATAGTTGTATGGAGCTCACTAAGATGAATTTAACGATATGCATTTCATTTGGATTAAACTCTGTTGGAAACTACTAGATCTTATTGAAGTTATATGCAAAAATAACTATAAATTATTATGTTTTGTTAAAGCTAAATGATGTAATTTGATGTAATATAATTCAACCAATTCAAAATGTTTTAAACATCATGTATGATGATATTGAAGAAAAGTTATTTAAGAAATAAGATAAATTTGATAGGAAATTGCATTCTAAGGTACTTCGAAGATGAATGGTAACATCGTTTGTCATCAATTAGTTACAAAAAAAAATGTTTTATTTTCAGGTTTCCATCACCTTGATTTTTTTTACTACTCCTCCTTCGTTTCTTTGCTTTAATTTATCTCATTTTAGATTGATTTCCTATGTGCCTTATATTTAAATAATAATTTATTATAATTCATGCTTATTTAGTTTGATAATTTATAGTAATTCAAAATAAGGTCAGTTTGAGATGAAACTAATGTTGTTAAACTCCTTTAAACAAGCTCTACCTAATTTAAAAAAATTAATTACAAGGCTTTTTTATAAGGTTTTTCATGCTTCATTAGGTATTTCGATTTGTGCCTCATTTTACAATCTATGTATTATATAAAAATGCTATACATCTATTAATTAATATGACCAAATAAAATCAAAAAATATTAAGAAGTGCAATAAAAAATACATGAAATTTGTGTTATAAGATAATAAGGTGATCGAGCGAAACATCCTCACCCATCAAATCAGGTATAAATAAAAATTTCTTGATTAGCTACAAAAAATCATAAAAACTAAATATTCAAAAAAAATATAAAAATGAATTTTTAATTTGATTAAGCATATTGAGATGAGTACAATAATGTTTATTACTTAAAAATCAAGAAACATTTGGAATAATACAATTAGCAAATTAAAAAAGGATAAATATTAAAGAATTGTTATTTAAATTTTAAGTAAAGTTTTGTTAAAATTGAAATGAAATTAATTGAAGGCCTTTAATCTAATGAAATTAAAGTCATGTAGAGGTCACACAAAAAGAAACATAGAGTTACATAGCAAGATAATGAAATCAAGATAAAAAAATTAAGGCAAAAATGATAAATCTTTCGTGAAAGTTGCAATTTGTGATCCACATAAGATAGACTATAATGTTTTCAATTGTCAAAGTGATCTAAAGTTCTCCAAAAAGCATTTAAAAATACACAAATAAATATTTAATTATACAGAGAAAGCTAAGACACATCCAACATTGTTTTTTGTTTATTTTAGCAAGTTTTAAATTATTACAAATTAAAAAATAGAATAAGCATAAAAAACAAAAAATAAAATATTTTAATATTAATTAATTTTAAAGAAAATTAAAGTGTGATAAATTGAAAAAATTAAATTTAACCAAATAAAATTGATATAATGGTCATATGATGGAGAAATATAATTACGAACAAAAATAACCAAATAGAGTTAAAAAATTGTAAATAATTAAATAACAATAAAAGAAACGTTGCACTCCAAGATACTATGGAATTTAAAATTAAGTTAGCATAAATAATATGAAATATTACTTCATTATTATGAAGATACATATTGAAGTAGAGATGAGATAAATTGAAGTAATATAATTTAATTAAAACAAAGTAATCTATATGGCATAAGAGGATAGAATTATAGTCACATAGTAATAATCAAATAGAAGAATAAATTTCAAAGAAATAACATAAACATTATGATCAAGTTTCATTTAGAGATAGTAAGGAAATCCACTATAACCTCGTAAATTTTTAAGTCAAGTATGAACTAAAATGCCTCATATTGCACACAAAAACTCCTAGTAAATAAAATATTTAAAAAATGTAAAAAAATGTTTATTAAAATGAGCTCATTAAGAGTTATCCAATGACAATTGCGTTCTCTGTATTGGACATCGATTAGGATTTCATTAAATTAACAAATTAAATAGTCATAAAAAATTTAAAATTATTATTCCAAAATTTAGTAAATATATTTATTAAAATTGAAACTAGTTAAACTAAATAAAAATAATAAAATCAAATTCATAACGATGTAAACTCCACTCAAAAAGAGGTTTTAATTTAAATATTAATGTAACCAAATCAAAGGAAATAATTTAAAAAATTTAATAAATTTTTTAACAAAGTTGCTTTCATTGATGTTAATAAGATCATGCATTAACTACTATATCATTAATCATTTATGAATCAAAATATTTCATAAAACATACCAAAACTTAGAAAATAAAATTTTTAAAAGAAAAAATTAATCATTAATTGCATTGGTCTTCTGAAGATGAATTTAAGATCCTTTGTTTCATCTCAATTGAACCTCATTTTGAATTCTTATGAATTACAAAAACATAAATGATATTAAAAAATTATTTTAACACTATGAACAAATATATGTTAAAGCTAAAATAACATACATTGAAGGAATGTAATATAACCAAATAAAAGTAATGTAAAGGACATTAAGGAAGAGAATTAGAGTTTCATAATTAGATTTGTAGACAAAAGATAAATAATATGGGATTGATCATTCGAAGAACTTAAAATATCATGTGCATCAACCTTAATTGCCGAAGAAAGTAAGTATCAAAATGTCTTTTCAAGCAAGAAAAAATTATAGAAAATAAAAAATTTAAAATTATAAAAATAATATTTAACAATATAGCGATTTTCAAGATGAATCCAATGATGTATATTTCAACGCTATTTAGCAACTTTCTGAACTACTCTACATCATCAAATTAGGAAAGGAAATTATTAATTTAATATTTAGTAAATATAACAAAACAAAAATATGGTTAACTAAAGAAATGCAATATAACTAAATAAAAGCATTGATGTGTCACACGATAAGAGCTTAGTGTTACATAATTATATAACCAAACAAAAGTAATAAATTCTATGGGACAATTAATACTAAGGAGATTGAGTATATAATCTTCTCAGTTATCTAATCTAGTACAGATAAAAATTTCTTGTTAAGCATGATAGAAGCATAAAAAATAAAATAATTAAAAATATAGTAATGAATATTTATGTCCTTAGAGCCCATCGAGATAAGTCCAAGGACTTTCTTTATTCTAACAAAGCCATATTTGAAATTACAACTAAATACAATAATAAATAGGCATAAACATTATTACCATTTTATTTCAAAATTAAGTAAAAAAATACTCAAACTAAAATGAGATAAAGGAAAGCAACATAATATCAAATAAAAGTGATATATGTGCCACAACCAAATGAAACTTGGAGTTCTGTTGCAATATATCCATTTAAAAAAGAAAAATTTAAACAAATGATGTAAAATGTATAGCAATGTTTCCTTCCTTCCAAAGAATAACAAATTATACTTGTAGCATTAAGATAATACATATTCGAATCCAAAGGAGTGAAATTGAAAGATCATAGTCAACAAAATTAAAGTAATGTAATGGTCTAATATAAATGAAAATATAATAAAATAAATTGTTGCATGTAATGTGACGAAATAAAATTGATGTAGATGTCACACTAAAGGCAATTAATTATTACTTAACATTTAATAAAAGCAAAGAAAAATATTTTAACAAAGCAGATAAATTTTATGGAAAAGTCACATTTCAAGATGCTAAAGAGACTTTGTGCAAAGTCCATGTTCATCACATCATTTGCAAATCAAATATTTTAATAAAAGCAAAGTAAAATATTTTAACAAAGCTAATAAATTTTATGGAAAAGTCACATTTCAAGATGCTAAAGAGATTTTGTGCAAAGTCCTTATTCATCACATCATTTGCAATTCCAAGATATCTCACAATGCAGGCAAACACCCTATTATTATTTAAAAAAATATAAAACATTCTATTTAATATGATAGAACTCATTCAGATTATTGCAATGCCATTTGTTATTTTGATATTTCCTTATTTGAAATTATTACAGGTATCCAAATCAAAATAATGAATAAAAAAAATATGTTATTATTTTAATAATAATAGAAAATATGATAAGGCTAAACTATGATAAATGGAAGCAATTTTTTCTAAGAAAATCAGATCCAAGTAAAGAGTACACAAGAATAGAATTAGAGTTTGATTAAAAAAATTAGGAAATGAAATCTAAAAAGTTAAAGTAAGATAAATTATTAGAGAAAATTTCATTCAAAGGCACTAAGGAGAACCAAATCTAACTTCATCCATCATCAAAAGAGCTATGAATCAAAATGTCATCTAGGTGTAACAAAATCTTAGAAAATAAAGTATGTAAAAAATATAGAAATGAAAATTTATTTTAGTAGAAATGAAATTTTTTTTTCTCAATCAATCCACATTTGGAATTTATATAAATTTTTAAGTTAAATAAGCTAGAATAATAACAAATCATTTTTAAAATTTTTAGCATATCTATGTTAAAAATAAAATGTCATAGAATGAGGTAAAAAAATATAATAAAATGAAATGTATTAAAGGCAGACAACAATGGCACTATAATTAAATAACAATGTAGCAAAATCTATGAAAAAAAGTCTTAAAAAAGAGATGAATTACATCAAAAAATTATATTCAAAGATACTATAGAGATCTTTTGTAACATCCTGAACCGTAAAATAAGAAACAAATAAAAACTTCTAATATAAAATACCAAAAAACTAGAAAAATTTTTAAAAATTAAAAAAGAAAAATTTAATTGCATAGAGATCTTTAAGATAAGTCCAACAATTATTTTTTCAACTTAAATGCATCTTACGTGAAATTATTATGAATTACATAAATAAATACGTATAATAAATAACTAATTAATATTTTTATATTAAGTAATTATAAACTACAAAAAATGAGATAAACTGAAGCAAACTTTTAAAACCAAACCAAAACGTCATGGAGGTCACACGACAGGGGATTTAGAACAACATTGCCATCTAACAAAATCAAAGTGAAACTTTTGAATAATCACATAAATTGTGTGATAAAGTTGCCTATCTAGAGACTAAAAAGATTAAGAGTAGCTTACTCGAACATCAAAAAAAAGTTAAGATTCAAAAATCCTTGTAAATAGTGCATATCACTAAAAAAATTAAAACAAAAAATAAAGATTTACTTACATAAAGCCTTTCAAAATGAGTATTAACTTTTTGTTTGCCCCAATCATACACCTTTTGTAATTACAACAAATGAAAGAAATAAGAACTAGTTATGAACAATAAATTATTATTTAAATATATTTTGAAGCTAACAAAAGGAAACTTGCTTAATGCAATAACAAAAATCAAAATGATGTAAAGATCACATTTGATTAGAATTGTAGTTTCAAAAAAATATTGCCAAAACATAGGGAAAATTTTATAAAATAAGGTAATTGTGTAATCAAGGTAATGTAAAGTTCCACAAGAAGAAGGTTAAGAGTTATTTAGTAATACAAAAAAATCATAGTGAAACACATGAAGAAATGAGATAAATTACAAAGGAAAATTACATTAAGAGATATAAGAGAGATGAGTTTAACATCGTCGATCATCAAATATGCTATGAATCAAATTATCTCCTCAATAGTTAAAAAATCCATGAAAAAAAATTCAAAAAATACAAAAAATTAACAATTAATTGTAAATAGTTTGTTGAGATGAGTCAAATGACTTTTGATATGTCAGAATTGAACCTCATTCATAATTGCTATAAAAAAAATAAAAAATATTAATAATAATAATTATGACTTTCTCACTAAATAAAATATATTAGAGCTAAAATCTATTAAATTTAAGGAATGTTAAAAAATTCAAAATGATGTGAACATCTCGTGAGAGAAGATTTGGAGTTAATAATTTTATAATAAAAAAAGGTAAAAAATTCGAAGTAAGAATGATGAAATATTTGAAGAAAAGCAAGTGCTAGCTTTCAGGAATAAAATATTTAAAAAAGATAATAATAAATTTTAAATTAGATAGATCTTTTCGAGAAGAGTCTTAAGAAGTTTGTTTTGTCTTAGTCAAATCTTGTTTGGATTTAGAGAAAATTAAAAATTAAACATAAATATTATTTCATTATTATTTTAGTAATATGTAAATATATAACAATGCTCAAATGCGGTTAATTAAAGTCATATAATATACTGAAATCAAAAGATTGTAAATGCAACATATGATGAGAATTAAAAATCCTTAATACTAATCTTAAATAAAAAGAATTATTTGAAGAAATGAGAAACATTTTGCTCGAAAGTTGCATTCTAAGATACTAATTAAAATGATTTGTAGCATCCTCATTCTTCAAATTAAGGAAGAATTGAAATCTCTTGTAAAATGAGCTAAGCACCATATAGATAAAAAAGTTAATAATGTGGAAATGAATATTTAATTATATAGAAATCATCGACATGAATCCAATGATATTTGTTTCATTTCAATTAGACCTCCTTAGCAATTACTATGAATACTTAAGTATTATGCATTAATAAATATAAATCAATATATTTCAAATATATATATATATATATTAATGCTAAACAATGTAATTTGAAGAAATATATCACAATAAAAAAATCTTTTAAACATCACACAAGAGGAGGTCAAAGCAAAAAACTAAAGAAATGAGATAAATTACATGAGAAATTGCATTCCAATATACAAAGGAGATCAAGTGTAACATTCTTAATCATCAATTAGTTATGAATAAAAATTTGTTAATTAACCTTTCCATTACTTCAATTTGGTTATATTGTATTGAGTAAATTTTACATATTTATTAATTATTATCTATTTACTTAATATTTAAACAACATTTAATTATAGTTTATGGTTATTTCTTTTGATAATTTATACTAATTCAAAGCAATGTGTGTTTGAGATGAAAACTATCATCATTAGACTAGATTACACAACCTTTAACAAATTAAATTTATTTTTTAATTACAAATATTTTTTAAAACTTTTGCAAACTTTATGGGTATTTTGATTTATACTTAATTTTGTAGTTGATGAATTATATAGAAAAGTTATTTAAAAAATACATAAATAAATATTTAAATAGAAAGAGATCATTAAGAAAAATAATCATGTTCAACGATGTTTGTTTTGTTTAAATTTGAACTAATCTTTATTTGTGACAAATTAACATGAAAAATAATAATAAATAGTAATAAATAAATTTTTTATTATTAATTAACTATTAACAAAAGTTAAAATAAGATAAATTGAAATAATTAAATTTAACCAAATCAAAGTGATATTGTGGTATTGTGAGAGAAGAATTAGAATTACAAACTAAAATATACATTTCAAGGTGAAAAATTATAACCAGTTAGATAATTATATATTAAAGTCATGTTCAAAGTCATTGCAAATTTTATGATTAACTAGTATGCATAATAAAAAATATCACTTCAATGTTAGGTCAATATATATTGAAACTCAGATGACATAAATTGAAGCAATATAATTTAATTAAAATATAACAATCTAAAGATATGTGTGGAGAAATGGAGTGACATTAGCAATATAACCAAGTAAAAGCATAAAATTCAAGGAAATAAGATAAACTTATATTAAAATTTCATTTGAAGATATTAAGAAAATTGATTGTAACTTCATAAATTTTCAAGTGAAGTATGAATTGGAATGCCTCATAATGCATGCAAAAAATTCTAAAAAAATATTAAGAAATCAAAAATTGAAAATCTTTTGGAAAGTGCTCATCAAGACTTGTTAAACAACATTTTCTTTCACTTTTCGGACCTTTATTAAAATTTCTTCAAATCATCAAAGCAAACAATCATAAAAAATGATAGATTTTTCTTTTAAAATAAAATATGGAATGAGCATGAAAGAAGATTAATAAAAGAAGTACAACGAAATAATTGATAGCGATGTAAAGGTCCCTAGAGAGAGGGTTTCGACTTACCTATTAAAATAACCAAATCAAAGATAAATTTTCAAACAAATAAAATAAATTACAAAGGAAAGTTTCATTCCCTAAACTAACGAAATCAGGCATAAACTCTTCAATCATTAAACAATCACGAATATAGATGTGTCATAAAACATGCCAAAACCCTAAAAGATAAATTTTGTTTAAACATGAAAAGAATCTTTAATTACATGCTACTTCTAAAGTCTAATATAAGGATGTTTGTCTCATCTCGATCGAACCTCATTTTGATTTACTATAACTTACAATATTTAAGAAAAAAATAATAAATTATTATTCTAAGATTTTGTAGAAATATAGTAAAGGCTAAGATAATATATATTAAAGGAACATAATATAATCAAATCAAAGTGTTGTAAAAGTCGTAATAGATGAGCCTTAAAGCTTCATAATTAGATTTGATGAAATAAGATAAATTATATAGTAAATATCATTCAAAAATACTTAAAACATCAAGTGCAACTTACTTATTAGCCAAATTAGGTAAGAATCAAAATGACTCATAAAGCATGACAAAATCATAGAAAATAAAAAATTTAAAAAAAAATTAAAAAATGATACATAAATACATAAAAAATTATTATTTTTATGACATATTGTTAAATATGATTGAACAACCTCTTGAACAATTGCTTGTTATTAAACTAAAAAATGCAAATAATAGAAAGTTATTATATTAATATTTAGTTAATAAATTAAAACTAAAAATATGAATAACTAAAGAAATGAAATATAACCAAATCAAAGCAATGAAGTGGTTACATAATAACACATTTGGAGTTACATAAAAATAGCCAAAAAAAAGGAAAACATTTTAAAAAATGAGATAAATTCTACTAGACAATTACATCCCAAGATGCTAAGGAGATTGAGTTTAAAATCCTCAATTGTCAAATCTACTATGAGTTAAAATTTCTCATCAAGCATGACCATATTATTAAAAATAAAATAATTAAAAATATATTCAAAAATATTTAATTCCTTAGAGCTCATTAAAATGTGTTGAATGACATTCCTTTGAATTAAGCCATGTTTGAAATTATTATAAAACAAAATTGTAAATGTACATAAATAATAGAAAATTTTTATTTCAAGATTAATCAAAAAATATCAAACCTAAAATGAGAGAAATAGAAATAATGTAATATTACCAAATAAAAGAGATATAAATGCCACCTAATGGGAGATTTCAAGTTGCTCTATATTATATCCATTTTAAGAAGAAACATTTGAACAAAAGGCATAAATTATATGAGAATGTTGCATACCAAGATATTAAGAAAATTTAATATAAGTTCCTCTATTGTCAAATCAAGTGCAAAATAAAAAGTGTAGTAATGTGTGCTAAAGTAATAAAAAAATAAAACATTTATTGATATAGAAATGAATATTTAATTAGATAAAACTCTTTGAGAGAAGTCCAATAACTTTTGTTTTGTTCTTGAATGTACCTTATTGGAATTTTAATGAATTAGCAAAATACATTCGAATAAATAATAATAAATCCCTTTTTTAAACATTTAAATAAATTTATAATAAAGTTACACTTGATAAATTGATGCAATTTAATATGACAAAATAAAAATATTGTAAAAGACCTATGAGCAGAGAATTGGAGTTCATTTATGTTGTAGGATACTACAATAAAACGTATTTTAGAACCTAGAAAATGAAGAAATGCTTAGATTGAAGTAATGTATTTATATAATGGCTTACACAATGTTGTTATATGGTTAAAATTTGAATTCATGGGGTCACCAAGCAAGTAAAAACTTTCCTATAAACCAAGAACATGTACTAACTTTTATATAAGGGATCTAAAACTAAAGAACAATGGTATGAAACACACACAATGAAGTACCTACATTAGTGGTGAAGTGGCATGGCACACAAAAAATTTAGTATATAAAGTGTCAAACAAAAAATTACATGGTCACATGCACTAACAAGAAAATCCAATGTGACAAATAAAGTTTTGGAAATATGAAATAAAGTAGCTAAGGACTTTTCTTGCTGATTTATGCTCTTTGTTGATGTTTGAAAATGGATGCATACTTTCCTAAGGCATGTCATGAATGATCTTGTCAGATTGTTTACCAATAGAACACTTTTATGATACAAGGTTGGTAACAATGCTTCGTTACTTCATTCAAAAGATTGCCCACCACAACATGATGTGCATTCCTATATATAGAGAGCTAAAAGGTACAATAATAATATTTTTAAGCAAAGTATAAAAAATGAGATAATTTTTTAATGTATAAGGGCATTTTAGAGTAAAAAAAGGAACCAAAGATTACAAAACAAATAGATTAAATTAAAATTTAAACTACTTTAAAATTTGCAAAATTAATTGAAGCAAGATATTCTTAAATATCATATGGATTTTAGGTAGTGATAATGGTAAGTGGCATAGGTGTAAAGGTGGATGATGCCTTGGGCTGATTATCAAGTTGACATGGGTTTAAGCAAATCAGTACATGTTAACATGTCAGCCCATGTGTTTTGGGTTAGGCATATTCAAGGATTGGGCCTGATAGAGTTGATGTGTTAGTGCAGGTCATGCCAATCATGTAGCGTATCATGAACTTGCAGCTCAGCCTGGTCGATGAAGGAGCCATGCAGGTTAGTATGGCTTGTGACACAACAGCTAATGCCAATTGTTAAACATCATAGGATGACAGAAATGACGGACGATCAAGAAAATATTCTAAGCTCAAAATTTAGCTCTTTTGAAATCAATTTTCAAAAAAATATTTTTGAGTGTATTAAGGTACTTTAAAATTAATGAGAAGTACAAAATTTAATACTAAAAACATCCAATAAGCTACCAATTGCTCCTCAAATTACTAAAATAGAAAATAATAATGATATAGGATACTAATTTATAGTAGAGGGGCAAATCTTAGCTTGACTCTGTGTTTGAATAAGACTAATATGCTTGTAAGTGGAACCTTTACATGATGTACTAGTAACTTCTACCTAACAAAATAACAATGACTGTATCAACTACTAACAGAATCTATTTAACACTTGTACACTGTCCTCATGCTTACATCATGTCTTGGATCAAATCAACCTCAATTTCCATGCAATAATAGCATTGTGTTCTTCTAAGGCTTGGTTAATATTCTAAGGAATTGTAGTGCTATGTCATCCCAATGTAAAAAAGTAGCAAGTACTTTTTTAATTTATTGATAAATATTCATCATTTAATTTTTTTTATTTGTTATTGAATGTAAAATTTTATAAAAAATATATCAAAAAAATCATGTTTTTTGCTTGATTCTACAGCATCTCTCTAGTTATATGGTCTTATATTACTTCATCTCAGGATTTATTTGTTCTCTTTTCTTCATGATCTCAAATTAAGAACATTGTTTCTAGCTTAACAATTTCTGACCACTAGTATTTTTTATTCTAAACTTATAACAACATTGGGAAGACCTTTATACCATTATATTGATTGAAGCTAAGCCATTCTTTATTTTCTATGAGCTAAAAATCTTTTTAGCATATTATACTACATCAATTTTCATATAAATGCACGTGGTTTTCTATTAATTTTTTTTATTTCCAAAACAACATATGCATTTGGGGTAGTGGTAATGCCAAACAAAGAGGCATCAGAGGCCAAAAAGGCATAGGTAGAGAGGAGCATGATGCCGTGGATCTACATTTTATCAAAGGTTTCACACTCCATCTTACTACTATATTGCAATGCAAGTTTTTATAACAATTTATGTAACTTCTTGAAAAGTTTTGTTTTATTTTTGTTATATTAATATAAAATATAATTCTTTTCTTATGTGATCTTTACATCTCTTTGATTATGTTATATTATATTTCTTTAATGTAACTCAATTCACCTTTTTCAAATATTTATATAAAATAATAATTTATTGTTATTTTTGTATATTAGTTTTGGTAGTTCATAGTAGTTACAAACAATGTTTGATTAAGATAAAATAGATGTCACTGGACTCATTTCAATAAGCTATATACATTTAAAGTTTTATTTTTTTACTTTTAAATATTTTTAAAGAATTAGGACTGTTTGATCATTAAGGATTTGTATCTGATTTGATGAAAGACGACATTACACTCGAACTATAAACAATTATGGAATGTAACTTTCACAAATAAGTTATCTCATTTTTAATCTTTTTTGCTTTCATTATGATATATCACTATGTAACCCTATCTCTACTACAATATCACTATTACATAAATTTGGCATGTTTATGTCATGTCTTTAAATTATCTCTTTTCAACTTTAACATATATATAAATAATATTAAAATAATAATTTATTAAAATTTATTCATATTTAATTTGGTAAATCATAAAAAATCCAAATGACATTTGATTGATTCAAAACGAGCTTCATTAGACATATCTCCATAAACTCTGCTTAATTAAATATTTATTTTAAAATTTTGAAATATTTCATTTTATTAGTTTTTAGCATGTTTTAAATGGTATTTTGATTCATACTTGATTTGATGATCAAGGAGGCTATTCTCCCTCTCCTTAGTCTAATTGAATGAACCTTTCTCATAGTCTTTATCTAATTTCTCTAAATCTTTTTACACTGAATTTATTGTAATACTATATCATGCAAAATCTCATATAGCATAACCTTCACATCTTATTGTTTTAAATATATTTCATTACTTGATTTTTTTCCTTATTTAGCTTTAATGTATATTTACTTAAGATAAATATAATAGTTTATTTTTTTATGTTTATTTTTTTTCTAATTTATAAAAATTCTTAAAAAAGATCAAACCTAGATAAAAATGTGTTATTAAACTTTGTCAATGAGTACTATCCAACTAAATAGTTTTCTTAGTTTTTCAATATTTGAACTTCAAATTTTTTTATAATATTATATATTTCTTCAATTTATCTCATAAAATTTTTAATATATTTTACTTAATATTAAAGTAATGATTTACTATTTTTAATAATTATTAAGTTTCTTGATTATAGTAATACTAATCGATTTTAAAACAAGTTGAAGCAAATCTCGTGTACAATTTTACGACCTATTTTGAAATGTGATTCAACAACCCCTTGAACAATTGCTTGTTATTAAACTTAAAAAATGCAAAAAATAGAAAGTTATTATATTAATATTTAGTAAATAAATTAAAACTAAAAATGAATAACTAAAGAAATGTAATATAACCAAATCAAAGCAATGAAGTGGTTACATAATAATAGATTTGGTGTTCCATAAAAGTATAGCAAAAACAAGAAAAGACTTTAAAAGATGAAACAAACGTTATTGGACTCATCTAGACGATCTTAATGTAATTAAATATTTATTTTTAATTTTTTAAAAATTTTATTTAATATGTTTTTTGAATTTTTTTATGAGATTGGATTTGTATGTAATTTAAAGATTAAGAAAGTTACACAAGAACTCATTCATACATTTGAATGCAACATTTTCTACAATTTATCATTTTTTAAATGTTTGGATTTGATTTCGATGTAACTCTAAATATCTCCTTATATAACTATTGAAATGCATTTATTTAAATATAATAATATTTTTCAATTCATTTTATTCTTGTTTTAATAAATATTTTTATATAGTTTCAATATGATAATTTATTGTTATTTGCGCTAATTTTATTTCATAGTTCAATTAAGAATTTAAATAAATATTTTTAAATTAAAAAAATATTATTTTAATTTTTTTTTGTGGTCTTTATGAGATATTTTAATATGTATGTGATTTAATGATTAAGAAAGTTACACTTGATCACTTTATTATATAGGAATAGAATATTCTATACAATTTATCTCAATTGTTTTTAAACTTTTAGGTTTTATATGGTTATGTTACTTTGAATTCTAAATCTCCTCTTATTTAACTTTTTCATCATATCTATTTAAATATATTTTGTTACTTCATTTTAACTAATTTTTTAATATATATTTATTTAATATTAAATCATTGGAGTAGTTTTGATGAACAACACTTAATATCTATTTTTATATTTTAAAATATTGATTTTGTGGGATTATGATTTATTGTTATTTCTATTTCTTTAATATTATAATTAGCAATAATTCTGGAATCAACTCCACTATCTCTCAGATATTACAAAATCATTTTTATAGGTTTTAAATATTTATCTTTCTAAGGTTTTTGCACATTTTATAATCAAATTTGAATTGTGCCTTATCTTAGCATTGTGGATGTTATACTAGGTCTTCCTAATATGTCAGAAATCAACTTTATTATGCAAGATATTTCACTTTAAATTTTTTTTGTTTCAAATTTGTCATGTGAAATGTTACTCTAATTATTGTTTTCGTGACCTTAGCTGTTTTTTCATTTGGTAATAGAACATTTATTCAATTTATATCTTTTCTCCTCTAATATATATATTAAATATTGACTAAAAATATTGTTATTACTTATGGTTATTTATATTGGTAATTAAGAGTAATTAAAATGAGGTCTGATGGAGATAAAACGTATGCCATTTGACATGATTCTAGAAGCTTTATTTAATTAAATATTAAAGTTTCCAAATTTATTTCGTGTTTTTTGAGATATTTTTATTTGACCTCAATATGACTATTCAGCATGCTACATTTGATCTTTTTGTGTCTATGAACGCACATTTCTTATAAAATTTTCTAATTTATTCAAATTTTGATCTTTGCATTGTTTTTTTATATGTCTCTTAAAGTCATCTTATTTAAGCTTCACATCATAATCCAATTAGATATCTTTCTTAATATTTATTAATATTTTATTTTTGAGCATTTAGGTAAACTTTGCAAAGGTGTTTAATTTGTACTTGAAATGATGAGTGATAATGTTTCACCCAATTTTCATAGGAACTTGGAATTCAACTTTCCTATATAGGTCCTCTATTTTTCTCAAATTTCTTAATTTGATTTGCACATTAAACTATAACTCTAAATCTCTTGTCATAAGACATTTACATCACTTTTCTTTTGAGATAATAATTTTTCAATTTACCTCATTTATTTTCAATTAATATTTATTTTTTTAAGATAATAACTAGTTATTATTTATGTCTATTTAGTTTAGAAATTTTTTGTAGTTACAAAAAATGCTTGATTATTAAGAAACAAATGTCATTGGGCTGGTCTCAAAGAGCTCTACATAGCAAATATTGATTTTTATATTTTTTTAAAACCATTTTCTAAGATTTTCATATTTTATGTGATATTTTAATTCTTACTTAATTTGATTATTGATGATGTTCACTTGATCTCCTATCATTGGCTGCAGCTTTATCAAAAAATTTATCTCATTCCACTAATGTTTTTAGTTCAATTTGGTCATATTATATTGATACTCTTATTTTACTCTCGTTTGATAATTGCATCATTTTGATTTAGTTATAGTATATTTTTGTAATTTATCTCATTTCAACTTTAACATATATTTGTTCAATATTGAAATGATAATTTTTAATTATTTATGAATTTCAAATTTTATAATTTGCAATAATTCCAACCAAAGCCCAATCGAGAAGAAATCAATTCATTGGAGTTGTCTCAAAGAGTTTCATTTAATTATAGATTTATTTTTATACTTTTGTCAACATATTTTATTGATTAGTTTTTTTGCATGTTTTAATAGATAATTCGATTCAAAATGGATTACATGATGATTGATGTAATTCTCGATATCCTTTGTGCCTTGGAACACAACAGTCATATATATTTTAAATCAACCCTTTAAATTCTTTTCTTTAATTTATTTATATTACTAAGTATCTCTCAATGTCTTCCCCTCTAACCTTTGCATCATTATTAATTCTATATAATGCATGCCTTCAATTTATGTCTTTTTTGTATTTATATGTATATATTTACTTATTCTTAAGATAATTTTTTCTTATTATTTATGGTTATTTACATTATTAATTCATAATAATTTCAAATATGGTTCAAACATGACAAAATAGTTGTTACTGGACTATTCTTGGTGGTCTTTACAATTTTAGATATACATTTTTTATATTTTTTATTTGCAAAGGTTTGGACATGTTTTCCTATATTTTTTTTATTAATATCTTATTGGACAATCGAGCATGTTACACTACACCTCTTAAGTATCTTGAAATGCAAATTCTCCACTAAATTATCTCATTCTTTCAAATTCTTTCTTATTATTTAGTTATTTTACCATGAAATTTTAAATCTCCTCTTCAATGTAATTTACATCACTTATATTTAGTTTTGCTATATTATTTCAATTTATCATCCTTAATATTAATATATGTCTAAATAATATTAAAATAATCATTTATTATTATTTATGTTTATATTCTTTAGTATTCTATAGTAATTCCAAATAATGTAGGATAGAGGCTAAAATGATGTCATTAACAACATCATGATGCGTCTTATCCAATTAACTTTTTTAATTTTATTTTAAAAAATATATATTTTAGTTTAAAGTAGCTTGGCATACTTTATGAGAAATTTAGATACATAGATGATCCGACATTCGATGGTGTTCTACTCTATCTCTTTAGTGTCTTACAAAGCAATGTCTCAAACAATTTGTTATTCTTATAAATATTTTGCTTGAAATTTGCTATATTATAGTGCACCTTTAAATCTCTTTCCATTTGATAGTTACAGTGCTTTGATTTGTGGCACTAAATGTTTTTTAATTTTTTCCATTTCAAATTTAATCTATATTCATTTAATATGACAACAATATTATATTATTATTTATGCTCATTTACTATAGTAATTGGCAATATACCAAACAAGTTGTATTTCAGATGAGACAAATGTCATTGAATATGTCCCCATGAGTTCTATATAGTTGACTATTTTTTTTATATTTTTAATTTTTTTAATAATTTATTTTACTTTATTAACAAGAAAGTTTTATTCATAACTAATAAAACAATCAAAGATGTTGCAAGTGAGCTCCTTTCTTTCTTGGAATACAACTTTCTCATTAAAATTATATCATTTTAAATTTTTCATTTTGACTTTGTCATATTACTATGTATCTCTAAATCTACTTTAATGTTACTTTTACATCTCTTTGATTTGGTCACATTACATTACACCAATTAGTCTTATTTCAAATTTAACATAAATTTTCTTAAAATTTAAAAAAGAACATGTTATTTGTACTTATTTATTTTTGAAATTCATAATAATTTGAAATAAACTATGAGCACGATGAAAAGATATAATTTGACACATCTCGATAGCTTTCATCTAATCAAATACTTATTTTTATATTTTAAATATTTTATTTTCTTGAATTTTTCATATTTTATGACACCTTTCTGACTAAACCAAATTTCATTATCCAAGATTTTACACTTTATCTCTTATTGTCATGGAAGGCAATTTTCCATTTGACTTATCTATATTATAATGTAGATCTAAATCAGCTAATTGTGGCATTTACATCAGTGTATTTTGATTATATTTCAATTATTTAATTTATCACATTTTAGCTTTAACATATGCTTAGTTATTATTAAAATATTCATTTGTTATTTATTGTTATTAAATGTGGTAATTTTCCTGTAGTTATCTTGATGAAATCTATCCATTGAAATTGTCACCCATATTCTTTTAATTTTTCCCCTAGTTTGTCATGCTACACCAAATATTTTTATTCATATTGGATTTGATGAATAAGGTTTTCATCCTCGATCTCCTTAGGGTAATTGAGCACAAATTTTTTGTGCAATTGATTACATTTCTTAAAATTTTTTCTGAGTTGACTATGTTACTATGTAACTAGAATGTTTACTCTTGTGTGCCCTTCAAGTTGTTATAATTTTCTTATGTTATATAGCATCGATTCATCTCATTGTCGCTTCAATTTTTTTTTTAAATTAAATTTTTTTTATTATTTATGTAGATGTACTTTATTAATTAATAGTAAAGAAATTTTGAAGGAGTCAAAACAATCCTCCTTTCATTTGTCTCAACAACCACTATCCAATTAAAAAATCCTTGTTAATATCTTTAAAAGTTTTTTTTCTTGTATATTGTTAGGTTTTATGAGATATTTTTATTTTGTACAATATTAGAGAATTGATGATGTTACACTTGATCTCTTTAGTATCTTAGAACGCCAAATTTCTTTGTAATCTATCTCATTTCTTCATATATTTCACTTTGATACAGTTATATGGTTATGAAACTCCTATTTCTTTATTTTGAGACATTTGCATCATTTTTATTTCATTATGTTACATTGTTTTAATTTATCTTATTCAATTATAATATATATATAATTAATGTTGAAATAGTAATCCCTCTTTATTTATGTTCCATCTTGATAGAACCATATTTGATTTATTTTGAATTTAAAAAATGGAATAAATTATTTAAGAATAAAAAAACGATTTTTTAAATTGACAAAGCTTATTGATAGAAGTTTAAAATATTTATTTTGTATTTATTAAATCTTATTTTGAATTAATATGGGTTACTATTGCAAACAAGCTTCAAAAATAATATGGTATTATTTTAATATAAAGGAAATATATGTTAAAGATGAAAGGAGATAAATTTCAGCAATATAATAGCAAAGTCAAAGTGTTATAAAGGTGAATAAGTATTTCATAGTAATATAAAAAAGACAAAGCAAAACACTTGACAAAATAAGATAAATTAAATAAGAAAGTCATATTTCAGTAAACCAAGGTGATTGGATGCAACACCGTCGATCAACAAATTAAGTGTAATTGGAATTGACTAAAAATGTGTCAAATAAAAGAAAAAAAAATATCTAAAAATATAAAAATAATTATTTAATTAGAAGAGCTCATCAAGACAAGTCAAACAATATTTATTTTCTCTCCATCACAACTGTTTTGGAATTACTATGAATTTTAAAATTAATTAAAAATAAATAATAAGAAGACAATATTTAAATATTAAGTAAATATTTATTTACAATAAAGTGATATAAATTGAGAGAATGTAATGTAAAATAATGAAGGTGATGTAATGGTCACACAAGAGGAAAATTAGATATTCATTGTAAAATATCAAAATCAAAGTAAAATATTTGAAAAAATATGATAAACCATATGCTAAAGTGGCATTCCTTAACATTAAGAATGAGCATAACTTTCATAATCTGGTACAAAAAAAAATTTCTCTTAAAAAACATAAAATCTTAGAAAATAAAATACTTAAAAAGTTGAAAAAATTAATATTTATCTATATAAAGCACCTCGAGATGAGTTCAATAATGTTTGTTTTGTCTAAAGAGAGGATTTATTAGAAATACTAAAAATTATTAAAGTAAAATAGCACAAATAATAATTAATTAGTTTTTTCAATATTATGTAAATGTATGTTAAAAGAAAAAAAGGATAAATTAAAGTAATTTAAATAACAAAATCAATCTAATACAAAGGTCACACTATAATGGACTCAGAGCAACCTAGTAATATAACGAAGTAAAACTGAAACGCTTTTATTAATGTTAGAAATTATATAGTAACTTTACATTTGAAGATGCTACAGAGATCGAGAATAGTACTCTAAAAAATTAAATAAGATATGAATCAAAATGACTTGTACAACATGCCCTAATATTTGAAAATCATGTATGTTAAAAAGTTCAAAAAAGATTATTTAATTGATAAATAGTATCAAGTTGAGTCCAATGATATTTGTTTGTTTTTTGTTCTTTCAAAATTGGAATTAATACTAATTGAAAAAAAGAAGCATAAATAATAATCATTTATAATTTTATTTTAAAGATTTATATATAAAATTAAAAAAATGATATGTGGAAGTATTACATTTGAAGGGACTAAAAAGCTCATGTGCAACAATCTTGATCATCAAATTAGGTATGATAATAATATTTAATAAAGCATGCCAAAAACCCTAGAAATTAAAATATTTTTGAATATAAAAATAAATATTTAATTGATAAAGCTCATCATCATGAATCCAATGATAATTATTTGTTTTTAATCAAACATCATTTGGAATTACTATTATTCAAAATTTAATAAGCATAAATAATAAAAAAATATTATTTTAATATTAATTAAATTTATATTAAAACAAAAATAATAAATATTGAAGCAAGAAAATTAAGCAAATCAAAGAGGTCATAATATAATACCAAATGTGATTTAGAATTACATACAAAAATAACCAAATCAAAGTAAAAATTTTAAAAATTGAATAAACAAATTGTATGTAAAAGTGACATCACCAGATGCTAAGGAGATCATGTATAAAATCTGTGATCTTCAAATCAGATACTATCAAAACATAAAATTAATAGGAATATTTAATTTCAAAGATCTATTCGAGAAAAATCCAATAACATTTCTTTAAAAATGATTAGATGTCATTTATAGCAACTATGACTTACCAAAATAAAATAAATAAATAATAAAAATTTATTTTAACAATAAATAAATGTGTAAATTAAAACTAAAATGAGCTAAAGTGATGTAATGTAACATGACCAAATCTAAGCAATGCAAAGACACTACTAAACATATTTAGAGTAACATAATAATATGACTAAATTAAAAAGAAAATTTTGATAAAATAAGATAGATTGTTAGATAAACTTGCATTTCAAGGTTATGAGGAGATTAAAAGTGACATCTTGGATCATTAAATCAAGTACATTTCAAAATGTCTCATAAATTATGCTAAAATCTTTGAAATTTAAATATTTGAAAAAAAATTAATATTTGATTAATAGAGCTTGCTAAGATATCTTAATTGATGATTATTTTTTCTCAATCAGCACTCATATAGAATCACTTTAAATTACTAAAGTAAATGATCTTAAATAAAAATAATTGTTTTTATATTTAATTAATTTTTTAGACCTAAAATAAGTTAAATTGATGCAATCTAATAAAACCAAACTTAAATGATAGAAATGTTAAATGATAAGAGGCATTGAGTTACACAATAATTAATCAAAATCAAAGTAAAAACCTAAGAAAATTGACTTAAAATGTTATTTGAAAGAGTTAATCGAAGAAACTATGAAGACAAAGTTATATTTTCATTGTTCAAAAAAGGTATGAAATAGAAAATAAAGCTCATCAAGTTTAGTTTGATGGTGATTATTTCATGTTGATTGTACTTTGTTTGGAACTACTATAAATTACCAAAGTCAAAAAAATTTAAATATTAATAAATTATTATTTTAAACTTTTGTAAATATTTATGAAATCTGAAATGGGATATATTGAGGTAATTTTGCATAACTAAATAAAAGTGACATAAAGTTCACTAGTGAGAAAATTTAGAGTTACAAAGCAATATGACCAAATAAAAGTAAGAAAGATGATTTAAATAGATAACTTGTACAAATTACGATCTACGTTACAAGTGACATTGAGTGCAACATTTTTGAATATCAAATAATTTATGATCAAAATGTCTGACTTGGTGTCCAAAACCCTTAAAAAATAAACGTTTTTGACATTTTAAAATTTAATTTCTATAACTCACTGATTTTCATCCATGAAGTTTATTTTACGTCAATTAGGCAACATTTGGAATTTCAACAAATTTCCAAAGTAAAATAGCATCGATAATAACAAATTACTATTTAATATTAAGAAAATGTATATTAAAGACAGAATAGGATAAATTGAAAGAATGTAATATAACAAAATTATAGTGAAGAAACATTCACATAGGAGGAGATTTATAATTGCAATGTAATGCAATAAAATCAAACAAAAAATTTTCAAAAAAAGAATTATGTTGCATAGGAAGGTTACATTCCAGGATGCTAACCAAATCAAGTCTAACATCCTTGATCATCAAATCAGACTTAATTAAAATCTCTTATAAATTGTACATAAACCCTAAAATATAAAATGTAAAAGAATACAAAAATGATAATTTCTTCATATAGGTTAGTCTACCTTAGGATTTACTATAAACTATCAAAGAAATTAAGCTTAAATACTAATAAATTATTATTTTAATATTAAGTTAAGGAATATTAAAAATCAAATAATATAAGTCAATGCAATGTAACATAACTAAATCAATGAAATATAAAGTTCATAAGTGGAGATTTATTGTAGCATAGTAATATAAATAAACCAAAAAGAAAAAATTGATAAAATGAGATAAATTATACTAGAAAGTTAAATTCTAAGACACTAAGGAGCTTAAACATAATATCCTCTATGTTAAAGATAGGTGTAAATCTAAATTTCTTATACTATTTATCGAAATACTAAAAAAATAACTAAAAATATACAAGTGAATATTTAATTCAATAGAGCTCATCAACATGAGTCCAATAATAATTTTTTCTCAAAATTGAACCATTTTCTCAAATTTATAATAAAAAACCAAAGAAAATAAACCAAAATTATATTTATTTATTATTTTATTAATCATTCAAAAATTTACTAAATTTGAAATAAAATAAATTGAACAAATTTAATTTACAAAAGTGAAAACAATATGAATGTCATATGAAAATGCAATCCTAAAATCAAAGAAGATCAAGTGTAATATCCTTGATCATCAAATTAAGTAGAACCAAAGATTTTGTAAAGCTTACTAAAATCCACGAAAAGAAAAGTTAAAATATAAAATGATTATTTAATTTGATAGGGCTTGTTATGATGACTACAACATCTTTTTCATCTCAATATGTTGATGTCTTGAATTATTGCAAATTTTCAAAGTAATTACCCATAAATAAGGATCAAATTTTATTTTAATATTTGGTAAATATATACTAAATCTAAAATGTGATAATCTCATGAAACATAATATCTCATTTCTAAAAATTTATTATGTAACTCTAGATCTATTTTATTGTGACCATTTAACAACTTTGATATTGTACAATATATTATTTTAATTTGTCACATTTCAAATTTAATATATAATCAAGAAATATTAAATTTGTAATTTTTTATTTTCAAGCTTAATTTCTTTTGTAATACACTACAATTGGAAAGGTGTTCAAAATAAAAGGACACAAAAGTCATTACAACTATCTTGATGAGCTCTTTCAAATTAAATATAAATTTTTAAAATTTCAAAATTTTTATTTTATGATTTATGCTTTATTAAATATTTCTCTCATTTTTTCAATCTTTTATTTTGATATTTCCATATTATTATGTAACTATAAATGTCCCCTCGTGTGACTATTACATTTGATTTTTTTATATTACATTTCTTCAACTTATCTCGCTTGAGCTTTATTAAATATTTACATAATATTAAAACAATATTTATATTATTTACTTTTACCTTCTTTTGCATTTTACAATATTTCAAATCAAGGATTGATAAAGATAAAACAAATATCATTTACTCATCTAGCAAAGTTCTATCGAATAAAATATTAATTTGTATATTTTTTTAATAAATTCATTTCTATTGTTTTAGCATACTTTGTGAGACATTTGTTACACACCATATTTGATGACTAAGGATTTTATATTCAATTTCCTTAATCTCTTAGAATGTAACTTTCTTGTCCAATTTATCTTTTTTTACAAATGTTTCTCCTTGATTTGGTTATATTACTATGGAGCTTTTATTCCTCACTCTTATAAATTTTACATCATTTTGATTTATATATATTATAATTCTTCAATTTTTAAAATTTTAAGTTTATTATATTTTTATTTAACAATAAACTAATACATTATTATCATTTATAATTATATTTTTTATAATTTATAGTAATTTTAGACCATGTCAAATCAAGATGAAACAAATGTCGTTGGACTCAACCTGACAAGTTCTATCAAAAGGTATTTATTTTTTATTTTTTAAATATTTATTTTCTTTGGTTTACCCATCACTAATGAGATATGTTTATTTGTACTTGATTTATTGCATGAGAAAGTTATAATAAGTCTCCTTGTTTTTTGGAATACATGCTTCATGCATAGTTCATCTTATACATATTATGAAATTCTAATTTTTCTCTATGTGACCTTAACAACATTTTCAATTTATTGTATTACATTGCATCGATTTACCTCATTTCTACTTTAGTGCATATTTACTTAATATTAAGATAAAAAGTCATTATTATTTCATTTTAAATATCTTTGTAGTTCACACTAATTACAAATGGTGTTTGATCAAGAGAAAAAAAAACATTGCTAGACTTATGATAATAAGCTCTATCTAATTAAATTTTTAGTTCTATATTTTTTAGTATTTTATTTTCTTTTTTTGGCCTGCCTTATAAGATATTTTCTTTTATACCTCATTTCAAAATAAAGTATTTTAGGCCCTTCTTCTTAATGTCTTGGAATGCAACTTTCCAATACTACTTATGTCATGTCTCAAAATGCTAGACTTTGATTTTGTTGTCTTGCTATTTATCTCCAAATCTCCTTAGATGTGACCTTTATATCACTTTGATTGAGATATATTACATTACTTCAAATTAACTCATTTCAACTTTAATATATATTCACTTAAAGTTGAAATGATAAATTATTTATATTTATACATTTTTTATTTAGTAATTAATAGTTTTTTCAAATATGGTTAAATATAGGCAAGGAAAATATTTAATTTTCTATGACATTGGCATACATTATGCCAAATTTTGAGTCATACTTGATTTCATGGTGGAGCATACTACACTCTATCTCTTTTGCATCTCCAAATTAAATTTTCCAGAAAATATTTCCTTATTTCTTCAAATCTTTTGCATTGATTTTGTTATATTATGATTTTACACTATGCTTCCTATTATGCGAGCCTCACATCACATTAATTTGGTTATGTTACATTTCTTTAATTGACCTCATTTAATAATTTATGTATATTTACTAAATATTAAAGTAATAATTACTATTATTTATACTTTGTTCATTTATAATAATTCCAAAAGCGGTCTTACTGTGGCAAAAAACATCACCCAACTTGTCTCGACAAGCTTTACCCAATTATATGTAGAAGTGTAATGTTTTTTATTATTTTATTTCCTTAGGTGTTGCATTAATAACGAGACCTTTTGATATGGATTTGATATCATGATTGCGGACATTATGCTCAGTTTATTTATTGTCCAATAGTGTAACTTTCACTAAAATTTATCACATTTTTCAATTTTTTGCTTTCATTATGATATATTACAATGAAACTATAACCCTCCTTTTACATGACATTTATGTTACTTTGATTATGTCATTTTATATTTCTCAATTTTATCAAATTTAAGTATTATTAAATATTTATCTAACATTAAAAATAAAAAATTTAATATTATTCATGCTTATTTACTTTTATAAGTTATACTTATTCAAAACAAGGCCCAATCAAGATGAAATGAGCTTTGTTAGGCTCATCTATGTGAGCACCATTCATTTAAATTTTCTTATTCATATTTTTAAATATTTTATTTTTTGAAGGTTTTGCATGCCTTACATGACATTTTTATTTATATTAGATTTGTTGATTAAGGATGTCATAATCGATAACATTAATTTCTTGGAATTTAACTTTCTAATAAAATTTATATTATTTCTTAAATTTATCACTTTAATTTTATTATATTACTATGTACCTCTAGTTGTGCTCTCGAGTGATATTTACATCACTTTTTTCTTATTATATTACTTCAATTTATCCCATTTAAATTATTTTATAAATTAAATAAGTTAGAAAACAATAAGTTCTTATTTACGTTGATTTAATTTCATAATTCATTATATTTCAAAATGAGCTTTTATTAAAGGACTTCTAGCTTATTTAGATGAGCTCTATCAAATTAAATTATTTTTTCTATTTTTAAATATTTTATTTCTGTTTTGGCATACTTTATTAGATATTTTAATTTTTATCTAATTTAATTATTGAGGATGCTAAAGTCCATCTCTTTGGTGTCGTGGAATTAAACTTTTTGTTACCATTTATCTTACATCCTCAAATGTTTCATTTTAATATGATTATTTAATATATTGTTGTAATTGTTATTGCATTTAACCTTTACATAATTTTCATTTCATTATATTAAATTTCTTTAAGTTATCACATTTTAGTTCCTTTATATATCTTCTTAATATTTAAATAATTTTCTATTATTTATTATACTTTAATAAAATTAATATTTAGCAGTTAGATGTGTCAAGTATTAGTTTATATGCATTAAGTACTTTTTTCTTTTCTTTGACAAGACTTATGAAACATTATCATTCGTGCTTAAATTAACAATTAAAGATGTTGCACTTGAACTACATGGCATCTTGGAGTGCAACTTTCCTTTACAATTTTTCTCCTTTGTTTAAATATTTTGTTATTATTTGTTTTTGTTACTACACAACTCTAAATCTCCACTCATGTGATTTTTACATCACATTGATTTTTTTATATTACCATCCTCTAATTTACTTCATTTTTGTTTTTGTAATTTGTAATAATTTAAAATGATGTCAAAAATTGACAAAATAAAATATTGGCCATGCCTCAAGGTGGTCTATCAAATTTAGTATGCATTTCTATATGTTTAAAGATTTTTTATGTAGTTTTGGGAATAGTTATTAGATATTTTTGTTGTACCTGATTTCATGACTTGGACTTTATACTCAATCTCCTTGGTATCCTAAGATGCTACTTTTTCACATAACATTTTTCTTCTTTCTCTAAATTTTAACTTTTATTTAATTATATTGTTATTCTTTAATATTTATCCTTTTTAAATTAATAAATCATAGCTATTATGAGCTATGTTTTATAAAGATGAAACAAACAACATTTAGCTCACTTTACAGTCTCTTTTCAATTAAAGATTAATTTATATATTTTTAAATGCATAGTTTTCTATGTTTTTTGCATACTTTATAAGGCATTTTGACATATGCATCATTCAATAATTAAGGATGGTATAGCCCATCTCCATAATATCTTGGAATGTAACTTTCTTATAAAATTTATCTTAAACTAGTTTTCATCAAAATGAAAAAACATCATTATGCTCATCTTTTTATGCTCTACTTAATTTAAAATTAATTTTTATTTTTTAAAGTAAATGATTGAGAATGTTAATTCATAGTTATTTGAAAAGAGATCTCGTTGGGATAAAATAAATGTTGTTATGCTCATCTTGATTGCCACTACAAGTTTAAGTATTCCTATCCATATATCTTAATATTTTATTTTTTAGGATTTTTTCTTGCATTATAAGAACTTTCAACTCATATCTAATTTAATGATTGAGAATGTTATACTTGATCTCTTAAAAATTTTGGAATGCAATTCTCCAAAAAATTTGATCTCATTTCCTAGAAGATTTCACTTTTTTATATTTTTATTTAAAATAAAATGTCCTCTTGTGCGACATTTATATCACTTTGATTTGGTATTATTATATTGTTTCAATTTATCTCATTTCACCTTTATTAAAAAATTAGTAAACACTAAAATAAAATTTATTATTATTTATTCTTATATATTTTTGTAAATTGTAGTAATTAAAAATGAGATTTTATCAAGACAAAAAACATCATTTCAATCATCTTACTAAACTCTATCAATTGAAATATTTGATTTTTTTATGTTTTAAGTATTTTATTTTCTATTATTTTTTTATGTTTATGAGATATTTTTACTAATACCTGATCTGATAATCAAGAATGTTTGACTCGATCTTCTCAATATCATAAAACACAATTATCTGTTACAATTTATCTTATTTTTTTAAAATAGGGATTTTAATTCATGTATCCTTTATCCATTGCATCCCTTCCATTCAGAAGTATTACATTTTTTCATTTAGATCATTATTATTTTATTATATGAAAATATAATACGAAAATAATAATTTTTTATCATTTATGCTTATTTACTTTGGTAACACATGATAATTAGAAATATGCTCTAGTCAAGATCAAGAAAATACTATTTGTATCACCTTGATGAGCACTATTTAGTGAAATATTTTCTTCTATATTTTTAAATAATTTATTTTTTTATCTTTCATAGACCTTATGAGGCATTTCAACTCATAGCTAATTTAACTGTCATGCATGTTACAATGGATCGCTACAATATCTTGGAATGCAACTTTCTTATAGAATTTATCTAAATTTTAAAAATTCTAATTTTTATTTTATTATCTTACAACCTAACTCTATACGTCCTTAGATGTAGCATTTACATCACCATCATTTGGTTATATTATCTTTCCTAATATTACAAATTTTCAGCTTTATCATACATATATATTTTATAAAAATAATAATTTTCTATTGTAATTTATACTAATTCAAAAAAAGGTTTTATAGAAAAGAAACAAATGACATTGGTCTAATCCCAAAAAATTTATCAAATTAAATAATAATTTTAATATTTCTTAACTATTATTTTTTATGATATTGGCATCATTATTGAGGCATTTTTTCACTTATTTTCATATTAAACGGTGTTGCACTTTGTTTCCTTAGTAACCATGAATGCAACTTTCACATAAACTTTACCTTATTTACTCAAAAAAAAATTCCCTCAATTTGATTGTGTTAGCACGAAACTCTAATTATCCACATGTGTGTCCGTTACATCACACTTATTTTGTTGTATTTTATAGCTTCAATTTATTTCATTTTTGTTACTATATATATTTAATTAATATTAGATTAAAAAATTAATTATTATTTAAGCTTCTTATCTTTGGAATTTATAGTTCCTCCAAATGAGTTTCAATTATCATTTTTTATCCAATTGAAAATTATTTTTCATATTTATAAATTTCATTTTTGGGGTTTCGACATTCTTTACATGATACTTTGTTACATAATTAATTTTTGGATCTACGAAGTCACACTTCATCTCCTTAATATCTTTCAATACAACTTTCCAGTATAATTTATCTCATTTCAATAGTTTTTGTACTTTGATCTAGTTATAATGCAATGTCTTTAGTAATTCATAGTATTACCAAAAAAGTTTTGAATGACTTGAAACTAATGTCGTTAGACTCTTTTAACAAGAAAAGCTAACTAAATATTTATTTTTACATCATTTAAATACTTCTTTTTTTGAAATTTTTATAAAACATTCCAATTTTTTATATGATTTGACATTTGATGATGTTACACTCAATCTCGCTAGTACCTTCGCATTCAATTTTTCTATATAGATTATCTCATTTCTTTAGATTTTTCATTTTGATTTGCCTAGAGCACTACGAAATGCTCATGCCATTCTCTTGTGAACTATACATTGCTTCAATTTCCTTATATTGCCTTACTTAAATTTTCTCATTTAAGCTTTATTCTATATTTTATTTTTATTTAAATAATATTTTATTATTATTTATGAATATTTCATTTTGTAATTTCTACTAAATTAAGTGAATCTCCAACTAGGATGAAACAAAAATAATCATACTCATCTCGATGAAAAATACACAATTAAATCTTCATTTCAATATTTTTTCCATTAATTATTTTAAAATATTTTTTTACAACTTTGAAATCTTTTATGCAACATTTAAATTCGTACATTATTTGATTATCATGGATGCAATTTATCTCTTTTTTATTTAACATATATTTAATAAATATTATAAAATTAGCTTATTATTATTTATTTTTATCTTTATTATTCATACTAATTGAAGATGAACTGTTATTGAGGTGTCAAATCTAGTTTTACTTATTTTTATATCTGTCCAATGAAATATTTTTTATATTTTATTGTCTTTTATTTTTTGAAATGCTTTGGCTTTATACAAGTCATCTTGATTTCTAAATAATTTTTAAGTTAGGATGTTACACTATATATATATAATCTCATAGAATGAAACTCTTTCTTAAATTTTATTTCATTTTTTCAAAGTTTTTGTTATTATATAATTATATTATATTGTTTTAATTTATCTTATTTTAGCTTTAATAAATATTCACATAATTTTAAAACTATTATTTATTTTTATTTATGTCTCTTTTATTTATAAATTCATAATAATTCAAGACATGGTGCCATCAAGGCGAAATAAGAATCACTCAAACTCATCTTGACAAGCACTATTAAACTAATAATTCATTCTTTTATATTTATATATCTTTCTTTTGGAATTTTATATGATAATTTTTTATTTATTCCTAATTTAGCTATTAAAGATGTTACGCTTGATTTTTTTTAGTTTTTTAATGTAACTTTCCATTATAATTTATCTATTTTTTAAAATTTTTTACTATTTTTGTTATATTTACATGAAACTATAATTCTCCTCTTCTTTGACCTTTATACCTTATTAATATGGATGGCTTTTTTAATTTAATTTATCTCATTTTAGTCTTAATGAATATTAAAATAATATAAAATAATAATACTAATTCGACTTATTTAATTTATTGCTTTGTATTGTTTAATTTTGTTATTTCTACATTTGAGAAAAAAATCATTTTTAAACACAACTTAATGAGTTGTATCATTTTACATATTGATATCTACAATTCTAATTTTTTTGTTTTTGAAGGTTTTTGCATGTTTTATGTGAAATTTCAGTTCACACTAAATTTAACGATCAAGGATGTTATACACAATCTCAAAGGTATCTAGGATTATACCTTTCTAGTAGATTTTAATGGAGAATGAGCAAATGTTAATAGAATGGTCTCAACGATATATATCAAATAAAAAAATTTATTTCTGTTATTTTAAATATTGATTAAGAAGTTTTCATGCATTATGAGAAATTTAGATTTGTACTTATTTGACCATTGAGGATGTATACTCGTTCTCCTTTGTATCCTAGAATGAAAGTTTCCCACAAAATATAACGCATTTATTAAAATTTTTCCATAAGTATTATTTAAAATGCTTTGAAAGTTTAAGTCATTTATTTAAGCTTATTTAGTTTCTTCATTCATAGAAATTCCAAAGGAGTTTCAATCGAGACTAAGTGAATGCCATTGAAATCATTTTCTTTTCTATGCTTTTTTCACACATTACAAGGTATTTTGATTCATAACTTATTTTATGATTGAGGATATTATACCCAATTCTTTTAGTATCTTTTAACTCACCTTTCCCTTACAATTTATCTCACTTCTTTAAATTTTTTGATTAAAGTTTGTTTTATTATTATGAAACTGTGATTCTCCTCTCATGTAAGCCATTCATCCCATTAGTTAGGTTATATTCCATTCCTTCAATCTATCTTATTTTCAATTTAATAGCTGTATTTATATAATATTAAAATAATAATTGATTATTAATTTTCTTATTTAATATAATAATTCAAAGTAACTCAAGTAACAGTTTACTAGATGCAAAACAATGGGCACTTGACTTGGCTCAATGAGTTATTGGTTTGCAATTAATTTGACAAATGAGTATGCCACACTCATCCTCACTACTATCATATAGTGAAATTTTTTAGTACAATTTATTTATAGTTTTCAATAGTTTTGTCATTTATTTAGTTTTATTAATATAAAACTCAAATTACTACATCCCGTTGCCTTCATATTACAATGAATTTGTCATATTATATTAAATATATTGATTTCATTTCAGATTTTATATATATTTAATGAATATTAAATTATGAATTTATTCTTTTTTATGCTTTGTTAATTTCATAAATCTTAAAAATTCGAAATGAGGTTCGATTAGAAAATCATAAACATCATTGCACACTTATCTACATGTTTTACCAAATTGAAAATTAACTTATATAAATCTAAATAATCTATTTTCTAAACTTTTTTATTACTACATTATCTACCAACTAAGGATGCAACAATTGATCTCTTAAATATTTTGTAATGTAATTTTCCCATGTAATTTGTCCCATTTCCTAAACTTTTTCTCATTGATTTGGATTATTACTTTATTATTCTAAATGTGTTCTCATGTGATCTTTGCATTACGATAATCTACTTTTCTTACAATATTTCTATTTATCTTATTTTAGATTTAATGTATAACTAATTAATATTAAAATAATTTTTTTAATTTTTATTTATGTTTGTTTTATTTATGTTTCTAGATATTTTATTCTTTAATTTTTTCACACATTTTATGAGATAAATCAATTCCTAACAAATTTGGAAATGAGTTGCTTTTATTTGATTTTATCACTATGTATATCTGAATCCTCTATTATGCGAACTTTATATTACTTTGATTTGTTAATAATACATTTCTTCAATATCTTTTGTTTCAACTTTAATAAATATTTAACAAATATTAAATAAATAATTTATGATTATATAAGTTTATTTTCTCGGGTAATTATTAGTAATTCTAAATGACGTTTGATGGAGGTGAAACAAGTGCTATTGGAATCATGTTAATGAGCATTATAAATATATATATTCCTTCTTATTTTTTTAGATATTTTTCCATCTTTTGGCACCATTTAAGATACATTTTCATTCAAACATGATATGATCATCAAAGAAGTTACATGGATACTCCTTAATCTTTTCTATTTTCTTTTTTGGGTTAGTATGTATCCCTTAATATTCTCCTATGTAACCTTTGCATTGTTCAATTTTATTATATATCAATGCTTCAATTTTTCTTATTTGAACTTTAAAAAAATATATTTAACATTAAATTACTATTTTATTATTATTTATTCTCATTGAATTTTGTAATTTGTAGTTATTCTAAACGAGATCTGGTTAGGATGAAAGAATGTCACACTTGATCTTCTTAATTAGCTATATCAAATTATATATATCTAATTGTTAATTTATAAAATCTTTACCTTCTTTATATTTTTACAACATTATAGAAAATTTCAATTTATATTTTAGATAATCAAGAATGTCACACTTCATCTTCTTAATGTCTTGAAATGAAACCATCCCACAACATTTACCTCATTTGTTTTTGAAATTTTTTCTTTTATTCTATTAATTACTATGTAATTGTCAGTCTACTAGCATTTGTCCTTTACATTCTATTAATTTGGTCACATTATATTTGTTCAATTTAACACATTTGAGCTTTAATATATTTACGTATAAAAGAATAATAATAATATTTTAACATTTATCACATTACATTCTAGAGATTTTACTTTCTCATGTTTCTACTCCTATTATTAAAGACTATGTTTCATTCTTAAACTAATGTTCGACAATGGTCCCTTTACTATCTTAGGATGTAAGTTTTGCGTATAAATTTTATAAATTTTTCCCTTTAATAAAATTTTAAGTTTGATTTCATTACATTGCTTTGTAATATTAAATTTGTACTAAGGATAAAGAAAACCTCATTGTACTCATGTCAATAAGCTCTATGTAATTAAAAATATATTTTTATATTTTAAAATATCTTTTTTTAGAATGTTTGCATTCTTCATGAGTCATTTCCTTTACTTTTAATAAATGGAATTTTTAAAAATATAAAATTAAATATTTAATTTGATAGAGCTCATCGATATGACTCAAATGATATATATTCCACTTTGATCAAACAACTTTTGAAATTACTGTGAATTACCAAAGTACTTGAGAACAAATAACAAAAAATTAACTTTTTAATACTAAGTATATATTAAAGATAAATTGGATAAATTTAAGCAACATTTAATAAGAAAATCAAAGCAGAGTAATGGTCACATAATAGAAGATTTGGAGTTACATAGTAATATTAGCAAATAAAAGCAACTAATTTGATGAATGAGATAATTTTTTATCAAAACATTGCGTTAAAAGTTACAAAAAAGGATTTATGTGACATCCATCATCATCAAATTAATTACAAATAAAAAAATCTTATAATTCATTTAAATATATTAGAAAAAAAATAATTTAAAATATAGAAATTAATATTTAATAATGTAGAGCTCATCGACATGAGTTCTGCAACCATTGTTTTGTCTCTAGTAGTCCTCATTTTGAATTACAACCAATTAAGGAATCAAATAAGAATAAATATTTTAAAATATTTTTTAAAAATTTAAGAAATATATTTTAACATGAAAATTAGATAAATTGAAGAAATATAATATTTCCAAGTAAGGGTGATGTAAATCCAATACCATACGAGAGGTACATATAGAAAAGAATGAGAAACTAAAGGGAAAATTTTGAAGAAATTATTCAAATTGTAAGGAAACATTGTAGTCCATGATATTAACGAGAATGAGTGAAACATCCTTGATTTTGGAACTAGGCACAAATTAAAATGTCTTGTAAAATATGTCAAAATTGTAGGAAAAATACTTAAAATAATGGAAAAAAAATTTAATTTCGCAGAGCTCATTGACATGACTCTAAAGCTATTTGTCTCATTTAAATCAGACCAATTTCTTTGAATTACAAAATCAAATAAGCAAAAATGATAATAAATAATTTTTTAAATATTAAATAAGCAATTACTATAGTTGATTGAAATAAATTAAGAAAATGTAAAATAAAGAAATTGAAGTGATGTAAAAGTAGTACAAAGGGAGATTTGGAGTTCCATAATAATTTAAAAAATCAAAGAAAGAAATTTAAATAAAAGAAATGCATTATGGGAATCAAAATGTCACATAAAAGCTTAAAAATGTTATAAAGTAGAACATTCAAAAATAATGAAATGAATATTTAGTAAGATAGAGCCCATCGAGACGAGTCTAACTACTTTCGTGTCAACCCGATAATACCTCTTTTTGAATAACCATAAATTAAAAAGTAAAAATGAACAAATAAAAATAATTTAAAATTTAATATTTTCAAAAAATATGTTAATAATAAAATAATATTAATTGAAGTGTTGTAATATAACAAAATTACGAAGTTCCAAATGTCACATAAGAAAAGATGTAGGTTAACATAATAAAATAGACAATTGAAAATGAACAATTTCAAGAAATGGTATAAATTATATGGCAAAGTTACATTCCATTCGTAAAAGTATTTATGATTAACAATAACCAAAAAAGCACACTAAAATAAAAATAATGTCAAATGTTCTACCAATTGAAATGTCTAATAAACTATGTAGAACACCTTTAAAATACGGAAATCAATGTTTAATTTAATAGAGCTTATCGAGAAAAGACAACCAACAATTCTTTTATCTTATTCAGATGTTGTTCATAATTATTGTGAATTACAAAATTTAATAAACATAATTAAAAATACATTGTAATTTTAATATTAAATAAAAATATTTAAAGTTGAATGAGACAAATTGAAGAAATCTAAAGTTACTAAATTAAAGTAATGAAAAATTCACATGAAAGAAGATCTTTAGTTACATAGACAAATAAACAAGTCAAAGCAGAACATTTGATGACATAAGATAAATTACAAGATGATACTACATTGCAAGATACTATGGAGATTGTGTAAAATTTACATTTGCTAAATTCTGTATGAATCAAAATAGCTTATAAAAATAACAAAAATTTAAGAAAATAATTAAATGAATAAAAAAATATTTAATTAAATAAAGATCATTGGGATAAGTCCAACAATATTTATTTCTTCCTCACTAAATCTTATTTTGAATTACAAGTAATTATTGATATATATAGACATTAAAAATAAAAAAACTATTATTTTAATATTAATTATATATGTATTAATGCTAAAATAAGAGAATTTAAATAATCATTATAGATCAAAATAAAAAAAGATGCAAATGTCATAAAGATGATATTTAGAGTTAGACAATATTCCCAAAATAGAGCTTTAAAGTTTTGTAAATTATTCATAAAACTTCTCTTCCAATCTAGGAAGGAGAATAAGTGTAACAACCAACTGGTCAAATCAGGTATAAGTCAAAATGTATCATAAAATGGACAAAATTTCTTGAAAATTAAATATTTAAAAATACTAAACTTAATATTTAATATGATCAAGCTCATAAAGATGAGCCCAAGGAATTTTTTTTCATCTCAACCATACCATGTTTTTAATTTTTATGAGTTCAAAAATTAAATAAGCATAAATAATAATAAACTAATTTTTAATATTAAGTAAATCTATATTGAAGCTTAAATCAGATAATAATTTAATGAGTATAGTAAAATAAAAGCAATGTAAGGGTCACATCATAAAACATTTTCAGTGAGATTACAATAAAAACAATTGAAAGAAAAAATTGAAAAATTAATATAAATTGTAACAAAAGGTTGCATTAAAATATATTAAGAAAATTGACTTGAACTTTCTCGACTATGAAATAATGCACGAATTAAAATGTCTCTTATAGAATTCCAAATCCTTAAAAAAAAAGAATATTTAAAATAATAAAAATAATTATGTTATTGGGTAAAGGTCATTGAGAAAAGTCTAACGATTTCTATTCCATCTCCATTGCATGCCATTCAAAATTACTATGAATTACAGATATAAATAATGATAATTAATTTTAAAACATTATTTTAATGTTGAGTTAATATATGCTAATGCAAAATAAAGATAAAACAAAGTTAATATAATATAACAAAATTGAAGCAATATAGATGTCACACAAGAGAAGATTTATCATTGGATAATATTATAAGTAAATCAAAGTAAAACATTTTAAAAAAAGAGATAAATCCTACAAGAATATTTCTTACAAAGATATTATAATGATCTGGCATAGCATACTCGATCTTGAAACCATGTAGCAATTCAAATGCATTCTAAAGTGCTTCAAAGAAAACAAGATGGACATTATTGTTTACATAAATAGAGTTAATCGAGACAACACCAATGATATTTTTTTAATCACACTTCATTTGGAATTACTATGGATTATCAAAATAAATGAGAAAAAATAACAAAATATTATTATTTTATTATTGAACTATAATTTATTAAGACTAAAATGTGTTCAATTAATGTACTACAATATAAAAAAGTTAAATTAATGTAAATATCACAACACAAAAGATGTGAAGTACTAATGAATGCTATGTAATTTAAAGTAAAAATTTTCAAAAAATGATTCAAATTTAACAACAAAGTTGCATACTACGAAACTTAGAAAATCTAGAGTAACATATTCAATCATAAAATTAGTTAAGAAATTAAAATGCCTTGTATAATGAGAAAAAAATAGAAAACAATATTATAAATATTAAAAAGTAAATCTTTATTTGGTAAATATCAACGAGAAAATTCTAATAATATGCACTTTTTCATTACCAAACCTCGTTAATAATTACTATAAATAGCCAAAACAAATTAGAAGAAATGATAAGGTCTTAGTTCAATGTTAAGTAAATATATTTATATATATATATATTAGAGCTTAAATTACATAAATCTATTCATTATAATATAACCAAACAATAGTTATGAAAAGGACACATGATAATGGACTTAGAATTTGAATGTAATATAATAAAATAAAATAGAAAAAGTTTAGAAAATGACATAAATTTTACAAGAAAGTCACATTCCATTAGACAAAGGAGATTCTTTTACATGTTCGATACTCAAAACATATACAAATCAAAATATTTTGTCAAGAATCTAAAAAACGTAGATATTAAAGTATTTAGAAATAAAAATATGATTATTGAATTGCACATTTCTCATAGAAATGAGTCATCAACCTTTTTCCCCACAATTAGACCTTATTTGGAATATTATGAATCACAAAATAAATAGAAATAAATTATAATAAAATATTGATTTATTATTTACTAAATATACATTAAACTGAAAGAAATTAAATTGTGAAAATATTATATAACATAATCAAATAGAAGTAAAGTAAACAGAAGAGGAGAATTAGACTTCCATAATTATACAAAACTTCAAAGATGAAATTTTAAAGAAATTAGATAAATTACTCTTCAAAGTTGCATTCATAGATCTAAGGGGGTTTGAGTGTAAAAACATCCATCATTAAATCTGGTACAAATCAAAAGGCTTCAAAAAGAACTCCAAAAACTTAGAAAATAAAATCTTTAAAAATAAAGAAATGAACAATTAAGAAGAATGAACTAATTAAAAACATTACTTCATTTTTAGTTCTTTACTGAGCAGACCACATTTGAAGGTGCCACAAAACACCAAAGGAAATAAGGATAAAAATGATAAATTATTATTTTAATTTTAATAAAAAATATACTAAAGTTGAAATAAGTTAAATTAAATTAGTGTAATGTAACAAAAGTAAATCAACAAAAGGTCACAAACACAAAAAAATTGTCGATTATGTAGTATGATTCAAAATAAAAAGAAAAAAACATAAGAAAATGGGATAAATTTACAAAAAAAGTGACATATAAGGATAAGGGTATTAAGGAGGCCCACTATAACTTCCCCAATAATGAAATCACATACAAAGTTAAATGTCTCATAATGTACACCAAATACTTCAAAAAAAATTTAATAAAATAAAAATGAATATCTAGATTTTCCACTCGATGATGAGTCCAATGATGTTTGTTTCCTATCGACCAGAACTCATTTTTATTTGCAGCCAATTACTAATGTAAATAGTCAAAAATAATAATAAAATATTCATTTATCATTCTTTAAATATATATTAAAGCTAAGTTATGTTGAATTAAATTGATATAATATATCCACATCAAAGTTATGCAAAAGTTCTATGAAAGGACAATTTGAATTACATAGTAACATAACTAAATCAACACAAAAAAATTTGAAAAAAGACAAATTATGCAGCATAGCTTCTTTCCAAGATATGAAGGTTTGAAAAATGATAAGAAGTATTGAAAAATAAAAAAATTGAAAGAAAAAAATATATATTAATTGATTGAGCCCATCGAAATGAGTTTAAAGAGGTTTGTCTCACCTTGATTAGAACTTGTTTGGGATTTTTGTAAACTATAATAGCAAAGAAGACTAAAAAATAAAAATTTATTATTTTTAACATTAAGTAAATATATAGTAAAACTTAGCTATTATAAATTGAAGCAATACAACAAAATCAAATCTTGTCGACATACAAAGTGACCTATATAAGGTAAAAAATTTGATAAAATGAGATAAATTGTACACAGATGTTTTTTATCAATTAAGTTATAAATTATAATGACTAATAAATGATACAAATTTTTATAAAAAAAAATTATCTTATAAATAAAAAAAATTAAAAGAATTTAGTTCATCAAAATGAGGTAAATGACATTTGACCCATCTTGATCAAGATGCTTTCGATGTTTACACAAATAATATAAGTAAATAAGCACAAATAATACAAGATTGATTATTTGACAATCATTAAAAGTCACGTAGAAGGGTAACGATAGTTATATAGTAATATAACAAAGTTAAAGAAAAAACTTCCAAAAAAGAGGTTAACTGAAAGAGAATGTGACATTCCTAAATACTAAGATCAAGTGCAAAATCATTGATTATGAAATCAAGTATGAATCAAAATGAGAAGTAAAGTGCATTAAAACCCTAAAAAATTATATTAAAAATGACTATTTAATTAGATATACCTCATCTAGAAGACTCTAACAATATTTATTTTATCTTGATCATAACTTCTTTATAGTTAAATAGAATTTCAAATTTAAATAGCAATAAATATTAATAAATTATTACTTTAAAATAAACTAAATATATATTAGAGATGAAATGAGAAAAATGTTAGTATTGTAAAATAACAAAATAGAAGTGATGAAGGTCAAATGCAATGTGATTTAGAGTTACTATAAAATATAACAAAATATAAAATTTTGAAGAAATGATATAAATTACGTGGGGAAGATGCCTTAAAAGATACAATGAAGATCAAGTATAATATCATTAATCATAGAATTAAGAACAAATTGAAACAACTTGTATATCATGAAAAAATCATAAGAAATAAATTATATTTAAATATTGAATTGAATATTTAATTATGTAGAGCTCATTGAGGTAAGATCAATGATCTTTGTTTTATCTTGACATGAACACATTTGAAATTACAAAAAATTTACAAAATAAATAAGTACAAGTAAAAATGAATTGTTATTTTAATAATAAGTATATATTCAACCTAAAATGAGTTATATTAAAATAATATAAGTCAAGAAAATAAAAGTGAAATATAAGTCACACGATATTAGATTTAGTGTTTCATAACAATATAACATAAATAAAAAAAGACTTTAAATAAATGATGTAAGTTAAAGGGGAAAGTTACATTAATAAACACTAAAAAGATCAATCATAATGTCGACAATCATCAAATCAACTAAGAGATTAAATGACTCATAAAGCATGCAAAAAAAAGAAAATAAGATATCTAGAAACTAGAATAATAAATATTTAATTTAGTAGAGGTCACCAAGATGAGTCTAATAATTTTGTAACCTTGATTTGACCATATATATGTTACAGTGAATTACTAATGTGCATAAGTATAAATAATAATAAATCAATAATTCAATATTTAGTAAATATAGAAAAAATTTAAAATAAGATAAATTAAAGCATTTTAATTTAAAAAATCAAATTGATTCATTGGCCACATGATAAGTGATTTAAATTCATAGTAATATAACACAATCAAATTGAAACAATTGAAGAAATGAGAGAATCATACAGAAAAGTGGTATTCTGAGATATTAATGTGATTTTGTGTGACATCCTCAATAGTAAATTAAAGTGCAAATGAAATGTCCAATAAGACATGCCCAAACTATAGAGGATAAGACTTTGAAAAATATTTAAATGATTAATTTGTTAGATGGAACTAGTCAATATGAATGACAAAAATTATAAACATAAATAATAAAAAATAGTTTTTAATATAAAATAAACATATATTAATTTTCAAGAGAAATAAATGGATGCAGCATATTATAACAAAATGAAAGTGATGTAAAGGTCACATGAGATAAGATTTAGATTTACATAGTAATATAACCAAATGAAAAAAAATAATTTGATGAAATGAGTTAAAGTTTATAAGTATAATTCTAAGATACTGAGAACACCAAGTGTAATCCCTTGATCATTAACATCATTTACAAAAATAATATCTTGTAAAATATGTGAAAAACCAAGAAAATAAAATATTTGAAATTATATAAGAAATTATTTTTTCGATAGAGGTGTTGTGATAAGTCCAATGACCTTTGCTTCATCTTCAATGGATACGTTTAGAATTCCTAAAAATTACCAATGTAAATATCATAAATAATACTTAATCATTAATTTAATAAAAAGTAAATATATATTAAATCTTGAATAAGATTATTTAATGAAATGTAATATAACTAAATGAAAGTGATTGAAAGGTCACATGAGACGATAATTGAAATTTCATAGAAATATAACTAAATAAATGAAAATAATTCAGAGAAATGAGATAAATCATATAAGAAAGTTACATTCAAAGAATTTAAATTAATCAAGCATAACACGCTTAATCATCAAATCGGGTAGTAATCTAAAGGTCTTATAAAGCATACAAAAGCTCTAAAAAATTAAATATTTAAAAAACATAATTAATTATTTAAATCAAGCTCATCTTGATCTAATTATGTTGATTATCAATAATCATGCACCATTTTAAATTACAATGAATCATTGAATTAAATAATTATAACAAAGGAAAATAGTAATAAATAAATATTTTTATGTTAAGTAATTATATATTAAAGGTGAAATAAGATAAATTGAAACTATGTAACATAATCAAATCAAGGTGATGCAATTTCCACACAATAGGAGATTTGAAGTTGTAAAGTAATATTTAAAAAATTTAAATAAATTAAATAAATTATATGCAAAAGTTACATTCCATGATACAGAGGTGATGTATCACATTCTCCATTATCAAATGTGGTACAAATCAAAATATATTTCAAAACATGAAGAAACTCCAAAAAAAATCTAAAAATATTAAAAATAATATTTAATTTGATAGAGCTTTTTAAGATGAGTGGAAATACATTCTTTTCTTTTCTATTTGTACTCATTAAGAAATATTGTGACTCTCCAAAGTAATAAACATTTATAATAATAATGTACTTATTAATAAGTAATAGTTTTGCTAAAAAATAGATAAATTGAAGCAATGTAATATAACAAAAAAAACAAAATAAACAGCACATGAGAGAAGAATTAGAATTCCTTGGTAATGTAATGAATTCATAACAAAACATTTAATAAAATGATCTAAAACCAAAGGGAAAGCTGCTTCCAAAGATATTAAGGAGATCGAGTTCAACATCATCACTCCTCAAATCCAGTACAAATTGAAACATCTCATGAAGCTTGTCTAAACTTCAAAAAGACTTTGGAAAACATAAAAATCTACACTTAATTGGATAGAGTCCTTTTAGATGAGTTCAATGATTCTTATTTTTTCTAGGTCATACCTCATTTTGAAATTCTATAATTTACAAAAACTAAATAAGCTTGAATAATAATAAACTATTATTTTAACAATAAGTTTATGCATACCAATGATGATTGTGACAACTTCTAGAATCATAATATGAGCAACAAGAGAAGAGAATAATAATTTCTTTGTCATATAAAAAAATCAAAATGAGAAATTGAAGAATTTCTAAAATGTTCTCAAGAAAGTTGCTTTCCAATAAACTATGATCTAATGTAACATTCTCAATCAACAAATAAGTAACTAATCAAAATGTCTCTTAAAACATGCCATAACACTTGAAAAATATTTCAATATATATAATTAAATATTTAATAGCACAGAGCTCATTGATGTTAATAAAAGGAGTTTTACTTTGTTTCAATTGGACATTATTTGTAATTATAGCAAATCATAAAAAAAATACAAGAAAATAATAAAAAATGTATTTTTTTAATATTAATCAACTTCATATGCAAGAACTATTAAGATATATTTAAGTAATGTAATATAATCAAATAAAAGTGTTGTAAATATTACACTAAAGAAGGTTTAGAATTACACAATATTATAAGAAAATTAAAGAGAAAAATTAGAGGCCATGACATAAAATTATAAAGGAAACCTGCATTCTGTGATACTTAGTAGATCTAGTGTAACATCTACGTTCATCAAATGCGGTGCGCGCAAGAATAAATTATAAAATGAGCAAAGATGTTAGAAAAAAAATTATCACAAAGAAAAAATTATTAAATTATTCAAAAATATTTAATTAGATAGAGGTTATCAAGATGAGTGAAACAACTTTTCTATCTCGATTTGATCATATTTGATTACTAAAAATCATAAAAGAAAATATGCTCAAATAATAATCAGTTATATTTAATAACAAATTATAGTAAAGTTGAAATGCGATTAATTTAAACAACATAATATAACCAAATTAAATTGACCAAAAAGTTGTAAAAGAGGAGAACTAAATGTTCTCTCTATTATACCCCAATCAAAGAAAGAAGTTTGAAGAGATAAGTTAGATCGTGTGAGAATGTTTCATGCCATGACACTCTTGAGATGAAGTGTAACACCATCGATGATCAAAATAAGTTGAATCAAAATATTTCCAAAAAAATGGCAAAACCCTTAAAAATAATGTATTTCTTAAATAAGAAATTAAATAGTTAATTGGATAAAGAATATAGAGATTAGAACAATGATGTTTGTTTCATTTTGATGGTGTCTCAATTTGAATTGGTACAAATCACCACAGTAAATAACCATAAATGGTTCTAAATTTTTATTATAACAATATGTAAATCTATTTTAAATCATGAATAAAAATTATTGAAGCAATAAAATATAACCAAATTGAGTGGATGCAAAGGTCAGAGAAGAGGATAGTTTGAATTACATATTAGTTTAACAAAATAAAAGTAAAATTTATTAATAAATGAGATAAACTGTATAGCTAAAATTCCATGATGATAAGTCGATTGAGTGAAATACTGTCCATTGCAAAATCTATTACAAATTAAAATGCCTCACAAAGCATGTTAATGCCATATAAAAAAAATATCAAAAATATATAAATAATACTTAATTAAATAAAGCTCATCGTGATAAGTCCAAAAACATTTGTTTTATCTTTATTGAACCCCAATTGTAATTATTATGAGTTACCAAATCAAATAAGTATAACAAATCAATTATTATTATAATTTATGTGAAAATATATTAAAGTTAAGTGAGGAAAATTGATGTGATGTTATGTCACCAAATCAAAGAAATTTGAAAGTCACTTGAGATGAGAAACTTTCATGCCAAGAAAATATCGAGATTGACTGTAACATCATTGATCATGATATCAAGTATGAATCAAAATATTATGTGAACTATGCAATAATTCAAGAAAATGAAACATTTAAAATATAGAAAAATAGCTAATTGGATAGATCTCACTGGGCTAGTTTAATGAATTATTTTTCATTTGAATTAAACATTGTTTGGAATTAATTTTGTTCACAAAGTAAATAAGCATAAATAATCACAAATATTTTTTTTAGCATAAAGCAAACATGAACTAGAATTGAAAATTAGAAAATTTTAAAAAAATATAATATAACTAAATCAAAGAAATGTAAATATCACAAGAGTGGAGAATTATAGTTTCTTAGTATTGTGAACAAATCAAAGAAAAGCACTTCATAAAATTTCTTAAATTGCATGAAAAAATTGCATTTTAAGATACCAAGGTGATCTAGTGTGTCACTTCTAAAAAGTTAAATCTAGAAAGAATCTAAATGTCTTGCAAAGCATGTTAAGCCCCTAATAAAACTATTTAAAACTATATAATTAAATATCTAATCAGAAGGAGCTCACTGGGATGAGTGGAATGATATTAGTTTCATCTTAATTAGACTTCAAACTTATTATGGATTAAAAAGTTAATTTTGCATGAATTATTTTTTAATTAAAAGTAAATATACATTAAAGATGATATGACATAAATTGAATAAATTAATTATTTACTTAATGAAATTAAACTAAAAGTCATACACAAGGACATATAAAGTTACTTAGCATGATTAAATTTATAAAAAAATTAATAATTGAAAAAATGAAATAATTTGTATACAGAAGCTGTGACTAAATAAACTAAAGAGGTCATGTGCAACATTCATGACAATGGAAAGAGGTATTAATCAAAAGTACTCATAGATAATGCAAAAATCTTTGAACAGAAGTTTTTAAAAAAGTAACGAAGGATATTTTACTTGATACAGCTTTTCAAGACAATTGGACTGACATTTGCTTCATGTTGATAAGACTAATTTTGAATTATTTGTAATCACTAATTAAATAAGCTTTAATAAAAAAAAGTTATTATTTTAATGTTGTGTATGCATAACTAAACCTAAAATGAGATATATTAAATACAGTAATTGATACAATTTTCTTAGTGATATAACTAAATCAAAGAAAAAAATTTAGAATATGAGTTAAATTATATAGAAAAGCTTCATGTCAAGAAACTTAGGGGTCAAGTGTAACATCCTTAATCATCAAGTCAGGTATGAATTAAAATGTTTATAAAGCATGTAAAAACCCTAAAAAATTAAAATATTTTTAAAAATAAGCATTTAATTTAATAGAGTTTGATGAGATGAGTCTAATGACATTTGCCAAGTCTCAATTGAACCTCATTTGGAAAACTACAAATCACCAAAGAAAGATAGAATAATTATAAATTATTATTTCAATATTAGATAAACATATTTTAAACTTAAAATGAGATAAATAATAAACTATAACAAAACTAAGTCAAAGCTAGCTAAAGGTTACAAGAGAAAATGATTACGCTTCCCTAGTAGGATCTCAAAATCGTAACGAAAACTATCAAGAAATTAATTAAATGGAGTATAAAATTCTCAATCCTTAAATCAAGTATCAATAGAATTGTATCATAGGGCTTGCCAAAAATCTAAAAAATAAAATATTTTAAGAAATAATGGTGAACAACTAATTGATTAAAGCTTTCTCAAACGAGTTCAGTGATTTTTGTTTCATCTCGATTAAACAACATTATGAATTTCTTGAAGTGCTAAAATTAAAAAACATAAATAATATTATATTATTAATTTAATAACAAGTAAGTATATATTAAAGTTGCATTGTGATTAATTGATGCAATATAACATAAAAAATAAAAAAGCGATGTATAACACACACGAGATGTGACTTACAGCTGAATATTAATAGAAAAATCAAATTAAAAACTAATGAAATGACATAATTATCAAGGAAAATTTTCATTCTCAAACACAAAGGAAATCAAGTACAACATTATTGATCATAAAAAAAGTACAAATCAAAATGACTTGTAAAACATATCAAAACAAAAAATGTAAAAAATATAAAATTTAATATTTAATTTGATGGAGCTCATCAATGTGAGTATAATGACATTTGTTTTGTCTTGATCAACCCTGTTTTTGAGCTACTATGAATTATTAAATTAAATAAGAAGGAATATAAAATAAATATAAATTAAATATTTAGTAAACATATAATAATGCTAAAAATAGGTATATTGAAACAATGTAATAATAAATCAAAGCAACATAAAGTTTTTATAATAGGAAAATAAAAGTTTGTTAGTAACATCACATAATCAGATATTAAAATTTAAAAAATGAGACAAATTTTTTAGGAGTGTTACATTCAAAAATATAGAGGAGATTAAGTGTATCATCCTTAATAACACAAGTAGGTATGAATTGAAATATCACATGAAGCTGACAAATCTCTAAGAAAAAATATTTAAGAACATAGACATGAATTTTTCATGTGATTGAGCATCAAAAAATAAGACCAATGACATTGATTTTATTTTAACTGACCCATTCAGTGTACTATGAAATAAAAAATTAAATATGCAACACAAATATTAAATTATTTTTTAAAAACAAGCAAATATATAGTTCATGTAAATTGTGATAAATTTAAACAATGTAATATAACTTAATCAAGGTCATGTAAGGGTTAAGAAGAAGGATAACAATAAGTATTTCTTAATAATATAAAAATATCAAAGTGGAAACTTTTGAAAAATGACTAATTGTATGTGAAAATTGCATTCAAAACAACTAAGCTGATCAACTCTAACAACCCATTATCATGTAGTAATGTATGAATTGAAATGTTTCCCAAAGTGTTCCTAAAACTAAAAATTAATCTATATAAAAATTTAAGAATTATTATTTAATTAGATAGAGCTCCTTAACATGTGTCTAATGATGTTTATTTCTACTTGATTAGACTATAGTTTGAATTACTAAAGATTACCAAATTAAACAAACATAAATAATAATAAATTATTACTGTTATGTTACGTAAATAAATATTAAAATTAAAAATGAGATAAACTGAAGTTTCCTAATATAATCAAATTAAAGAAATGTAATGATCACACAAGACTTGATTTTGATTAACATAATAATACTAAAAAAGTATTGTGAAATATTTGTAAAATTAGATAAATTATATTATAAAGTAGGATTCCAACAAACAAATGAGATTAAGTATAACAACAAAATCATTAAATCATGTTTAGATTAAAATATCTCATAAAGAATCTCAAAATCTTAAAAGAAAAAAATGTTATAAAATACACAAAAAAAATTTAAATAAGACAGAGCTCATTAAGACAATTGAAAGGACTTTAGTTTCATTTTGATTAGACTTAATTTTTAATTGTTGTAAATTTTGAAAATAAATAAGCATAAATAATAGTAAATTATTATTTTAATTTTAGGTATCTATCTATTAACGATGAAATGGGATAAATTAATCAAATATAAAATTACACATAAAAGGTAATATAGAAGTGATATTAGGGGAGATATAAATTTAAATATTCATACAAGTTAACCAAAAAAAATAAATTGGAAAAAAATAATCAAATTATTTGGGAAAGATATATTCCATGATACTAATTTCATAAAGTGCAATAGCTCTTACCATTAAATAACATATGATTGAAATGTCTCATAACTTATGCCAAAATACAAGAAAAAAATATTAAATTATATTGTATTAGATATTTAAATATATAGAGCATATCAAAACTAGTACAATTTCATTTGTCTAATATTTGCAAGACCTTAATTGGAAATACTATAAGCTATGTAAATAATAAAGATCAATAATATTAGATAATTATTTTATAACTAAAAAATATATATTAAGCCTAAAATTTGAAAAATGACTATTTAATTTGATATAGCCTGGCGAGATGACTATAATGATGTTTCATCTTTAATGGTCTTAGTTGTTTGGAATATGATGAATTAAAAAAGTAAATAAGCATAAATATTGTCCAATTAATTTTTTAATAATAAAAAGTTAAACTCTAATTGTAATGAGATAAATTTGAAGTAATAAAATATAACTATGTCAAAATGATGTTTATTCACATGAGAGGAGAGCTAGAGTTTCATTGTAAAATAACCAAATATTCAAAAAACTGATACAAATTATATGATAAACTTTCATTCCTTGATACCAAAGATATTGATTTTAAAATCCATAATCTTCAAATCATGTATGAATCAAATTTCTTGTAAAGTTTGTTGAAACCCTAGATAATAAAATATTTCGTATTACAAAATTAAATATTTTATTAGATAGAACTTTGAGATAAGTCAACAATGTTCATTCTTCCTAATAAAAAAAATTGGAATTATTTTTTAATTTTCCAATATAAATAATAATAAATATTATTATAATAATAATTAAATATATATACTAAATCAAATAATTGATAATTTAAAATAATTTAATATAACAAAATAAAAGAAATGTAAATGTCACATGAGTAGAGATTTAGAGTCACATAATAATATAGCCAAATCAAAGAAAATAATTTGAACAAATTAGATATATTTTGATGGAAAGTTGCACTTCAAGACCCCAAGGAGTTCTAGTAGAACATTCTCTATCATCAAATTAAGCATGGATTGATACGTGTCATAAATCATACTGAAGGACAAGAAAAAAATTTAAAAGATTAGAAAATTAGAAATAAAAAATATTAGATAAATTGAAGATAAAAAAATAAATCTAAAATAAATTAGATATATTTTGCAAAGAAAATAAATAAATAAAACTAAAATAAATTAAATAAAAATAAATAATAATAAATTATTATCTTAATACAAAAAAATGCATTACAAAACTAAAATAATATTTATTGAAGTAGTGTAATATAACCACTTCAATGTTATCTAAATGTAACATGAGAAGAGAGTTGGAATTTCCTTGTAATATAACCAAATGAAAATAAAACGATGTAGAAAAAGTTAGATTGCAAAAGCAAATATCATTTCAAGATACAAAATAGATAGAAATTAAGATCCTTGATTGTCAAATCAAGTAAGAATTAAAATGACACATAAAGATCACCAATAACTTTATAACCATATTTAAAATTAAAAAACTGGACTTCTAACTATGTCAAGCTCATCGATACAAGTTCAAAGATTTTTGTTTCATCATGGTTAAACCTCATTTAGAATTGTTTTCAATCACCAAAGTAAATTAGTATAATTAATCATAAACTAATATTTCAATATTAAGTAAATATTTACTTTAGTAAAAATGAGATAAATTAAAAACTTTCACAATAACTAAATCAAAGACATGAAGTGGTTGTAAGAGAGAAAAATTATATTTTCTTCGAAATATTAAAAACTCAAAGTAAATATGTTTAAGAAATTAATTAAATTTTGTTAGAAAGTTTCATTCCAAGAAATTAAAACATTCCAATGTAACATATTGATAGTAAAATTTGATACAGAACAAAATATGTTATAAACAATACAAAAATTTGTAATAAAAAATTTCAAAATATACAAATTAATATTTAATTTGATAAAGCTCATCTAAATGAGTCAAAAGAAGTTTGTTTCATCTAAAAAAACTTGTTTTGAATTACTATTAGTTACCAATGTCAATTAGCTAAATAATAAAAAATTAATATTTTAGAATATTTCTAAATTTGAATTAAGATAAATTGAAGTAATTCAAATTAAATAAATTAAAATGATAAAATTGTTACATAGGAGGGAAATTATAATTTTGTATTCATATGACCAAATCAAAGAAAAACAATTTGAAAAAATGAGACAAATTATATGGGAATGGTGTAATTCAAATTAGTAGGAGTTGGACTGCGACATCCTTAAAGGTAAAATCAGGTATGTATCAAAATGACTCAAAACATATGGAGAAATCCTAAAAATTGAAATATCTAAAAATTATAAAAATAATTATTTAATTGGACATATCTACCGAAGGCGAACCCAATGTTGTTTTCGCATCTTGATTAAAACTTATTTGGAAATACTACATATTTTGAATCCAAATATCCATACATAATAATTAATTATTATTTTAATATTTAGTAAACATATAATAAAGCTTAAATAAGATAAATTAAAACAACGTAATATAACCAATTCAAAGGGGAAGGAAGGTCACATGATAGGAGATTTAGAGTTTCATAGTAATATAACACAATCAAAGCAAATCATTTGAAGAAATATAAGAAATTAAAGAAGAATGTTATATTCTAATATAGTAAAGAAATCGAGTGCAACATCCTTGGTCTTTAAATCAATAGAATGTCCTATATAACATGGCAAAACTATAAAAATGATATATTTTAAAATTTTAAAAAATAAGTTAGTTGGATGGAGCTCATCAAATGAGTCCGGCAAAAAACCTTTTGTCCCGGTCCTCCCTCATTTTGAAATACTACGAATCACTAAAATCATAAACATAACTAATAATCAATTATTGCCTTTATTCTAAGTAAATATATATTAAACGAACAATGACATAAATGAAAGTAATCTAATATAACCAAATAAAAGCATTGTAAAGTTCATACGAGAGGAGACTAAGTATTGCAAAGTAATATAAGCAAATAAAAGACAAAAAGTTAAGGAAATGAGATAAATTACATGGGTAACTTGTACTCCAAGATGATGAGATGATTATGTACAACATCTTTGAATATAAAATTAAGTATGAATCAAAATGACTACTAAACTATTCAAAAATTGTGGAAGATAAAATATTTAACCATATAAATGTTACATGTGATATAACATATTTAACCATATAAAATATTTAACCATATAATTGTGTAAGAATTGTGGATGATAATATATTTCTCATATTCAAAAAGATCAAAATAGATGTTTTGAATATGAGAAATATTATATGGTAAATTTATATTCTAAAATAGTAAATAGTTTGATTGTAATATTTTTAAATATAAAATAAATAATAAATAATTTTTTTTTATATTTTTTAAGTGATATAAAATGAAAAGATATAATATAATAAAATAAAAGTGATGTAGGTGGAAAACAAGAGGAGATTTAATGTAAGTTACAAATTTAACTAAATCAAAATAAATACTTGCAATTGGAGATACGATGGTGATCAAGATAACATGCTCATTCATAAAATCATAAATGAATTTAAATATTTCATAAAACATGCTAAAACCCATGAAAATAAATTTTTAAGAAAGTAAAAAATGTATATTTAATGTGATAAGGCTCGTCTTGTTTATTTAAAAGAAGATTTCTTCATCTTGATTGACACATGTTTAGAAGTAATCAAAATTATCACAGAAGGTTAACATAAATAATAATAAGTTACAATTTGAATACAAAATAAAAATATTTTAAAATTAAAAATAGAAGAATTGAATCGATATAGTACAACAAATTCAATTTGATTTAAAAGTCACATGATAAGAGAATTAGAGTTTCACTCTAATATAGTGAAATCATGTGAGAAGCTTTATGAAATGAGATAAATTGTATGATAAATTGCATTCAAAAATATTAAGGTAATTGAGGATAAATTCCTTGACCATTAAATCAAGTAAGAATCATAATATTTCAAAAAATACAAAACTTGTACAAAACAATATTTTAAAATATGAATAATAAATAATTCATTGTATGGATCTTACCAATATGAGTTAAAATAAATTTGTTTCATCTCGATTAGACCTTGGAATTAAAATCCATTACCAAAATCATAAACATATAAAATAATATTTTTTTATTTCTAAGTAAATATATGTTAATATTGAAATTTGGTAAATGAAAGAAATATAAAATACCTAAATAAAAGTAATATAAACGAAAGATAAGAGAAGATTTAGAGTTCAATAGTCATATAACATATTCAAAGTGAAACTTTTGAAAAAAAGAGATAAATTTTGTGAGGGAGTTGCATTCCAAGATACTATAATATCATGTAAAATATTCCTAAACTTTAAAAGAAATTTAAATCAAAATGACTCAAAAAATTAAAACCACTAAGAAATTAAATATTTTAAAAAATAAATATTATTATTTAATTTGATAGAGCATGTCTAGATGAGACCGATGATGTTTCTTTCAACATAAGCATAACTTCTTAGAAATTTTTAATTACCAAAGCAAATAAGACAAAAACACTTTTTTTGTAATATTAAGTAAATACATTTTAAAGATTAAATGAGATTATTTGAAGTAGGGTAAAATTGGAAAATTAAAGCAATGTGAAGCTCACAAGAAAGGTGATGGAGTTACACAAAAATCAAATAAAGTCAAAGCAAAACTTTTGGAGAAATTAGATCAATTATTGGAGAAAGTTGCATTCCAAGATACCAAGGAGGTAGAGTATCATATTTTTCACAATCAATTAAGGTATTATTTGAAATTACTAATATTACATTTAGAAATCATATAATATAAAATATTTTAAAAAGTAAAAATAAATATTTAATTAAGTAGAGCTTGTTAAGATAACTAGAACAACACTTGCTTCATCTTAGTGATTCATCATTTTTAGTGAATGTAAATCACCAAAGTGAAAAGAGATAAATTATAATAAAAGAATACTTTAATATTAAAGATATATATAATAAAGCTAAAATAAGATAAATTAAAACATTGTAAAATAACTTAATCAAAGTGATGAAGTGGTCACACAAGAGGAGAATTAGATTTCTTTGTTGCATAGCCAAACAAAAATGAAAAACTTTAACATATGAATTAAAATATGTAACAAGTGATAGTCCAAGCTTGTAAGTAGAAGACATTTAACATCCTCAATAGTGAAATTATGTACAAATAGAAATAAACCATAAAGCATGCCAAAACAAAGAAAAAATAATTGAAAATATAAAAATGATTATTTAAATGGTTAAAGCAAGCCAAGAAAAATCCTATGACATTTGTTACATTTTCATCAAACCTCATTTGGAAACTATGAATAAAAAAATAAAAAGAAGCATAGATAGTCAGAAATTATTATTTTAAGATTAAGTTAACCTATACAAATGAAGAAATGAGATCAACTAAAAAACTATAGTATAACCAAAATCTTAGCCATGTGAGGGTCACAGGAAAGGATAATCATAATTTCATATTGTTACACCCCAGTTTTTTTTTTTTTAAAAGGAAATTTTTTTTTACATATAGACAGCTCAGATCATCCCATACCAACCTGAGCAGGATATAACACATCATTACACACCTACTTTCCTTAACTATGTGGATCCCATCTCCCGGGCACACCGTCAAATCAGGTTCATGACTCCTGAATTAACTAATGAACTCGCGCAATGTTACTCCTACTAGACCCAATACTCCTAACCCATACCGGTAGGAGAACCGATCTAATAGAAGTCTGAACCCCCAAGGTTAAGTTCCATAGTCATGTAATGACCTCACCATCAACAAAAAAATTTATAACATCCACCGATATGAAATGGCGCTCCACACACCATACCATCAAGATAGAAAATAAGATAGCGTATAAAAATGTAACTCATATGAATAATCACAGTCCATCAATACCACATCATCCATACGAGTACATGAGTCACAATCACCCTCACATAATACTAGACATAATAATAACAGTCTCACTGAATACATCCAACAGCAACAATCAACTAACCAGAATGTCTCAGAAAATCACAGATCAGATCTCCTCCACTAGCCTACTGATCACGATCCCACCTAAAGCTGGGTGGCGTCAAGTCTGTCGAGCCACTGGAAAAATATGGATAATAAAAGAATGAGCTACGCCCAGTAGGAAAGACAGCTAGTAAAAAAAATTCTCATGCAAGAGAAGGATAATAGCAATAGTATAGAAATACAACATAACAATGTAGGGTGGAAAGGCACTCTCAGTCCCAGACTCTGACCAACCACAGTCACCCCCAGTCACACCAGAGTAGCTCTCCACTGTGCTCCCAGGCAGCATGCCAGCGGAACACACCCATCTCTGCGCACGCATCACAACGCCTAGCACCCGACACCGCAGCGTCTCTCGTCAATCAATCTTCTGGAGACTATAGACAGAACCAGTCACATAGATCTCTAGCCAACGTGAGACACCCCTGCCACCCTCAGGCACGCAGGCCTACACACTTGGCTAGCCACGGCGAGTCACCCCTGCCACTGCCACTCTCAGGTGCGCAGGCCTTCACTCATGGACCAGAAGAGATCGACTCAGCCACCGTTCCAAGAAGTCCTCTCCCAACAATTTCCATAGAAGCCACGCCCCTACAGTCATTGCCAAGCTCTAACTCCAAGATTCGGCAACATGTGTCTAGATACAACAAGGCGCATACCAGTCCACATGTATACTGTGGAAGCTAAGTCTGTACCGCACAGTTACCTACCACAACTACCCTAAAACATCATATAGGGCCTATAGTTTTCCGGTCCAATATGCCAATCCATGAAATATGCCAATCCATGAAATATGCCAACACTGAGTAAACTGACTCAATCCATGTCATTGCCATCCAAGCAACAATAACTGTACCAAAATTCTGACTATTCTGGTAGCACCCAAGTGTCACACTTCCTTCCAACTAATCCAGCTACACTGAATTTATGGGTAATTTCCAACAGTCAATTTCAACTTAGCTACGTGATTTCAAAAAAAATCACCTTTTTCTCACTTCAGGAAATTTTTAAATTAAGAAAATCAATTTCCGCCCTTTATCCATTTTCCGAAATTCGGAATAAATTTCCGAATAAAATTTAAATTTCCACATATATCCTTTTTCCGAAAATTCGAATTAATTTCCGAATTAAATTTTCCTCAGCGCCGAATCCCGCTGAACAAGTTTTCGCTGCCAGTTCGAAACCCTCGCGCTGAACAGCGACACCGCCGAACAAAATTTCTTAATAATCCGTTAATCGGTCGATGTTTAATTAATTAATTACTAATAAATATTATATAAATACCATTAATTACTTAAATAAATTTCTAATTAATCTAAACCCATCTCCTTCCTCGGTCCGACGCCCGCGAACCCTAATCGACGCAATCGCCGACCAATCCAATCCTTCCGTCGATTTCCGGCGAACGCGAACAAGGAGAAACAAAATCCGATGTTCATACTATCCTAATGTTTCAATCATTAACTAAATTTTTTCGGCGAAATGGGCAATTTTCCAGAAAATCCAAAATTTGTAAAAAAATGCAGATTAGCATTCAACTAAGTCTTATTTTTCATCCACATGCTTGTGTTCATTAAGCAAAATATTTCATGCTTTTAATTTCTACTAAATAACTAATTTAATCTGAATTTCCTACCTTGCTCGCCGGCGACGGTGAAGCTCGCACGCGAGCAAGGTAGGAAAGTCAGATTTAAATTAGAAGAAATGATGATCGTAGCTATCAGAAAAAATTTCATAAGTTCCTAAATAGCTTAAAAAGTCTCTTCCAAACAACTTATAAGTCTTCTTCTAAAGGAAATGGCCTTTAAGCAAGGTCAACTAGAGCCATTGGATCTTATGAGAGAGGATGTGGACAACTAAATAAGGAATATAAACCCAAAGATGGTTGAAAGAAGGTATATTAGATATTGACCATAAAAAAATATTGGATGAGGTTTACATTGTGCAATTCATCAATAGTAAATGAGGAAATGATCTCAACCATAGCATTTAAAGTGAAACTCTTTGAGCCATATGATTCAAGGATAAGTTATTTGATATGGTAGAAAGAATGCTAGCCATCATACAAATTTTGATGAAATTTTGTTTGTTCTATTAGGGCATTTATCTAATGCCTATATGAAGTTAAACTCTTAGCTATCTAATCAATGATTAGATGGTGTGGATTTATGCATGCTTAATTATTGCATAGATTTATTATCACACATTGCAAAATAGTTTAAGGATTAGCTTCATTTAAATGATTTTGTGCACATACAATTCAAGCTAAAATATGGCTGTCAATCTCATCTTATGTATTTGGGGTTTCATGATTAAAGCCAGTCATATGCCAAAAGTTTTTAAATGATTATGGATAAATATAATTATTGTTCTGGCCTAACCCATTGAATAGTTTACACATGTTCTATCTGTCTTGATGCTTCCCTTACCATATCCCAACATGATTAAAGACTCTATCATCATTACGTTAGGGCTTGAACTAACTTCATTTCAGCTGGTCCTATATCTTGAGGTTTCCATGCCAACTTGGGCTTGGTCGACCCGAGTGCTTTGCATTAGTGCCAGCAGTGGGTTGTGGCTTGGGAGATTTTTTTTAATATAACATTAATAAAACTATTTTTTAAATGTAATCAAAGTTAAATAAATGACCTAATATGAAAGATGGCTAAGATTCATAAGTAACATTTAACCCAACTATGATACTTGAAATTGGTTATTAGAGGTTATTAAGAGAGTAGAAAGGAATCCATTTCCTTAATCAAGGATAACATTGAAAGAATAAGATGCTTAAGTTGGATTGGAAAGTAACATGAATGGAGAGATTTTTTTAGTGATTAATAATCAAAAATCTAACATTAAATTTCACAGCAAAAAGAGAAACCTTTCAAAGTTGATGTGCATATCCTTAGTCATGGAAGCTTGTTGAACACTCAAACATAGTCCAATGACCATTAAAACACCATCTTCAAAAGTGCATGACATATTTTTCCATAATTAAAACTGATTCAAAACAAATAAGTAGATTAGAATAAAATACTAAACATTTATAGCTTTACTTATCAAGCCCAAGGTTGACCAAGCACAATAAATTATTAATCTATTTGATGTAACGTTAAATGCTTCCGTAATGGAGAGTCATTGTAAGTTCACTCCATTTTTGTCTTCTAATAACCTTTTCTCATTCGAAATGCAAACATGTGCACTACATTTCTTACATCTAAAATAAATTGGTTTGTCTTTCACTTTAAGCTTCCACTTCTCCTTCCTTCTTAAGAAGTTATTGAAATAGAAGTTAATGGTAAACTTGTTTCACATACATTTTTTTGAATTGAACTATTCCAATATTCTTTAATGTAAGCAATTCTTACTCTTCATCATTATTTAATGAGCTAAAAGAAATTGAAACTATCAGGCAATTTGTTTCTTCTTTTTCTCGTAATCTTCCATTTCACAATATTTCATCTATTATTTTTAAGATAGTAAAAAGCCCATGAACAATCCTATCAAATTGTTGCTACATTTCTTTTCTTCCTTGTTTATGGTGGCCTTTTCTTTCCATTTTTTGGACATACCTTACAAATTTCACCACAAATTAACATCCATCAGAAGATTTTATAGCAAAGATCTTTTACAATATTTGTAAAACCACTCATCATGTAAAAAATTCCTCCAATTTTTGTTAACAAAAAATAGTTCATAAACATGAGTATGCATGTCAATATGTGGTTCTTGTACCTCATTCGTTCCTTCAAAAGTCAAGATAAACTTGCCCCATATTGTTTTACACATATTAACCGAAATAACGTTGACATAGTCATCATACATGATGTTGCAATACAATAAAAAGGTTGATGTTATATTTTTTGTCCATTGACATTATAAGTGAACAATATAAAGTTGACCAATCATTTAATATTTTGTAATCGTTATTCAATCTATTGATTTCTTGAGCTAATAATATTAACTTCAGATCACGTTCCACATTTTGAAATCTATAGATTAATGATAAAGAGATAGTAGCATTTTCCTGAAAAAATAATGGAAATCTTGTCAAAAAATTGTTCTGTAGTTTAGCATATCTCTAAAGCAACATAGTTCCTTGGACAAATATGTGTACAATAGGGGAAATTTTTTATTTGTGAGATGATTGTAGAGTACTAGGTTTGCTACAACATGTTCTATCCATGGAATATGATAATTTTAAGAATTTCAACTGCAACTTTCTAGTATACATCTATCGCCAATCAAAACTGATTTTGACCTACTACCCATTTCTCTTTACCACAACTTGGTGGATAAATGCATTACATAAATTGCATTTTCAATGTTCAATGATAACTAACATTTACCATTTTCGATTGAGAGTGGCCATTCCATAATCAACAACTCATAGTTGGGCAAAAGAAAAAGGAAATATCAAAAGGAAGTGTTCTCTCTCAACAACTGTCTTTACAAGTCAAAAATTGCAGATCTTATAGGGCGTTTGCTAATTATGCAAGACACTGTGTTTGACTATACAAATGTTCGAAATATTGACTTTTAGAATCAATAATTAAAAAAAATCTTGAACACATGCAATACTTAATTCATAATTGTACCATACGCCTTTCAATCCTACAGATCTTTCCTTATGTCACAATATACTTTGTATTTCTATGTTGGTAGACATACTGAATATGTGAACGAAATATCTGGGACTATTCCATAGATGGTTCCCATCGAATTGTGCCACCATGCACTTACCCTTACATGATGCATTAAGGCTAATATTCATATAATAACTATTCTCCCTGGCCCAATTTGAGAAATTCTACATATTGGAGTTAATTGTTCTTAGTGATTTCGTTTTTTACATTGATAATAGATGATTTAGTGTTGGTCCAATATGCTTGATGGCCTAGAATTAAATGTCTTACGCTCTCTATTATTCCCAACATAAAATGTCATTGAAGACAAAATTGTTAGAAGATATTAACCTAATAAAAATAAATAAATTTAATTATTTTACCTAGTATGGTGACCCTTAGTATATTATGCTTATTTTTATGTTTTTTTCATTATCTGTTTGTAGCTTATTATACCTTGTGCTTTTTAACTATGACTTGTAATTATATTGATTGTTAAAGAATGTATATAACTAGCTTATCTATTTAAATTTAAAAGGGTAACACTTAAAATACTTTAAAACACAAAAAAACTTGGTGTACATACTTTATTTAGGGAGAAGTGTTGTTATTTGTCATATCACTATTATTTTTGGGTAGAACAATTAGCCATCAAGAGTTTGTAATGTATCTCCATTCAATATAATCAAGAAGGGGATGTTTCTTTCCAGAAGTTATGTACTATATGTTCATAACTTTTCATGCAATTCCTTGATATATCTTCAAATTGTTTCTCTAGCTTCATATGCCAAGAGATATTTACTTTAAAAAGTAAATATGTTCACCTTTCTGTATATTAATGAATATTAAACAAATGGTTTGGTCGATGTAAAATCTTGGTTAACACCCAAATATGTAATATACCAATAGATAAACTTCTTAAAAACTTCAAAAATGGCCCCACACATAACAAATGTCCATCCAAAGCCATAAGATGGTTAGTGAATTTTTATAAAGCCTACTTGTAAGGAATTTTTCTAATTGATCACATAAATAAGGTACACACTTCTATTCAAGCACAAGCTTCCATTTAATGATTAAGGATTTTACTAGTTGAGAAATATTGGAGTTATTGACTAATGCATGTGTTTTTCATGGCTTTATGACTATCGATGTTGTAGCAAAGCTAAGATAGCAAGGTTGTTAGAAAATGTGGCATGTATTATAGAGAAAAGAAATGCTAGATTCCAAGATATTAAAGAGATTGAGCGTAAATCCTCAACTATGAAATTAGGTGACAATCAAAATTTCATAGTAAAACATACCAACAAAGTTTATTTTGTCCACATCAAACACCATATAGAATTATAGTGAATCACAAATGAAACTAAGCATAAATAATAATAAATAAAAATTTCAATATTAAGTAAAAACTAGTATAACTAAAATTAGATAAATTGAAGTAATACAATATAACCAATTTAAAAAAATATATTAAAATCAAAGTAAAAAATTTGATGAGATAAATTTTATAGTAGTGTGGTAATTCTAGATACTAAGGAGATTGAATGTAACATCCTTAATCATTAAATCAATAATAAAAAATAGAACATCACAAAATATTCAAAAATATTTTAAAAAATTAAAAAACATAAAAATAAGTATACAATTTGATAGAGCTCATCAGGACAAGTCCACAGACGTTAGCTTTGTCTCGATTGGCCCTCATTCATAATTATTATGAATTACAAAAATAAATAAGTAAAAAAAAATGAGAAATTATTGTTACAAATTTAAGAAAATATACATTGAACTAAAAATTTGAAAACTTGAAGTTAGATAATATATCCAAATCAAATTGATGCAAAGGTAACACGAGAGGCGATGTGTTATTACATAGGAATATAACCAAATCAAAGAAAAAAATTTAATAATTAAGTTAAATTGTTAAAAAAAATTATATTCCATTATACTAAGGAAATTGAGCTTAATATCATTGATCATTACATAATGTACATACTAAAATGTCTTGTAAGGCATGCCTAAACCCTAGAAAATATTATATTAGAAAAATTTGACAATTAATATTTACCTAGATATACCTCTTCCAAAAAAGTCTAATGATGTTTGTTTCATATTAATCAGACTATGATTAAAATATCAATGAATTACAAAGGTAAATAATCATAAATAATAAAAAAAATATTATTTTAATATTAAGTAAATATGTAATAATGTTGAAATGATATAAATTGAAGCAATGTAATATAATTATCTCAAAGTAATGTAAATATCGCATGATGAGAATCAGAGTTTTATAATAATATAACCAAATGAAAGAAAAACATTTCATGAAATGTTACAATTTTAACAAAAAAAAATTTTCCACGATAATAAGAAAATTAAGCGTAGCATCCTTGATCGTTAAATTAGGTACAAATCAAAATGTTTCATAAAATATGCAAAAACCATGGAAAGAAAATATTTAAAAATTTAATAATGGTTATTTAATTCATGGAGGTCATCGAGGATAGTTTACTACTGTTTGTTTCTTCTCCATTAGACCTTATTTTGAATTACTTTGAATTACAAAAGTTAATAAAAATCTTTTTAAAAGTTTTCACATGATCTTAGAGATACTTTGATTCACAGTTAAATTAATGATAAAGGACTTTATATGATCTCCTTAAAACCTCAAAAAGAAACTATTCTAAAAATTTTTTACTTTCATTTGGTTATGTTTTTAAATAACTCCAAAGGTCATCCAATGTGGCCATTAGATCACTTCAGATTTTTTATAATATTTCATTTCAATTTATCACATTTCCACTTTAATAAGTATTTAATAGATATTAAAATAAAAATTTACTATTATTTATTCTTATTTACTTTAGTAATTTTTTGTAATTTCAAACAAGGTACAATTCAGTTAGAAAAAACTTCATTCGACAAATCTCAATAATCTCTATCCAATTGAATATATTTTTTAATTTTTTTAAATAATTTATTTTCTATGATTTTGGCATTCTTTATGAGACATTTTGATTTTTACCTAATTTTGTTGATCAAGGATGTCAGTTCGATCTTTAGTATCTTTGAATACAACCTTCTTATATAATTTATACCATTTCATCGAACATTTTTCTCCGCTTGGCTTATATTACATTACTTCAAAAAGTCTCATTTTGGCTTTAATTTATATTCAATTAATATTAAAATAATATTTTATTGATAATTATGCTTTTTATTGATTATAATTCATTGTAATTTTAAGTGAGGTCCAATCAAGATGAAATAAGCATTATTAAATTCCTCAAATAAACCTCTATCAAATTAAATATTTAATTTTTTATTATAAAATTTTATATGATTTTTGCATGTTTAATAAAACATTTTGATTCATACTTAATTGATTATCATGCATCATATGATTTTATATTATTTTGGTTTATCTCATTTGAGCTTTACTATACATTTGTTTAATTCCAAAATAATAACTTATTAATATTTATTTTTACATGCTTTTAAAACTCAAAATAATTCCGAATGAGATGTGATCAAGAAAAAGTGAAGCTGATTTGACTCTTCTAAATTGACACTATCTAATTACATATTCATTTACATATTTTTAAATATTCTATTTGACTAATGTTTTACATACTTTACTAGACATTTCAATTCACACATGATTTGTCAATTAAGCATATTAAACTTGATCTTTGTAATATATTAGAATGCAACTTTTCTGATTAAATTATTCCTTTTGTTAAAATGATTTTCTTTGATTTAGTTATATCACTATGTAGAAGAAGGAGAAGAAGAAGATGAGGAAGAAGAAGAAGAAGAAGAGGAAGAAAAGGACATTATTTTAAATATTTAATTTATTATTTAATTTATATTTTAAATTTTATTTTAAAATTTTTAAATATTTTATTTTTGAAGTTTTTTGCAGACTTTAAGAGACATTTTGATTTATACATGATTCGATGATTCAGAATCTTTCACTTATTTACTATTAATTTTTTTAATGTAAATTCCTCTGCTAGTTTTCTCATTTATCCAAATTTTTCACTTTGGTTTGATTATATCAATTTGAAACTCATATTCTCCTCTTATGTTACAATACTTTTATTTATCATATTTTATCTTTAAAATATATAGTTACTTAATATTAAAAAAATTTATTTTTCCTATTAAAGCTAATTTATAATGTTAATTTAAAGTAACTCCAAATGGATTTGAATCAAGTTAAATAAATGACATTAGATAGGTCTTAAAGAGCTTTTTCTAATTGAACATTAATTTCTGTAACTTTAAATATTTTATTATTAGTTTTTTGTAGTGATTTACATGTCATTTCAATATCTACCTGATTTGGTGATCGAGGATGTCACATAAATCTCCTTAATATCATAGAGTGAAGCTTTCTTCACTAATTTATCTCCTTTTTTAAAACTTTTTACTTCACTTCTACTACATTACTATGTAACTTCAAATTTCCTCTCATGTGTTTTTTACATCTCTTTGATTATTTTTGTTATTTTCACGAACGAAGATGCATCACTCGATCACCTTAGTATCTTGTTCAAATTTTTTGCTTTGACTTTCTATAACCATGAAACTCTAATTCTCATATTATATAACACTCACTTCACTTTTATTCGATTAAATTATGTTTTTTAGCTTATCCCATTTTAGCTTTAATATATATTTATTTAAAAATTAAAAAAATAAATTGTTATTATTATTTGTTCATATTTACTTTAGTGATTTATAGTAAATCTAAATTAGGTCTAATAAAAAAGAAACAAATGTCTTTGGCTGGTCCCTACAAGTTTTATCAAATCTATCATTAATTTATTTATTTTTAAATGTTTTATTTCATCACAGACCATACTAGTAATTTAAATATTTTGATGATTTGTATGATTAAAGATCCCTCACTTAATCTCGTTAATACTAATTCAAAATTAAATACATATAAAACAAAAGAAATTTTGTCATATTTGAATAGATGAGCTCTAAATAAAAATTTATTTTAATATTTTTATAAAATTGTTTAGGTTTTGTTGTGATTTATGAGATTTTTGCATTTGTAGCTTATTTAATTATCGAGAATATTGTGCTCAATCTCCTTGTAATATAGGAATGCAATTCTTTCTGCACATTTTTGGTTACTTCTTTAAAATTTTTTCTTTCATTTGGTTATATCATTTTGTAACTCGAAATCTCCTGCTCTGTTATTTTTAAATCCCTTTGATTTTGTTTTATTACATAACTTCATTTTATCTTATTTAAACTTTAATATAAATTTACTTTATATCAAAATAATAATTTAGTATTTTTTATTCTTATTTATTAAAGTAATTCACAGTAATTATATATGAGTTCTGATCAAGAAAAAATGCTATTGGAATCATCTTAATGAGTTTTATACTAATAAATATTTATTTTTTAAATTTTTTAAAATGTTTTATTTCTTTCAACTTTTATAAGTTGTAAGAAACATTCTAGTTCATACTTGATTTAATAATCAATGTTATTAAACGTAATATTTTTAGTATAATTTAATGCAAATTTTGCACACAATTTATTTCACTTATACAAAATTTTCTTTTCAATTTTGTTATATTACTACATATCTCTTACTCTCATCTCATGTGACCTTCATATTCCTTTTATTTGGTAAGAGTACATTACTTTAATGTTTCTTAGGTTGTAAGAGTACATTAGTTCAAACAAGATGTAACATGCAACTTGGATTTGCCATGACAAGCTTTATTTAATTAAATAAAAAATTTAATATTTTGAAATATTTTATTATGTAAGGCCTTTTACATTTTACTTGACGTTTTAATTCATACTTGAGTTGTAATCAATGAAGAAATACATGATCTCGTTTGGATCTTGGAGTGTAAGATTCTCATAAAATTTATTTCTTTTTTTCAAATTTGTTGTTTCAATTTGGTTATATAACTACTAAATCTCTTCTTACTAGAACTTTATGTTCCTTTAAGTAACAAATATCATATTACTTCAATTTCTCTCATTTGAGCTTTAGTACAAATTTACTTAATATTAAAAGAAAATTTTATAATTATTAATGCTTTTTTCATTTTTTTTTAATTGGCTATAGTAATAAACATGGTTTAATCATGATGAATCAAACGTCATTGGACTCATCCCATTGAGCTTCATCCAATAAAGTACAATTGTTATATTTCAAATTCTTTTATTTTTAAGATTATTTAAAATTTTATGTGAAAATTTAATTTTTACTTTATTTAACACTCAAGATGTTGTACACCTCCTCTATAGTTTATTGGAATGCAACTCTCTTATATAATTTATGTGAATTATTCAAATTTGTTTTTCTTATATTTGGTTACATAAAATTAATTTTATTTATCATATTTTATCTTTAACTTATAAATATTTACATATAGGCACACATAATCACACCCATACACACACATGCACACATAAGGACACACGCACACATCTACACAAACATGCACACATATGCGGACATGCACGCACACAGACACTAGCAAACACTCATGCATGCACGCATGTACACCCATGTCCATGCAAAGTCACACACACATGCTTATAAATAAATACAGACACATACGCTCACACACACACACACACCTAACCAATCACAGGAACACAAACACAGGCACACACACACAAACACACACCCATGCAAATGCAAGTACAAGCACTTGCAGACACAAACACTATGATATGCACATGCACACACACACACATATAAGCTCACAAAAATACACATATACATGTAAACACACATGCATATGGATGCACACACACAAACATTCATACATATATGCATACACATATATATACATACATAAAAGCAAGTATGCATGCACACACATGTAAGAACACAACCACCCACACACACAATAGACAGACACACACACACATATGCACACACAAACACTCATGCACACAAACACACACGCACAACCACATGCATGCAATAACACACGTGTATGTCCATGCTTACAAGCACAAACACATAAGCATGCTTATGCACACACATACACACATGCACCACTCGTGCATGCACACACATACATAGATGAATGCGTACAAACACCCACACCCATGCACATGCAGACACATATGCATATGCACATGTATGCTTACACAATTGCATATACACATGCACACATGTATACACACAAGCACACGTACACACGTATATACTTAAATACACACACACACACACACACATACATACTCACATGTTGGCACACAAACGAACACCTGCTCCTAGATGCACACAAGAGCCAATGTGTGCACATATATGTACATTTATGCACATGCATGCCCACACACACACATGCATATTCAAGCATATGAACACACCTGAAATGTATGCATGCACACATACATACACACACAAGCATGTCCACACACAAAAGCACACATACACTCACACACATGCATAAGCACACACCCCAACACACACACATGGACAAAAACACACACACAAGGATGCACATGCATGCACATGTGCACCAACATGCATATATGCTCGTACACATACATGTCTACAAGAAAACACACACACATGTATACACAAATGCACCCACATATGCATGCACATACACTAAAATAGATTCTTGGGTAAACTCACACACACACACACAAATGCATGCAACTTGCACACATGAACACACATACATACACAAGCACACTTAAAAAGACATGCAATCATGCACCCTTACACACACACACCAACACACGCACATGCGTGTACACATGCACACGTACACACACATGGATACATAAGCACATTCATAGGTGCACACCTAATGCACACACACACAATCACGCACACACACACGCACACGCACATAGGTGCATACACATACCAACACACATGCATGCACACACACATGTGCATGTATGCACACTTATAACTAATTAAACATAAATACACACTTGCACACACACTTGCATGCATGCACCCACATGCTCATGCACCCATGCACACTCTCACAAACACAAACACACACATTCACACAAGCATGCATGCATATACATGCACATCTACACGTACATGAGCAAATGCACACACATGCACACATGCATGTACGGAATCACACATGAAAAAAACTCCCACACACACACACTTATATACATTCATGCATATAGATGCTCAAACACTTGCTAGTGCACAAATATGCCGAGGTATACACACACCCATGCATGCAAACACACATATGCACAAGAACATGAACATGCACACCCTCGCACATGCACACGTGCTCACATACACATACATGCAAATGCAAGCACTCAGCCACACACACTGACTCACTCAAACACATGCATACACTAATAAGATGCATGCACACATGTGTCCATGTTGAAGTGTTTCGTGCTAAGGAAATCCCACAAGAGGGGGGTGAATTGTTTATTTAAAATTTTATGAATTTCGAAATTAAACTTAAAAACCTTTAAGCAAGAGTAAAGAGAGTTGAACACACAAATTTTTAAGTGGTTCGACTCAAAACCGAGTCTACGTCCACCCCCAACCGGTGTTGGGAAAAATCCACTAAATGCACCGATTACAAGTGAGGTTTTTCGTACGGTTCACCTCAAACCTACTTGGGATTTTTACTACGGCTAATCCCAAACTTACTTGAGTTTTTACCGAGCTCAACTCAAACCCGGGGCTTTAGCACTATTGCCGGGATGCCCTTGCCCCAAAACAAAAAATACAATAATTGGCAAATAACTTAAGAGAAATAGGAGAAAAGAGGAGGCACACACAATCGACAAATTAGAGGGATAGAAATTGAGAAATAATTGAAAAACCTCTAATTCCAATAGCCTTCTTGCCACTTTTTTTTTTGAGCTTGGATGCACCGTTTTTGTTTGAGTGCTCGAATTTTGAGATCTGAAATCTTTTGAAAATTTAGCAAAGGTTAAACTGAAAAATACATCAATTTTCCCTATTTATAGAGCTCAAATTTGACCTCTAAAAACACCCCCAATGGCTCCAAAAATTAATTAGCCGTTTGGGCAACGGACGGAAAGTAGCCACCGTCCGATCCGGGCCCAAAAACGAACGGCGCAGATTGATTTATGCATTTTACCGTTCGGGCTTAATCCAGAGCGTTGGATCCGGGCACATAATCGAACGACACGGATTAAATCTTACGGGATGAATCCTGTGCGTTGGATCCAGGCGGGCTTGATCTGAGCCATTGGATCCCGCGAAGGCTGAAACATGGATTTTTAGTCCCACATTGCGTATGCGGAACTGTTGGAGCGCTATATAAGAAATCCACCCTGTTTACATTGCGAGCCTCTTTGGGGTTGGCTCCCCCCTTCCTTGACCAGGACTTGATCACCTGGTTCAGGTTGACTTAGCCAAGCATTGTTCATTGACTGTTGACCGCGCTGCAGTTTGACCTAACGGAGCTCCTCTCGGCGGGCTTGGCTTAGCCAGGCACTGGTTATTTGACCATTGACCAGCCCTAGCCAAGCTCCTCTCGGCGGGCTTTGGACGGGCTTGGCTCTGCCTTCTCGAGTCAACCAAATTTTTATTTTTAAATTAAATTTTTAATTTTTAAAAGACCTGGACGAGCTGTTTTCGCACCGGGTCGACCCGCCCATTGCTACAGTGCATTTTCCCGAGACTTCAGCTGTTTTAGGGTATTTTTGACGAATTTTTGTGCCAAAAATTTGAATATAAGTGTATAAAGATAATTTTATATTCTTATAGTATTATAAGTTATTTAAATAGCTATGAAAAGAAATTCATGAAAAACAATTCCAAAGCAATTTTAAAAAATCAAATACCAATGTCTATACATTTTGTCAAATATGCTTGGCCCAAAAATCAAAATTCAGTATTAAATAACTTTATAATATTTTTAAATGTTAATACTACTAGTGTGCCTCATAATCTCAAAGTTTGGACATATCAAATTCAAGAGAAATAAAAAGAAATTCAATTATAAAAAATCTTGTACATGTCTCAAATTTCCTTAAAGTATGTCATGACCTCAAGGCCCTTAGAGACCATTATTTTAGACATCTAAAATACATGGCTTGATTTAATTAATTAGTAACAATTTTACTTAAAATCAAGCCCAAATAAAATATACACATTTATGCTTGACTCATCAAACACAAGGGTGTAACACATGTGCATAAACTTATGCATGCACATACATGCATATACACATACACACATAGACACACACAAACACACCCCCTCACACATGTATGCATAAAAATGCATGCATATACACAAACACACACAAATAAACATAAACACGTACACACACACACATATATGCACACAAGCATGCATTCACACACAAACAAACACACCCATTCACACATAAGCACATGACATGCATACACACACAAATGATCATGAACACAAACATAATCACACACATATGGATGCACAAACACATACGCACATGCAAGCATGCATACAAGTGTGTGCGCACACACACATATGTACACACATACAAATGTACATAAATACACATGAACACGCACACATGCACCTACATAAGTGCACGTGCATGTACGTAAGCATAAAAAAGCATGTGAACTCTTGCGCACACATAAATACATGCATGCACCCAAATACGTGTGCTCATATACACACAAATGTAGATACACATGCATACACACATGCACATTCACAAGCACACGTGCACACACACACATGCCCAAGCACTTTGACACACACACACAAACACTCTCGTACACACACATATATATGCTTGTAGACACCACAAAAGCACTCATACATGCACACACACATGCTACACACACTTGCTCACATAAACACAAGTATAGAAGCACACACATGAACTCACACATAATCACACACACGAACACATACATAGGTGCACACACCACTCATGCACATGTAAGCACACACACCCACAACCATACAAGTACACATACACACATGCACATGCACTAGCATGCATGCATGCACACATGAAGTTATGCACACTCCTACACACAAACATTCACACAAGTGTACATGCACACACACACACATGCACATGCATGCACACTTATGGAAAAATGCTCACACATACACATGCATAGACATAAATGCACATGTGTGCACACACACATGCTCAAACAATTGCTCATGCACACGCATGCACATACACATACATACACAGACACACATGAGTTCATACACATGCATGCATCAGTAAATGAACAAACTCACACGCACACACAAATACAAATGCAAGCACTCATAGCCAAAAACACTCGCACTCATACACACAGACACATATACATAGACATGGATGCACTCACAAATGTATGCACGTACACACACACACCAAACAAGTTATAAATCTTCTTCTAAAGGAATTGGCCTTTAAGAAAGGTCAACTAGAGCCACTGGATCTGATGAGAGAGGATGTGGACAACTAAATAAAGAATATAAAACCAAGGATGGTTGAATGAAGGTATATTAGATCTTGACCATAAAATAATGTTGGATGAGGTTTAGATTGTACAATTCATCAATAGTAAATAAGGAAATCATCTCAACCATATAATTTAAAGTAAAATTCTTTGAGCCACATGATTCAAGGATATGTTATTTGATATGGTAGAAAGAATGCTAACCATCGCATAAATTTGGATGAAATTTTGTTTGTTTGAATTGGGCCTTTATCGAATTCCTATAGAAGGTTACACTCTTTGTTGTCTAATCAATAATTGGATGGTGTGGATTTATGCATGCTTAATTATTGTACAGATTTTTTGTCACACATTGTAGAATAGTTTAAGGATTAGCTTCATTTAAATTATTTTGTGCACTTACAATTCAAGCCAAAATATGGTTGTCAATCTCATCTTGTGTATTTCGGGTTTCATGATTGAAGCCAGTTATATGCCTAAGGGTTTTAAATGATTATGGGTCAAATATAATTATGGGTCTGGCCTAACCCATTGAATAGTTTACAAAAGTTCTATCTGGCATGATGCTTCCCTTACCATATCCCAACAAGAATAAAGACTCTGTCTTCATTACGTTAGGGCTTGAACTAACTTCGTTTCAAATAGTCCTATATATTGAGGTTTCCATGCCAACTTGGGCTTGGTCGGCCTGAGTGCTTTGCATTAGTGCGAGCAGTGGGTTGTGGCTTGGGAGATTTTTTTTAATATAACATTAATAAAATTATTTTTTTAAATGTAATCAAAGTTAAATAAATGACCTAATATGAAAGATGACTAAGATTCATAAGTAACATTTAACCCAACTATGATATTTGAAATTGGTTATTAGAGGTTATTAAAAGAGTAGAAAGGAATCCATTTCCTTAATCAAGGATAACATTGAAAGAATAAGATGCTTAAGTTGGATTGGAAAGTAACATGATTGGAGAGATTTTTCTTATGATTAGTAATCAAAAAGCTAACATTACATTTTAGTGTAAAAAGGAAAACCTTACAAAGTTGATGTGCATATCCTTAGTCATTGAAGCTTGTTGAACACTCCAACATAGTCCAAAGACCACTAAAACACCATCTTCAAAAGTGCACGACATGTTTTTCCATAATTAAACCTGATTCAAAATAAATAAGTAGATAAGAATAAAATACTAAAAATTTATAGCTTTACTAATCAAGGTCATGGTTGACCTAACACAATAAATTATTATCATATTTGATGTAACGTTCAAGGCTTCTCTAATTGAGTGTCATTTCAAGTTCACTTCATTTTTGTCTTCTAATAACCTTTTCTCGTTCGAAATGCAATCATGTGCACTACATTTCTTACATCTAAAGTAAATTGGTTTGTCTTTCACTTTAAGCTTGCACTTTCCCTTCCTTCTTAAGGAGTCATTGAAATAGAAGTAAATTGTAAAATTGTTGTTTTACATAATTTTTTTGAATTGAACTATTCCAATATTCTTTTCATGTAAGCAATTCTTACTCTTCATCATTATTTAAAGAGCTAAAAGAAATTGAAACTATCAAGGAAATTTGTTTCTTCTTCTTTTTCTCATAATCCTCCATTTAACAATACTCCGTCTATTATTTGTAAGATAATAAAAAGCCCATGAAAAAACCCAATGAATTGTTGCTACAGTTCTTTTCTTCCTTATTTATGGTGGTCTTTGCTTTCCATTTTTTGGACATACCTTACAAATTTGGCCACAAATTCATATCCATTAGAAGGTTTTATAGTAAAGATCCTTTATAATATTTGTAAAACCACTCATCGTGTAAAAAATTCCTTTATTTTGTTTTATTGAAAATAGTTCATAAACATGAGTAAGCATGTCCATATGCGGTTCTTGTACCTCATTGGTTCCTTCACAAGTCAAGATAAACTTGCCCCATATTGTTTTACAAATATTAAGCCAAATACCCTTGACATAGTCATCATAAGTGATGTTGCAATACAATAAAATGGTTGATTTTATATTTTTTGTCCATGGACATTATAAGTGAACAATATAAAAGTTGACCACTCATTTAATCTTTTGTAATCGTTATTCAATCTATTGATTTCATGAGCTAATAATATCAAGTTCAGATCACATTCTAAATTTTGAAATCTATATAATAATGTTCGAGAGATAGTATCATTTTCCTAAAAACAATAGAGAGCTTGTCAAAAAATTGATCTGTAGTTTAGCATATCTCTAAAGCAACATAGTTCCTTGGACAAATATGTGTACAATAGGGGAAATTTTGATTTGTGAGATGATTGTAGAGTACTAGCTTTGGTACAGCATGTTCTATCCATGGAATATGATAATTTTAAGAATTTCAACTGCTACCTTGTAGTATACATCTATTGCCTATCAAAACTGATTTTGACCTACTTCCTATTTTTTCTTTACCACAACTTGGAGGATAAGTACATTACATAAATAGTGCTTTCAATGTTCAATGATAATAAACATTTACCATTTTTGGTAGAGAGTGGCCATTCCATAATCAACAACTCAGTTGAGAAAAAGAAAAAGGAAATATCAAAAGGAAGTGTTCTCACTCAACAACTATCTTTACGAGTCAAATATCGCAAATCTTATAGGTGTTTTCTTATTATGCAAGACATTATGTTTAATTACACAAATGTTTGAAATCATGATTTTTAGAATCAATAATTAAAAAAATTCTCACTTGAAACATTAGAATACTTAATTAATAATCGTACCATACGCTTTTCAATCTTACAGATCTTTCCTTATGTTACAATATACTTTGTATTTTTATGTTGGTAAACATACTGAATATGTGAATGAAATATCTAGGACTATTCGTAGATGGTGCACATCGAATTGTGCCACCACGCACTTCGCCTTACATGACGCATTAAGGTTAATATTCATACAATAACTATTCTTCCTAGCCTAGTTTGTGAAATTCAACATATTGGATTTAATTGTTCTTAGTAATTTTGTTTTTTACATTGATAATACATGATTTAGTGTTGGTCCAATATGCTTGATGTCCGAGAATTGAATGGCTTACCCCTCTCTATTATTCCCAACATAAAATGTCATTGAAGACAAATATTGTTAGAAGAACACAAACACACCCACACCCATACACATGCACACACATGCATGCATGTAACACACATACACATGTATGTGCACACACAGACATGCATACACACTCACACACAAACATGTGCACTCATATGAGGACATATACACACATTTACACATGCAAGCACACACATACACAAACACACCCACACACATACCCACATGCATGTACACTCGTAAATGAATACAAGAACAAACATACACATGCTTGCATTTCAACACACACACACACAAAAGAACATACATTTGCATACACATGTACATGCATACACTGCCATGCACACACACACACACCTACACCTACTCACACTTAGACACATGCACTCACGTGCACACATACACACACACACCCACACATGCACACACTTACACTCATGCCCAAGTATGCACAGTAACATATATGCACACACATAGACACACATGCACACATGGCACATAAGCATGCTTATGTACACACATACAATGAAACACATCGATAAAAACATATACACAAACACACACAAACAAATACATGTACACACATAAGCACAAGTGTATGCACACATACACATCCAAATTCACATGTAAATACAAGCACATGCACACATATGCACATTCATGCCTACATAGACACACCTATACACATGCATGTAAGCAAACACAAACACACACATGCATGCATATGTGTACACATACACATACCCGTGCATGCACATGCACACAAGCCAAACACACACACATACAAACATGTGCACATGCATGCATGCACACACAAGCATAAATGCAGAAATATACATGCACAAACTCACATGCACTCTTCTACCAAGACATGCGTCACACACAAACACATGCATACATAGCGCATGCACATGCTCAAATATTAGAACCCACATACGAATATACACATGCATGCACATGCACACACACAAATATGCACACATACATTAACAACCACACAAATGTGCATGGATTTATACATGCATGCATGTCTACCCAAATGCACGAATGCATTTGCACATGTGTGCACCCACACACATACTCAAAAACACATGAACATACAAGTACACAAATGTGTACAACCACATACAACTACATGCACATACAAACACATCCACATACATGAATGAACACCCATGCACACATTCACATAACGAAATACACAAGAGCTTCCACACACACACACTCAACTAAATAGAAGTGCACACACATGCACTACTCACGTGTACACATGCAAACACACAAACACATGTACATATATGCACATGTGCACAAATACACATGCACATACATGCATAGACAAGCATAAGCACAGACACACACACATGCACACATGCATGCATGCATGCACACATTTACATGCACATATGTACACATACACACACACACATGAATTCACATGCATATATTCATGCATGCACACACAAACATACAAACACACACACACACATACAAAAAAACATGCTTGCACATACGCAAACATGCTCACATACATACATGCACATACATGTGGAGCCATACTAACACATATGCCCACACCAACAGACATATAAAGCACACACATGCACACTCACACATGCATAGGAACACACATTATCAAACACTAGTACAAGCATATGCACACACAAGACCAAGCACATGCATACACATATTCTCACGTAGTTCCATCAACACTCACACATGCACACCATATACACATATACATACTCGCATGCACACACACACACATGTACACATGCATGCATGCACACTTAAGCAAAATGCATAAGCATAGACATGTGCAAACACATAGACATATAAATAATCATGCACATGCATACACACTTGAACACTGATGCTCACATGCTCCCATAATCACACACATACTATTACACATCCACACATACACACACATAAATGCACATACATGCACATATATATGCAACTACACCAACACACACTTCCATGCGCACACACACACACACATATGCACAAATATTTGCTCACAGATAAGCACACACATGTACATACACATTTAGGCACACAAGAACACACATGCACACATACACACATGTGCACACCTAATAAACACATAGAGTCACACATGCACACCTATACACAAACATAAACAAGCACATGCACCCTCAAAGATGCACACTAACATGTATGCAAGCACATAGGCTAATACACTTGCACACAGACGCACATGTATGTAATCATGCACCGACACACATGTACATGCAAACTCATGCACATGTGTAGACACACATCCACATGCACAAAAAAAGGCACACAAACACACACACATGCATACACAAACATACACAAGCATAGACATTTGCTCATAAGCACAAACGCACAAACAAAAACACATGTATGCATACAGACACATACACACAGTGTACAAGCACACACATATGCAAAGACACACACACAAGCACATGCACGCATACACACACCCATGCACATGCATGTATACACACATCCACACACCCATGCACACACAATCACACACACACATGCACACCCACACACAACTATACACATGCATAAGCACACACATATGCAAGCACACAGATGCATGCACATAAAAAGACACATACGAGTGCATGCACTGACACATGCCCACACACATTAATGCCCACAAGTGAAAACACACACACACACACACATAAGCATGTGCACATGCATACAATAACACACCATAGTTGTGTACACATAGACACATGCACACACATATATAAGCATACACATGTGCCCATGCATAGGAACACACATGTACACTCATGTGCATACTCGAATCCATATGTACACACATAACCACGCATGCACACATAAACAAGAAAACATACACATATGTACACACAGGAACACACACACACACACACAAAGATGCATACACACATAAACATGTGCCATGCACACATGCACATAAGCACCCATGAATAGACACATGAACAAATATGAGCATAAATGTACACCCGCACACTCACACGCATAAACACATGCATGCTTGCTCATAGACATGAAAACACACATGCACACATACACACACACATGCACGAGAAATGCACATACTCTCACATACACACACTCTACACAGAAGAGCAAATTGATTCATATGAACACATAGATGCTTATACATAGCCACTAACATGCACACACACACCTAACCACACACGCAAAGACATTCATGCATGCACACACACACAAACACATATATGCACATAACTTTGCATACACATCAAGATAAAGACATAAACATGCATTCGCATGCACACACATGCATACTCACATCCACAGGGACACTCACATACACATGTTCATAGAAATTTACTCATTTAGACACCGATACATAGATAGAGATGCACTTGCATGCATACATACACATATGCATAGACAAATACATGCACACTCACACACTACAACACACAAACACACATGCATGCACACACACATATACACACACAAGCACGAACACATGCACATGTATTTGCAGACATCCACATACAAAATATGTTGAGACACAATCACATACATACATACAGATGCACACATAAGAAGAAAAGCACACATATGTACACACATGCATGTACATCCACATGCATATGTGCATGTGTGCACAGACAAACACACATGCACTTGTAGACTCACATGCACATATATAGGCACCAACACAATCACACATAGATGCAGACATAGACACATACACACTTGCATACAAACATGTACATAGATATGCACAAACAAACACGTGTGCTCGCACACAAACCCTTAAACATACATGCACAAACAAAAACATATGCAAACTTGCAGATTTATGTGCACAAACCCATGTACACACACATGTACCTAGACACACATATAGGTACATAAATGTATGTATGCAAGCGCACAAATATAGACACACACATGAACACACACACACACAATTGTACAAACATAAGTGTGCACACACACCATATACATGCATACACATTCACACACATGCATGCATGTACATATGCATACACACACACTCTGTCACACATGCACACATGCAAATTCTCACATTTGGGTACACACACACACACACATGCACATGCATACAAACACTTTGATACACATGCATATACACACAAACACATACACACATGCACACTCATGCAAACACATGCATATGCATATTCACATGCACTTGCATAAGAACACAAATGCATGCATGCTCATAGACACACCGCAACACATACACACACAAACGTACATGAATATCCACACACACAGCTACATGAACATTCACATAAGCAAGCACACATCCACACACACATATAGACACTCACAATCATGCACACACCCACACTTGCATACAAATGCACTTATACACACACAAACTTGAGCATAGTCCTAAACACATAGAAAACACACACTTACATGCATGTATGCAAGCAAAAACACACACGTGCACACACACACACATGCATACACACATACACACATGCACATAGGCACACATGGGCACACACACACAAACACACTCACACAAATGTATGCAAATGTACACACACGCACATTGACATGCACACAGACATACCTGCACAGACACATGGACACACAAATGCACACATTACCATGTATAACATGAAAACACACACTCACACACATCCTTACACACAAACTCACACATAAAAAGAATACATATAGGCAAACATGCACACACATAAATACACCTATATGTATATACACAAACAGATAAATACACTCATGCACACATTACCACACAGACACATGCACAATAACACATAAGCCCAAATGCATGTGCTCACATTCTCTAACTCACACACACATTAAAAAACTCTACATATACACATACATATACATATACACATACACAAGAATGCATGCACACACACAAATAGACAATTATATACAAATGTGCACACACACAAACACAAACTTACGTGCACACCCTCACACAGATACACACATTTAATACCCATGCTCATTCATGCATGGACACACCCACACATGTATGCACGAATCCACACATGCACATACACACATAGGCACATCCTTACACATATGCATGCACACACACACAACCACATAGGATCACACACACATACACACATGTCATGTAGACACACACACAAAAACATATACACAAATACACAAATACATGTGGCAACACACATCCCCATGCACTAACACATACATATGCACATACATTCACACATGAGTGCATGCACACATGCATAATTATGCCTACACATACACATTTGTTTAAGAACACACGCATGCACTCACACACACACAACCACACATACACACACATAGTCACATACAAAAAAGTCACGCATGCACATACGCACATGTGCATAGAAGAGTGTGAATACACATACGCAAAAACACACACATGCATATGCACACTCATGCACAAACACATATGCACAAACAAACACACACACGCACACATGTGCATACACATAAGCACACAGATGCATGCACACATAACCATATGTCCACACACATAGATATACACCCATACACACAAACATTTATGCACACATACATACATACATACACACATGCATAATCATGCATGCAAATGCAAACTTGCACACACATACAAACACATGCACACTCACAGCCTCATGTGTGCCCATGTGCAAACACACACTCACACAGACATATGTAGACATACATACACATAGACACACTCACAAACCCATAAATGTGAGCTTGTGCACTTGCACAATGACACATCATTCTACATTTTAGCACATACACATGCATACACAAAAATGAATAAATCCCCTCTGATACACATGCACACAAACTCATTGCCACACACTCGCAACAATACACACACACACATATGCACACACGCATGCATATGCATGTAGACACACACACACACACAAGTAGACATACACATGTATACCACAACACAAAAACACACAAACACATGCACACACACATAGGAACACACATGCACACGCACAAGCACACACACATGCATGCACGCACAACACACAAACGTGCACACAAATGTGATCATACAAATAGACATAGGCACATAAACACACACCCATGTATGCACGTAGACAGATAGGCACATGCACACATGTACACACACATATACACACACTCACATGTACATGCACAATGCCACATAAACACTACAACACAAGCACACATGTATACACACACACACATAAACACATGTACCATAGCACACAAGTATGCACCTATGCACACACAAAAGTACATACACACACATACTAAGACACAAAACAATGCACATACACCCACAAACACAACCACATGCAAACACACATAAACATATGCACACACACATGCTCATGCATACACACATTGATAGACTTATACAAATGTATGTGCACACACTTAGAAATGCTCACCCACACACACTTGCATGCACTCACATGCACTCAAATACATACATAGACACAATCAGGCACATGCACACACACACACAAACACACACACACATGCACACAAACACATACACACATAAGCATATATACACACACGCATTGTCCACTTATACAAACACACATACACCTACACACATGCACACACATGCACAAAAATAGGTACACACATTGCCACAAATGCACACACAGATGCACATGCATACACACATGCATGCTCACACATAGATGCAAACATAGGCACAACCACACAAACACATATGCATACATGCACACCTTCACATAGAACACACACATACACAAATGCATACACCCATTGGAGTACACACACAAAGAAACAAACAAGCACACACACATGCACACATGCATGTAAACATTACATGTACATGCACACATACTCGCACTAGCACTTGGATACTCACATGCACAAGCACACCAACACACACATATGTATGCACAAGCATTCTTGAACACATGCTTGAAATGTATGCATGCATGCACCCACACATGCAGACACATAATAACACACATGCACATAGGTGGACACACACACATAGATATATAAACATCATGTAGACACACACATTGGTAGACAGACATGCAAACACACACAAAAACATATAGGAATACATATGTGCATGAGCAAGCACACATACATAAATACAGACATAAGAACTAATGAACAAAAGCACACACTCACACATGTGTGTGCAAACAAACACAGACATCTACACAATGTAGTTACAAACATGCACCTTATGCACAAACATGCACACACACACACATATACACACACACTCTCAAGCATGTGTGCACACACATAAACACAAGCACACTTCTACATATGGATGCATGTAAACACACAAACACAACCACACAAAACACTAACACACACTCACACATGCATACACATAGACACACATGAATGCATACACAATAGCACCATGCACTCGCCCATGTACACACAAAGTACACATACAAAAAGGTACACACAAACACATGCACACACACCCATACACAAATAATCACAAACACACATATGAGTACAAGCACATGCACACGCATGCCTAGACACAAACATACACAAGCACATACATAGAGACGCACTAATGCACATGCAGATAAATAAATGCACACTTGCATGCATTCATATGCACCCTTATGCACACAAATGCATGCACACAAACAACCACACACATGCACACATGCACAAAAACAAACACATGGATGCACAAAAACACACACACAATGCCTACTCACACAAACACGCACATTTGCACAAACATAAGTACACACACATGCACACACATGCATTACACATACACATAGATGCACTTGCATAAAAACACAAGCACACCCATACAAACACATATGCATATATAAACACACACACACAACACAAAATATTTCACACACCTATGTGAGCATGCACATAGAGAAACAAACACATGTGCACACAAAGATGCGCATATGTATGCAAACATTCATACATGTACATGCACACACTTGCACACTAACATTTACACACATAGCCACAAAAACACATACCAACCCACTCACACACTTGCACACATGAATGCTTGAACCCTCGCACAACTTGGACATATGCACACACTTACAAACATACACAGATGCACAAATACACGTACACGTATACATACACGCATGTACACACCTGCACACAAACATGCGCACAGACACAAACAAAAATGCTTGCAAAAACATACATACCCTACTACACACACACATACACATGCACATGCATACACCTACATAGGCACATGCTCACACAACATTCACATTAGAACACAAACATGCATGCATAGGCTCAAACACACACACATGCACTTAAGTTCAAAGATCCACACAGACACATATAGCCTCATGGACATGCTAACACATGCACACATGCACATGCACATCATGCACACCTATACATGTGCAGATACACTCATATGAACACACACACACACACATACCCATGACAAGTATGCACACATGCACACTCACATGCATGCACACACACACATGTCCAAACACCTACACATGCATGTATGCCAACATAAAAACATAAACACACATGTGCTAAGACATATAGACACATGTGCACATACACACACTGATGCATGCACCAACACACACACATGCACCTACATAGACGTGCATATGTACATACATACATGCATACACACAAATGCACATGCATGTGCACACAAACACACACATGCTCACATAGGGCCGTACATGCATGCACACACTCCCACACACACCCACACATGTACACAGACATGCACACACACACAAACATGCACATAGGGATATAGGCATGTACACGCACACACACACATACATTCATATGTTCTTATGCACACAAACACGCACAAATATCTGCACACACAATTGAACACATAAGGATATTGACACACACACACACGCATTAACAAAAACACATACACACATACTCATACACAAGCAGTCACATGAAAAAAAACTCACACCCACATGCACATTAGCAAACACCCACATATACACACACATGCACGTGTCCACTCAGTCGTAGAATAGTTGTGCATGGACCCACACACACAGACACAGACACACAAGCACACACATATGCACACATGTTTGTAGACACATGCACATGCAAACACACACATGCATGCACACACACTTGTGTACAAACACACACACACACACCTGTACATACACACATAATGCAAACACAAGCACACTATGCACATACACAAACGTGCACACAGTCACACATACACACACCTGTGTAGACATAATCACATGCACACCAGCACACATGCACACGTGCACACACATGAACATACACATGCACCCACCTCACAGACATTTGTCTTTGTGTGCACACACACACAAAAACACTCATGCATATGCACATGCATGCACAAACAAACACACAAATAACAAAAGAAACATTTTCATGTTCCTATGCACACACACTCATGTTTTAACATGCACGTGACCTATGCATACATATGTTGGAACATACACCCTTGGACATGCACACAAACATACACATAATGCCCCATACACATATTTATAGAAACACACACATGCACCCATTCATGCAAACACACACACACATACACATCCATGCACTTAAACTCTCATGCATAAGCACAAGCAATTGCATGCACACACACATACACAAGCACACTCAAGTACACACACATATTGATGCATAACCGCACACACATATACGCATGCATAGACACACATATTTGCACACATTCACACACAAGTGTGTACACACATGTACATATACACACATATACACTACATACAGACATATGCACATATGCATAAATGTACGCACTGATACACACATGTACCTGAACACACGGACACACATGCACACACACGCACATAAATACCTATGCATGCACATACACATGTGCACACATTTGCACACCACCCCAAATACATACACATGCTCACAAACTCGCACACAAATGCATGCATGCACACGCATGCATGCAGACATGCACCCAAACACACCTACCCACCTACACTAATGCCCACACTCAAACATGCACATATGCACACATGCACACACAGACAAAACCACACTCTCTCACACACACATGCACTTGTGCATATACACAAATGTAAAAGAACATGCATAGACACACATGCATGGACAAACATGTATGCACACACACATGCACCTATGCACCTACACCCCCATATGCACACACATGCACACAAAACACAAGAACATGTAAGCACATGCACACACATGCACAATAGTAAAGACATAAAACCATACATACATGCACACATTCACATGCATGATAGCACACACACACACACAAACACATACCCACACACATCCTCTCATGTACAAGCACATATGCATAAGCACAAGCACAACAAGAACATAAGCACACTCAAGCATAGACATAATCACACACATGCACCCACTCACAAGTGTAAACAAGCACACATACTTCTGCAACACCTACAAACACACACACATATACATATTCCCGTGCACACACAAATAGCCACACATATACATGAACGCACCCATGCACATGAAAGCATGCACAAAAGTACATATGCATGCAACCACTCATGCAAGAACACTTATACACACACACACACCCACATACATATACACATACTTCTCCAAACACCCACACACTTAGACACACACATGCACACACACACAACCATGGAAGTGCATTCACACACACATGTGCACACATTAAGCATAGATGCACACACATGTGCGCACATAGACATACACAAACATGCAAACTTGCACAGTCATATGAACACAAAAGCACACACACACACATATACAAGCACATAAACATACACATATGCATACACTTACACAACACACACACATGCACATGCATACACACCCAGATAGGTACAGTCATGTACGCTCAAGCCTAGACGCCCATAGATACTCACATGCACATGCACACATAACCACACATCCACACACACAATCACAAGCACACACACATGATCATATACATGCATGCTAATAGATAAACATGCATGCCATGCACGCACACACAAGCACCCATGCCTAGACACGTACACTAATATGAACACATATGCATGCACACTCACACATATAAGCACACACACATACACTGGCTCATACACATGCAAAGACATGTGCACACAAGCACAAATACACACACAAACATATGCAAACATGCACACACATAGCCACACCGATACAAATAAACACATATAAACATTCAAACATGCACAAACACAAACATGTACACACATATGCACAATCACACAAATACATGCATGCAACCATGCACATACATGCAACAAACACATGTGCATACAAGCTCACACGCCCACACGTGCATGCTCACAAACATAGGGTCACACAACTACACATAGGTTCACCAACATGTACACACTTGTACACAGACAAGCACATAGGTATGCACATGCACATATAGACACGCACATGCATAAATATATGCACTTACACACACCAATGCATGAACACACATGAGTGCACACACACATATACTCTCATAAGCACGTACATATGTACATGCACACACACATATGCATAGACACAAACACAAATATGCACACACATGCATCCACATCAATACACGTACATGCAAACATGCATGAACAAACACACACATGCACTCCCATACTCACACACACATATATCAGCCCCACATATAATCACACACATAGATGCACACACACATGTATGCACACAAACATACAAATGATCACACACGTGCACAAATTGACACATGCACTTGCACAAATGCATACATGACCTTATGTGGTCATGCACACACTCACATATGCAAACTAACAAACACATAGTAAACACACATTCACATATGTACACAAAGCATGCCTATGCATGCACACCCACACGTGCATAAAAATGCATACTCATATGCATACACAAGCACACACAAGTACACACAAACACACAAACACATAGAGGCACATGCTCATGCCCATGCCCAAACTCACATACATGCATGCTAGCATATACACTCACAACCATAATCACACACAAACACACAACTACACATGGACACATACACACATATATGCAAACACACACACATGCCCATGCACACATGCACGGACATACACATGCATGGACACATATATAGACACACATGTAGAGGCACATTCACAGACACATGCATGCATTTTTACACACACAAATTTGCACAAATACACAAACACATGCAAAAACACACATACAAATACATACACATATGCACACTCACAAACACACACCTAAGAACACACACAAGCACAAATGCATAAATACATTTGCACTTATATTAACACAAGTACAAAAAGATGAACATGCACGAACACACATGCACCAGCATGCACACACACACACACACACTAACACATGCACACACTCAAAAACATGTCTAAATGTGCAAATGTGCATGCAAAAACACAGAAATGCACACATAGTCATAATAACACATAGAGGCACACACATACATACACAAGCCCTTAGAAACGTAAATAGAAATGCACACATGCATGCAACTACACATAGTACACACACGTGGACATACACAAACACACACATACACATACACATTCACACACACGTGCACATTTACTAGTGCATAAATGCACACATATACACACACACATGCATGCATATACGTCACACACACAGTCCTAGACACACTTGCACAAATGCACACAACTACACATCCACACACACATGGACACTCACACTCATACATACACACTCACATTGACACATATGTACACATGCTAATGCACACACACTCATACTTGCATGGCTATGCACACACATGCACACCCAAATACTAATACACATACACACATACACATATAGACAAAAATAATATGTGCACACACATGCACTAGTATATGCATGCAAACACAGGCATATGTAACATATGCACATGCACACACTCACATGTGAATAAATGCACTTTCATGCATGCAGAAACACATCTACATAGAAGCATACACATGCACTTGGATGCACACAAATGCATTCACGTATGCACATGCATGTTTGGAAAAATGCACACATGTTTACACACACTCACAAATGTATTCACACAAGCATGCAACCACACACAAACAAGAACACATGAACACTCATATTCACACACACACACACATAATACTACACACATGCACACATGTATGCTCACCCATGCATACATGCACACACATACATTCGTGCACATGTACACACATTGAATTGCACACTCATGCACACACACACACATAGACAAATGCACAAAAATGCAAATGCATCCTCACAAAAACACACATGCACATAGATGCATAGACATGCATGCACAGACACACAAACATATGCAAACACACACAAATGAACATGCATAGGCACTCACATGCACGTATATATGTTCACACAAACCCATGCGTATGCACTCACACACATGCATACACATACGAACATGACAACATGTAAACACTCGCGCATAGACACACAAATGCGCTTGCACACACATACATTCTCACACATGCATAGACATGCATACACATGTGCATACATAGTTGCACATGTACAAGCACACCAACAAACATAGGCACAGACACACACACAAACACCAAAATGTATGCACACACTAACACAAGAACACACACAAGCATAGACACAAACTTACACAAACATACACATATATGCATATGCACACAGTAGCATGCACACACATGTGTGTTCACACACACACATGCATGCACACTTATGCACAAAAAAAATAGAGATACACATACAAACACATACACATACACATGCACAAGAATGCATGCAAGTACAAGCATGTACATACATACACACACATACACCCCCCTACACACACATACACATATACACACACGCACATGAACACACGCGTACACACATGCATGTGCTAGCATATGCACATGCATACACACATGCACACACACATAAATGCATATGTACACAAAATTTCATACATACCTATACAATAAACATGCACACATGTACTCATATACACACATACATGTAACCATACCCACACAAATGTACAAAAACATATGCACACATATATAAAACAAACACATACACACATACAAACATAAGCACACAAGATCATGCACATACACACACACACATACTCACATATTCCTACCCATGCATGCATACACAAGTGCACCCACATAGGTACACACACATGCACACAAACATGCTCACACACAAGCATACACACTTGTGCACACAATTATGTGAACAGACACTCACTCAAAAGCACACACACACACACAACTACACTCACGCATAGAAGCACAAATGCACACATACATGAGCACTAAAACATTGCATGCTCAAGCATGCACATGTAAACACACACACAAGAAGATACACATGCATGCATATGCATATACATACAGTAGAAATGTGTGCATACACACACACACATATGGACATATGCACATGCACACATGCATGCACACACACATATGTACATGCACAAACATACATGCTTGTCCACACACAAGCACACACACTCATTCACACCTATGTGTATGTACACGTGAATAACCTACACACACATGCACACAAATGCACACAAACATGCATGTACATACACACACACACGCACACACATGTGCAAGCCCACCACATAAATATGTGCACTTATGCACACCAACGTGCACACTCTAATGCACACAAATGTGCACATGCAAGCATAGATGCACACAAATAGCCACACATGCATGCACACACACGCACACTCACACATGCACATAGTGATGGACACATACATGTATATACACATGTACAAACACGCACATGTACACACACATGCACACACACAAACACACACACATAAACACATAAAAAGACACACCAAGGCACATAGTTACACTAACACACTCAGACACATGTGGCTATGTATACATAAACACATGCACACACACGCATAAACATGAACAAACACTCATATGTATGCATTAACATGTGCACAAACACATAGACACACAAGAATGTACACACACATATGCTCCTATACATCAAGATCCTGACACACATGCAAATGAAAACAAACACACTCACAAACATGGACAAATATAAATAGACACACATAAAAGCTCATACATATATATGCATTCACACATACACACATAAGTAGACACACAGCCACACACATGGACATATACATGTACATAGCCATACAAACACATGCTTGCACACAAATGTATGAATGCACATACATAAACATGGACACACATGCATAAGCATATGCACACACATGCATGTAGGCACATACAAAAAAACACATGCACACAAGCACACACACTCACACACATGCATACACATGCAAATATGCTCACAAATACAAACTCTCACATGCACACATACATGCACATGTGCAGCCATGAAGGCACACACACTTGCACACATACATAGTTCAACACACACTCACATGCAAAGGCAAACAAATATTAACAAACATAAGAATAGACATATGGACACACAATTTCATGAACTTGCACACATAGAGACACATATAGGCATAGGAATTAACATATGCACACATATACATACACACATAATCACATGAATAGATGTATGCATGCAAACACACACAAACAAATATGCACTTGTGCAAAAATTTACATATATACACGCACAAGGATGCACATGCACACATACACACACATACACATTAAAACAAGCCCAAAAATACATGCAAACAAACATAAACACACACACACCCACACACACATGCACAACCATATACACAAATACACACACACACAAACAAAATAAAACACATGCAAAAAAACCCTTACACACATACATGTATACATATAGGGAACACAAACAAAAATACAAAAACATGTACATGCACATGCTAACATGTGTGCACGCACTCACTCACATATACATATACATGCAAACACGTCCTCAAACACCCACACATACACCAACACATAAACACACACACATGTAGACACATGCACATATAAAAACACATATATAAAAGCACACACAGATGCACACAGACACACAGTAACACATAATCATGCGAATACACACACAATCACTCATGTGCACACCCATGAAAACACACACAAATATGTGCCAACACAGGCACATACACTCACAAAAAAATAGGCACACACACATGTGCATATACCTACACACATGACCATGCATGAACATACTCATTCACATGCATGATGACACACATAGCCATACTCATGCACATACTCACAAGCACACACATGTGCACACACAAATATACACATGCACAAACAGGCACACATGCACATGTAAACACACACATTACCAGGCATACATGCATGCAGATGCACATGCAAGCACACATGCACCCATGCATACACATACATCCATGTGCACACACACACACACACACACACATATTTGTACATGCACACATAGACACAATCGTACACATATGCATAAATACATGTCCCTATACATGCACAAACATGGGCACACATGCACACCTATCTACACACAAACATAAATAATTCACACACAAATGCACACAAACAGACATAGGCATGCATGCATGTGTACATGTATGCACATGCACACACATCTCCAGACACATACCTGCACACACATGCAAGCACACAAACTCATGAACACAATTATATCTATGCATAAATCGAAACACATACACAACAACATACACACACACAAGCACACATACACATAGCCATTGACACACACAACCACACATGTTGACACAAACACATAAACATATACACATGCACACACACACGCACTCACATGTTGCACGTGTGTGTGGGTGTGTGTGTGCTTGTGTGTGTATTAGGGTGTGTTTATGCACCTATATGTTCACCTGCGTGTGTGCATGCGTGTGAGTGTGCATGTTTGTGCTTGTATGTGTGCATTAATGTGTGCATGTGTGCATGTGCCTGAGTTTGTGTGGGTGAGGGTGCATGTTAACATATGTTTTTATGTGTGCATATGCATGTTCTTGTGTATGTGTGTGAGTGCATGTGTGTACCTATATGTGCAAGTGTCTATGTGCCTATGTGCATGTGTGAGCTTTTGCATGGGTGTCTGTATGCAAATATGGGTGCTTGTTTGTTTTGAGGTGCCGATGTGCTGGTGCATGTGTTTTTATACATGTTTATGTTTGCCTATTTGCATGCATCTATGCATGTTTGTGTGCATGTGTGTATGTGAGTAAGTTTGTTTGGGTTAATATGTCTATGTGTTGCTATATGTAAATATCTGTATGTGTGCTTGTGTGTGTTTGGTTGCTTGCATGCATACTTGTGTGCCTTTGTTCATGTGTGTAGGTGTGTGCATGTGCATGTGCATGTGTGTTGGTGTGTGTGTTTGTGTGTTCATATGCATATGTTTTTGTGTGTGTTTGTGTGTTGTGGCTACATGTGTGTGTGTCTGCTTGTGTGTATATAGGTTTGGGTGTGAGTGCAACTACCTACATATGTGTGTATATGTATGTGTTTTTGCTTATGTGTGTTTGCATGTTTGTGCACGTACGTGTGTATTCTTATGAGTGTGTGATTGTGAATGTGTGAGAATGTGTGTGTTGGTGCATGTGGGTGCATGTGTGTGATTTTGTCACAATTCTAATGCATGCTTGTATGTCTGTGTGCATCATCCTAAGCAAGAAAGCATTCATGCATGTGTGTATGTTGGTTTTTGTGTGTGTGTGTGTGCACATACTTGGCTATGAGCATGTTTACATGTCTCTATGGAGGTGCATTTGTTGGTGTTTGTGTGTGTGTGGCTCCAACATGTATGTGTGCACATGAGCACTATGTGTCCACATGCTTGTGTGTGTATATGTTTGTTTGCTTATGTGTACATGTATGTGTACGCATGTCTGTATGTTTGTGATTGTGTCTACATGTTCATGCATGTGTGTGTGTGTGTGTTATTATGAGTGCATGTGTGTGCAAACATGTGTTGATGCATGTATGTGCATGTGCTTGATTAGCATGTGTGCATATGCTTGCATGCATGTATTTAGGTGCATGTGTGTATGTTTATGCATGTATATGCATGCTCGTGTGTGAGTATGTGTGTGTGTGAGTGTTTGAGTGCATGGATGTGTGGGTGTATGTGTTTACAAGTGTGTGTGTGTGTATACGTTCTACGTGTTTACATATTTTTCTGAATGTGTTTGTGTACATGTGCATATGTGTGTGTGTGTGTGTGTGTGTGTGTGTGTGGATGCATGTATGTATTTGTGTGAGTGTGCATGTGTGCATGCATGTGTGTGTTCTTGAGTGTATGTGTTCATGTATGTGTTCTTGAGTGTATGTGTTCATGTGTGTGTGTATGTGGTTGTTTTGGGTGTGGGCTTGCATGTGAGTATACATTGGCATGAGTGTGTACACCTTTGTTTTCCATGTGTGTGTGTGTGCATGTGGATGTCTTTGTGAGTGCTTGTATGCACACATTTATGTGTGCATTTGTGGGTGCATGTATGCATGTGTGTGTATGTGAGTGTGTTTGTGTGTGTGAAGGTGAATGTGCTTGTTTGTGTATGCGTTTGTGTCTATGTGTGTGTGTGTGCTTGTTTGTGCATGAAAAAGTATATTTGTGTGTGTGTAGATGTATGTGCACATGTGGGTGTGTATGTGCATGCTTGTCCATATGTGTGTGTCTATGCATGCATCCATTGTTGTGTGTGTACATGTGTGTGGGTGCATGTCTTTGTGCATGTCTATGTGCAAGCATGCATGTGTGTTTGTGGGTGCATGCATGCATGTGCACGTGTGTAGGTGCATATGTGTAGGTGCATGTGTTCATGTGTTTATCTACATATGTGTGTGTGTGTGCATGTGCATGTGTGTATGCATGTACATGTCTATATGCATGTGTGTGTGTGTGTGCACATATGTGTATGCATGTCTATCAACCAAGTTGTGTGTGATCATGTGTGCACTTATGCATGTGAAAGTACATATGTTTTTGTGTGCATGTATTTGTGTCTATATGTGTCTATATGTGTCTATATGTGTGCATGTATTTGTGCCTATATCTGTCTACATGCGTGCATGTGTGTTCATATGAACACATTTGTATGAGTGTATGTATGCGTCTGCATGTTTATGTGTGTATTTGTGTGTCATTATATGCCCATTTGTTTTTATGTTTGTGTGTGTGTGTGCATGCACATGTCTGAATATATGTTTGTGCGTGTATGTATGTGTTCATGTGTGTCAACATTTGTGGTGCATGTTTTTGTTTCTGTAGATGTCAATGAATGGGTTTTTATAGGCATATGAGTGTGTATAGATGTGTGTGCCTATGGTCTTGTGTGTGTAGCTTTGTGGGTGTGTACAAGTTGAGTGTGTGCAAGGATGCATGTGTATGTGTGTAAATGTGTGCATGTGTGATGTGTGTGAGTATGCTTGTGTCATTTGTGTAAGGGTGTGTGTGAGTGTGTGTGTGTTCATGTTTTTGTGCATGCAAGCATGTATGCAAGTGTAGGAGTGGGTATGCTAGTACATGTGTGCATGCATATGCACGTGCATGTGTGTTGGTGTATGCATGTGCATGTGGGTGTGTGGGTGCATGCATTGTGTGTACATGAGTGTGCATGTGTGCTTGCACTTGTGTTTGTACTTGTGTGCATGTGTTCATGTGAGTTTGATTTTGTTTAAGCATGATTTTGTGTATTTTCCTATGTGTTCATGTGTGCTTGTATATGTGCATGTTTATGTATGTGCATCCATGTAAGTGTATGTGGGTTTGCATGTGCATGTTTATGTTTGTGCATATGTTTGCATGTGTGTATGCTTGTGTTTATGCATGTATGCATGTGCATATGCTTGTGTATGTGTGCTTGTATTCTTTTGTGTGTGCAAGTGTGCAAATGTTTGTTTATGTATGGGTGGGTATGTGTGCACTTCTTTGTGTGCATGCACATAGATGTGTCGACATGCATGCGTGGGCATGGACATGTGTGTTTGTGCATTTACACTTTAATTCATATGCATGTGCCCATGCATGAATGTGTGTGTATGTATGTGCGGGTGTGTGAGTGTGTATACATACATGTGTACTTGTATGTGAGTTTCTGTATGTTAAAGCATGTTTATGTTTTTGTGCATGTGTTGTGACATATGTGTATGTGTGTGTTTATGTGTGCATGCATGTTTGTGTTTTTTGTGCATACATGTGTGTGCATGTGTGTGGGTATTGGAATGTGCATTTGTGTTTGCATGTGTGTCATTTTATGTGTTTGTACATGTGCAGGCATGTGTTTGTGTGTAAGTGTATATGCATAGGAGTTTTTATGCAGGTTTGCATGCACATTAGTGTGCAGAGGTGCTTGTATGGGTGTGTTTGTGTGTGTGTGCTTTCATGCAAGAGTTTGTCAGAGTGTGTCTGCATGTATGTGCATGTGAGCACATGTGTGTGTGTATGCACGTGCATGTGTGTATGTGTAATTATGTTTATGTGCATTTGTGTGTGTGTGTGATTTTAATCATGTGTGTGCCCATCCAACTGTGTGTTTCTATTTGTGGTAATGTTTTTCTACACACATTCATGTTTACATCCATGTGTGCATGTGTGTGTGCTTGGGCGTATGTGTGTGTATGTACTTTGTCTTGTGTGAGCATACGTGCACATGCATGTGTGTGCATTTTTTTGTTTTTGTACATGGGTGTGTGCCTTTGTGCATGAGCTTGAGTGCATGTGAGTACATGTGTGTGTGTGTAGGTATTCTTGTGTGCTTATGCATGTGTGTGTGTGTTTATGTGTGCATGCATGTGTGCTTGTGGGCATGTGCATGTTTGTGTTAGCACATGTGTGCAAGCATGTGTGCATGTGTGTGTAGTGTGTTGGTGCATGTGTTTTATTTGTCTTGTGTATTTTTTTTTGTTTGTGCATGTGTGAAAGCATGTGCGATTATGTGTGTTCATGCATGAGTGTGTGCATATATATAAGTGCATGTGTGTGTGTGTAAGTGAGCTTATTTGTGTGTGTTTATGTACATACTTCTATGTGTGCACGTGTGCATACTTGTGCATATGTCTGTGTGTACATGTGCACATGCATATATGTGTGTGTGTGTGTGCATGAGTGTGCATATTTGCATGTGTGCATGCATGTGTGTATGCTTGTGGGTCTACATGTGTATGCTTGTGGGACTGTATGTGTGTGCCTGTGCATGTGCATGTGCATGTGAGTGTGTGCATGTGTATTTGCATCTGTGTGCATTAGTACTTGCATGTGTATGCTTTTGCATTTGCGTTTGTGTGCATGGGTACACGTGTTTGTAGTACAAGTATGTGTGCCTATGAGTTTGTGTGTGGGTGTAGGCATTTGTGCATGGATGTGGGTGCATGTGTGTATGTTCATGTGCAAGTGTGTGTGTGCATTCGTGTGCATGAATGTGTACATATGTGTGTGTGTTTGTGTGCATGTGCATGTGTGCATGCATGCTTTTGTGTATGCATGTGTGCATGTGTGTTAGTGTTTGTACATGTGTGTGTGTGCATGTTTGTATGCCTACATATGTGGGCACATGTGAGCATGTGTTTGTGCTTTTGTGTCTATGTTTGCAAGTTTGTGTGCATGCTTTTAGGTGTGAGTGTGAGTATTGATGCATGCATGTCTGTGCATTTTTGCTTATGCACATGACTATGTGTGCATGTGATTATGTGCCCATATGCATTTGTGTGTGCATGAATGTATTTTTGTGTATGTGTGTGTGCATGTATGTGTTGTGTTGTGTATGTATTTATGCTTTATTGTGTGTATTCGTGTGTGTATGGGTGTTCTTATAAGCATGGGCGATTTTGTTTGTGGCTTGTGCATGTGGATGGGTGTTAATGTATATGTGCTTGTATGCATGTGTGTTTTATACATTTTTGTTGGTGTGTGTGTGTGTGTGTGTCCATGTGTATGGTTGCATGTGTGTGCAAGTGTGTTAGTGTTGCTATCTGTATAAGTGTGCGTACTTGTGTGTCTTTTTTTGTGAGTGCATTTGTGTGTGCATGTGTGTATGTGTGGGTGTTTGTTTGTTTTTTTATGCATGTGAGTGTATGTGTCGATGTGGGTTTGCGTGTGTGGGCGAATGGGTGCATGTGTAGGTGTTTTTGTGTGTGCATTTTTTTTGTACATACATGCATGTGTATGTGTGTGTCTACATGCACACTCATGTGTGGGCATTTGCACATGTGTGTATTGAAGTAAGTGAATACTCATGGGTGTATGTGTCCATATGTGCACATGTGTGTGTGTTTGTGTGCATGTATGCACATTAGTATATATGTTTGTACATGTGTGTATGCATATGTATGTGTTTGTGTGCATGTTGTGTGTGCGATTATATGTGTGCTTATTTGTGTGTGTATTTTTATGTGCATGTGTATGTATGAGCATGTGTCTGTGTGTGTTCATGTTCTTGTATTTTTTTGTTGATTGTGCATGAGGGGTTTGTGTATGTAGATGTGCATGTGTGAGTGTGTGTGCATGTGTATGTCTATATATGAATGTGCATATATGTGCGTATGCATGTGTGTGCGTGCAAATGTGCCTGGATATGTGTTTATATGTTTATGTGCATACGTGTGTGCACACGCATGCATATGTGAGTATATTGCATGTTTGTGTATGCATGTGTATATGCACGTGTGTGTGTGGCTTTGTGTGCATGTCTATATCTGTAAGATGTGTGTGCACACCCATGGGTGTGTCTTTGTGTGCCTTTGTGCATTCAAGTATCTATTTGTCCATTTATATATGTGTGGATAAGCATGTGTGTCGATATATAAGTGTGTGTGCATGGGTGTGCCTATGTGTGTCTTTGTGCATAAGTACGTGTGTGTGCATGCATGTGTGTGCATGTGTGTAGGTGTGTGGGCATGTGTGTGCATTTGTGTGTGTTTGGGTGTGGGTGTGAGTGTGTGTGTGTGTACAGGTTTTCTATGTGTATATGTGTGCAATTTTTTACAAATAAGCTCATGTTTGTGAATGTGACCAAGGATGTGTGCACATGTGTATGCATGTATGTGTTTGTATTTGTGTGTGTGTGTGTGTTTGTGTCAGTGCTTGTGTGTGTGTGTTTACATGCGTGTGCATCTTTGTGTGAGGGTGAGTGTGTGTATGTGTTTATGCATGCTTGTTTGTATTTGTGCATTTATACATGTGTGCATTTGTGTGCACATGTGTATAGTTGTGCATGATTGTGTGCATGCTCTTGTGTGTGCACTTGTGCGTGTGCTTATGCATATGTGTGAGTGAGTGCATGTGATTACTTGTGTGCATGTTTATGCATTTGTATTTGTGTTATATGGGTGAGTGTGTTGGCATGAGTGTGTGTGTGTTAGCATGTGTGATCTTTTGTGTATGTATGCATGTGTGTGTGTGCATTTATGTGAGACTATGTGTGTGCTTATTTGTGTGAACCTGTGTCGATGCACATGTATGTGTGCATGTGCATGTTTGTGTATATGTGTGTGTGAGTCAATGTGTGCCCTTGTCTATATGCATACATTTATGCATGTGTATGCATGAGCATGCCTACGCATGTCGGTACGTTAGTGCATGTATTTTTGTGTGTTTGTGTGTGTGTGCATGCATGTCTTTATGTGTTTCTACTTGTGTGTCTACACGTAAGTGGGTCTATGTGTGTGTGCTCATGTATATGTGTGCATGTGTTTGTGTTTGTCTGTATGTGCATGTGTATGTGTGTGCTCGAGACTATGTGCATATGTGTTTGTGCAAGAGTTTGAGCATGTGTGTGTTAGTGTGCATGCAAGTGTGTGTGAGGGTGTGCATGCATGTTCGTTTATGAGTGCCTATCTATGTACATTCATATGAATGGGCATTCATGAGTGTGAGTGTGTGCATGCCTATGCATGTGTGTGTGCCTATGCATGTGTGTGTGCATGTGTGTGCATGTGCAAGTGCATGTATCAACAAGACTATGTGTGTGAGTTTGTGTGTGCATAGAAGCATCTTTGTGTGTGCATGTGTGATTGTAAGCATGTTTATGCATGTGTGTGCATTTGTGTGCATCTATGTGTGGGCTTGTGTGTGTGCATGCATGCATGCATGCATGTGTGTGTGTGTGTGCACATATGCAAGTACTTGTGTGTGTATGCATGTGTGTGTGTGTGCACACATGTGGAAGTACTTGTGTGTGTATGCATGTGTGTATGTAAGCATGTGTGTAATTTTGTGCTTATGCAGTTGAGTTTGTGTTCATTTGTGTGTTTGTGTTTGTGTGTGCATGCATGCATGTGTGTGTTCATATACATGTGCATGTGAATATGTGTGCTAATGTAAAAGTGAGTATTTGTATGACTCTACATATGTTTGTTTATGTTCATATATATATATATATTTATGTGTGTGTGTGTTTGTAAGCATGTGTGTGTGTATGCATGCAATTATAGGTGTTTGTGAGTGTGGGTTTGTGTTGTTGGATGTCTCTTTGCATTCTTATGTGTTCTTGTATGTATGTATGTATAGGTGAGTGCATGTATGGGAATGTTCATGTGTTTGTGCAAGTGTGTGTTCATGTCACGTTTGTTTGGACGTTCTTGTGGGCGCACATGCTTGTGCACATATGCATCTAATTTTTGTGTGTGTGTGTGTGTGAATGTGATTGTGAATATGTGTGTTCATGCATGTGTAGGTGTATGTGTGTGTCCATGTCAAAGTGTGTGAGTGCATGCGAATGTGCATGTTCACGTGCATGTGTGTGTAGATGTTTGTGTACTTGTACATGTTTCTACATATGTGTGTATAAGCACACGTGTGTAATTATGCATGTGTGTGCAAGTATTTGTGCATGTGTGTGTGCATTGGTGCATGCATGTATGTTTGTGCATATGTGTGTCTGCTTGGGTGTGGTTGTTTAGGTGTTTGTGTGTGTGTATGTGTGCATGCATGTTCGATTGCATCTACATGTGTTTACATGTTTTTGTGCATGTGTGTCAATGTGGATGCATATGTACATGTGCATGTGCATGTGAGTGCAATTTGCATGTGTGTGTGTGGACAAGTCTCTGTGTGTGTGTGTATGTATATGATCATGTATGTGTGCATGCAAGCATGTGTGTGTACATGCATGTGTGTAGGTATATGTTTGTGTACTTACATTTGTGTATGCATGCATGTCCATATGTATGTTAGTATGCACACATGTTTCTTTGTGTGTCTATCAATACATGTGCATGTGTCTTTGTGTTTTTATGTGTGTGTGTGTGTGTGCCAATGTCCGTGCATGTGTTATTGTGTGGATGTGCTTGTACATGCAAGCATGTGTGTTCATGTTGTGCATAGGTACGTTTGTGTGTTTGCTTGCATACATGTTTGTGTGTTTGTGTGCATATGTGCATGCATTTCCATGTGTGTGGGTGTGGATGTGTGTATGTGTGTGTGTGTCTGAGTACATTTCTGTTCATGTGTTCTTGTGTGTGTGGGTACGTGTATGTGCACATGCCATCCATGGGTGCAAGCATGTGTGTGTTTGTATGTGCATGTGTATGCGTGTGCATGCAAGTGGACATGTGTGTGTGTGTGTGTGTTTATGTGAGTGTCTACATGTATATATGTGTGGAAGTGTGCATTTGTGTGTGGGTATGTTTGCAAGTATGGGAGTGTGTTCATGCATGTGTATTCTATGTGTTGTGTGCTCTGTGTGTGTTTGTGTGTTGTCTGTGTGTTTATGTGCATGTGTATGCATATATTTTTACTTACATGTGCATGCATGTGGGTGCATTAGAGTGTATGTGGGTATGCATGTTATTCCATATGCATGTGCATATGTGTGTGTGTGTGTATGTATCTGTGTGTTTTATATGCATGGCTATATGTGTGTATGCATGTGTATGTGCATGTGATTATTTCTATGTGAATCTACATGCATGTTTGTGTGCATGTGTGGTCATGTGTGCGGTGTGTGTGTTTAAGCACTTGTGCTTTAGCACATGTTTGCATTTTCATGTGTGTGCTTGTGTGTTTGCATGGGTGCATGCATGTTTGTTGGCATGCATTCCTCTAAGTGGGTGCCTATGTGTGTGTGTGTGTGGCTATGTGTGTGTTTGTGCATGTGTGAGTGTGTCTATGTGTGTGCATGTGCATGCACGTGTGTGCCTACATGTTTGTGTATGTGGTTGTGTGTATGCATGTTTTCATGTGTGTGTGTGTTTGCATGTTTGTGCATGTGTGCATGCATGTGTGTGCATTCATATGTGTGTGTGAGGGTGTGTGTTCGTGTGCATGGATTTGTGTGTATGCATATGCTTGTGTGTGTGTCCATGTGTGTCTAGGGGAGTTTGTGGGTATGTATTTGTGCATGAATATTTATTTTTATGGATGTATGTGCATATGTGTTTGTGTGTTCCTACATGTTCATATGTGTGTTCGCGTGTGTGGGCAGTTGTGTGTGTGTGCATGCATGTGTGTGTGTGAGTGCCAGCTAATGTGTTGCATGTGCATATGAGCACATGTGTGTTTATGTGCATGTGCTTATATGTGATTATGCATGTGCATGTGGATCTGTGTGGGCATGTGTGTGTGTGGGTGCATGTTTGCATATGTGTGCGTTTAAGTGTTTGCTAGTGTGCATGCTTATGTGCACATGTGTGTTTGTGAATATCTATGCGTTTAGATGGATGTGTATGCACATGTCTATCTACACATGTTTGTGTGCTTGTTTCTATGTGTTTGTGAGTGAGTGTTTACATGTCTGTGCCTTTGTTTATGCATGCCTGTGTATGTGTATGTGCATGCATTTGCATGTGTGTGTATGTGTGTATGCATGTGTGTGTGTGTTTGGCTATGTGTGTGCATGTGAGCATTTGTATGTTTGTGTCTTTGTGTGTGTGTGTGCTTGTGTGTATGCATGTGTGTATGTGCATGCATGTGTGAGTGTTTATGCATTTGTGCAAGCATGTGCATGTGTTCATTAGTGTGTATGCTTGTATGTGGTTGCATGTGTGTGTGTGTGCATTTGTGTATATGCACATATGTGCATGTAGATGTGCATGTTTATGCTTGTGCATGTGCAAGTATGTGTCTATGTGCATGCGTGTATGATTGTGAGTGCAAATGCATGTGTGTGCATGTACAAATATGTGTGAATAAAAATGTGTGTATGAATGTGTGCATGGGTATGCATGCATGTGTGCGTATGTGCATTTGAGAGTACACATGTTTGTGTGCATGTGTGTTTGCATGTGTGTGCCTTTGGATGCTTGTGCATTCCTATGTATATGTGTGTGCATATGTATGCATGTGTGTGTGTGCGTGCATGTTCATGCTTACATGCACCTGTGTTTGTGTGTATCTATGCAACTATGTGTTTGTGTGTATCTGTGAGTGCGTACATGTGTGTTCTTGCATGTGCATGTGTATGTGGGTGTCTATGTGTATGCATTCTTATGCTATGCATGTGTGTGTGGGTTTTTCAGTGTGTATGAGCGTTCATGTGTATGCATGTTTGTGTGCTCATTTTTTTTGTGTATGCATCTGTGCGTGAGTGTGGGTGTGTGTTTGAGTGTGTTTATGTATGCATTTGTTTCCAAGCATGTGCATGTACATGTGTGCTTGTTTGTTTGTAGATACAAGCTTGCAAGTCTGTGTGCATGTGTACGTTCATGTGCATTTCTGTGTGCATGTGTGTACATGGTCTTCTATATGTGTGTTAGAGTATGTGTTTGTGCTTGTTTGCATATATGTGTGTGAACATGCATATGAGTTTTTGTGCATGTGCATGTGTTTGTGTGCAAGTATTTGTGCATGTTTATGTGAGTGTTTTTACTTTTATGTGTGTGTGTATGTGTGTTCACATTCATGTGTCTGTGTGTGTGGGTGTGTGAGGGTTTGTTTGTATGTGTATGTGTGCATGCACATATATGTAAGCTTGTGTGTTATTATGCATTTGTTCATGCTAGTGCATGTCTGTATGTTCATATATATGTGTGTGTGTGCATGTTCTTATGTGTGTTTTTGTGTGTCTAAGGTGCATGTGTGTATGTGTGTGTGTGCTTGTATATGTGTCACTATGCATATTCATGTGGGTATACGTACATGGATGTGTACCAACATACGTGTCATGTGTGTGTTAATGTGTATGGGCATGTGGGATTTTGCATCCACGCCTTTGTATGTATGCTTGGGTGTGTGCATGTGCGTGGGTGGGAGGTGCATTGGTGTGTCTGTGTCTATGTGTGCATCTGTGTTTGCATGCATGTACATGTATGTGTTGGTGAGAGTGTGTGTGTTCGAGTATATGGGTGTGTGTGCATGAGTGCTTGTGTTTGTTCATGTGTGTGTGTAGATATACACATGTGTATATATGATTGAGTGTGTGCATGTGTGAGAGCATTTGTGTGTGTATTTATGAATGTATGTGTGTGCATGTGTGCATGGGTGTGTAGATCTCTATCTTTGGGTGTGTAAGTGCATGTGTTTGTGTGTGGGTGCAGGTTTATGTGATTGTGTGTTTGCATTTGTGTGCATGTGTGTGTAAGTGCATGGGTGTGTGTGGGCACGTGTGTTTGTGACTAAATGTGTGTTTGTATTCATGTTTGCACATGTGAGTGTGTGATTATGTGTGCATGTGCATATGTTTATTTTCCTAAGTGTGTGGGGTGTATGTGTGTGTTCTGAGTTTTGCATGCATGTGTGCATGTGTGTTGATGTGGGTGTGAGTGTGAGCACATGTGCCCATGTGTGTTTGTACACATGTGAATGTATGCTATGTGTTAGTATGTGTGTGCATGTGCTTGTGTCTGTGTGTGTATGTCTGTGTTTGTGTGTGTGTGTGTATGTGGATGTATGCACATATGTGTAGGCACATGAACATGTGTGCACATGTATATGTGTTGCTGTCTGTGCGCATGAGTGTACGTGTATTGTGTGTGTGCATCAACGTGTAATGTGCACATGTGCATGTGCATATGTGCAAGTGGGTTTGGTTGAGTGTGCATGTGCAAGCATGCATGTGTGTGTGTGTGGGCATATGTTTGTTGGTGTATGTGTGTGTGTGTGTGTGTGTGTGTTTGTGTGCATGCATAAGAGTGTGTTTGCATGTACGCACATGCGTGTATTTGTAAGTTCATGTGTGTGTTTGTGTGTGGTTATGTGCATATGCAAGGGTACAGGCATGTGTGTGTGTGTGCTTCTGTGTATGCATAGACATTTGCATAAGTGTGTGCATGTTTGCCTGTACATGAGTGTGTATGTGCATGCATGTACTTGAATGTGTGTGCATATGCATTTGTGTGTGCATGTGCATGTGCTTATGTACATCGTTGTGTGCATGTATGTGTGTGTTCATGTGTCTGCATGTGTATATGTGCATGTGTATCTATCTAGTTCTAATTACATGTGTGTAGGTCCATGCATGTGTGTGCACATGTGTCTATGTGTGTATATGCATGTGCATGTGTGAGTGTGTGTTCGTATGCATATCTATGTCTATATGTGTGTGTGCATGTGTTTTTGTGTGCACATGTGCATATGTATGAAGATGTGTGTGGGTGTGGGCATGCGTCTATGTTTGTGTGTGCATGTTTGTGTTTGTGTGCATTTATGTACATGTGTGTTTGCATGTATAGTTGTGGGTGTGTGTGTGCTTGTGCACATGTGTGTGAGTGTGTATATGTGTGTTTATGAGTGTGTGTGCTTGCATGGGTGTGTGCGTAAGGGTGTGGGTGTGCATATGCATGTGTGTGTGTGTGTGTGTTTGCATGTGTGTGCATGTGTGTGTGCACACATGTGAGTGTGCACACATGTGAGTGTGTATGTGTGTGCATCTGTATGCTTGCTATATGTATGTGAGCATGTGTGTGTGTGTGTGTGCATATGACTGCATGTATATTTGGTGTGTGCTTGTGTTTGTACATGTTTGTGTGCTGACATGTTTGTGTGTATGTATGTGTTTTTGCATGAGTTTGGGAGTGCATGTTTATGATTGTGCATGCATGTGTGGTTAGCATGTGTGCGTACGTATGCATATGTATGTTTGTTTGTGTGCATATATTTGTGTGCATGTGCATGCATGTGTGGGGGGTTGTTTGTGTGTGTGCATTCTTTTGCATGTGTATTTGTGTGCATACATGCATGTCTGTGTGTGTGTGTATGTTTATGTGTGAATACACATGCGTGTGTTTTTATGTGTGTATGTGCTGGTGTGTGTAAATGTCAGTGAGCCTTTGTGTGTAAATGAGTGTGTACCTATGCTTGTGCATGTGCATGTTTATGAGTGAGCATGCATATGCATGTTTGTGTACTTGTGTGTGCTTTTATGTGTATTTGTGTGTTTGGGTGCAAGTGTTTTATGAGTGCATGTGTGGGTGTGAGTATACAAGTTTGTTTGCCATGCAAGTGTTTAAGCATGCATGTGCATGTGTGTATGTGTGTGTCTATGTGTCTGTGTGTTAGTACAAGTATGCACATGTCTCTGTTGCATTTGCATATGTTTGCATACATTTGCATGTCAATTTTTATGTGTGTTTGTGTGTATAATGTGTGCATGTGTGCTCATTTGTTTATGTTGTTTTGTGTTTATGTGTGTCTACTTGTACATGTGTGCATGTGTGCATGTGTGTTTATATGCACGTGTAAATGTGTGCTTGCACGTACATGTGCTTAGGTGTGTGCATGTGTTTTTATGTGCACATGTGAGTGCATGTGTATTCTTGTATGTCTATGTGTTTATGTTTCTTTGTATGTGCAAATCTTTTTGTTTGTGTTTCTGTATGTGTGTGATGTTTGTGTTTACATGCATGTGTGTGCATATGGGTGTGCATGTGTTTGTGTATGCATGTGCATTTGTGTGTCTATCTGTGTGCATTTTTTGTGCCCATGTTTTAAGAGGGCATGTGTTTGTACGTATGCATGTTCATGTGTGTGTCAATGAGTTCGTAGTTTTGTGTGTGCATGTGTGTACATTAGGTTGCTTTTCTCGATGTGTGTGTGCATAGTGTTTGTACATCATTATGTGTGTGTGCTTATGTGTGTGCATGGGTGTATTCATTCATGTGTGTGAGTGCATGCATTAGTTTGTAGCTATATGGGTGTGTGTGTGTATGTGTGTGTGTATGCTTATGTGTGCATGTGTGCTCATGTGTATATGTGTATGTATGTGTGTGTAAGCGAGCACATGTGTGTGCTTCTTTGTGTGTGTTGTGTGAGCATACGTGTGAAGGTATGTGTTTGTATTTCTATATGATTGCATATGTGTATCATTGTGTGTGTATTTGTGCATTTGTGCTTATGTGTGTGTTTGCATATGTGTGCATGTGCAAGTGCATGTGTGTTTCTATGTTTGTGTTTGCATATATGTGTATTTTTTAGTCTACATGCAAGTGTAAGGGTGTGTGTGTCCACGTGTGTGTGCTTGTGTGAGTATATATGTTTGTGTGTGTGCATGTTTGTGTATGTATACAAGCAAACATGTGTGTGTTAATGCATGCACACATATGTATGTTTGTGTTTGTGCATGTGTGTGTGCACAAAGGCACATATGCTTGTGTGGGTTTGTGTGCATGTTCATGTGCAGGCATATGTGTGTTTGAGTTTACTCATTTGTGTGCATATCTAAGCTTGTATATTTGTGTTTGTTGAGGCTTTCATGAGTATGCATATGTGGATGCATGCATGTGTGTGTGCTTTTTCATATTCACATATGTGTCTACATGTGCATGCATGTGTGTGGGTGTACATTTGTGTGTATGTACCTATACATGTGAGTGCATGCATGTACATGTACAATTGTGTTAGTGTGTGTGTGTGTACATGTACAACTATGTTTGTGTATGTGTGTGCATGTGTGTGCATATACATGTGTGTGTGCGTGGGTATTCATGTTTGTATGCATATGTGTATGTCTAAATGCGAGTGTTTGCATGTGTACATATGTGTGTACATGTGCATGTGTATGCACATGCATGTGTCTGTATGTTTATGTTCATGCATCTATGTGTGTGTGTGTATATACATATCTATGTGTGCACGGGTATGTGTGTGGGTGTATGTGTACATGCATGTGTGTGTTTGAGCATGTGTGTTATACGTCTTTGTGTGCATTTGGGTGCAGGTGTGTGAATGGGAGTGTGTCTGTGGGTTTATGTGTGTATTTGTGCATGTGAGCACATATGTGTTCTTGAGGGTGTGTAGGTGCATGCATTTGTGAATGTTGTACGTATGTGCTACCATGCATTTGCATGTGCACTTGTTAGGGTGGGTGGGTATGTTTGTGTGTGCATTTATACGTGTATGTTAATGTGCATGTGTTCATATGTGTATGTGTATGCTTGTGTGTGTTTGTGCATGTTTGAGTGCAATGTAATTGTGTTTGTCTTTGAGTGTGTTGTGTGTGGATGTGGGCATGTGTATGCATGTATGTATATGTTATTGTGATTGTGTGTGTATAAATATATGTGTGTGCATGTGTGTTTGCAGGTGCACATGTGTACGTGCATGCATGTTTGCAAGTATACATGTGTTTTTGTGCATGGGTATGGGTGTTCATGAGATATCACACGTATCTATACTTATGAGTGTGTGCTTGTATGTGTGTGTGTGTGTATATATGAGTATTTGTCGATATGCATTTGTGCATGTGTGTATCTATGTCTTTTTGTGTTGGGTTTATGCATATGTTTGTGTATTTGTGTGTGCATATGCATGTGTGAGTGGTTATGTTCATTTGTGTGTGTACAATAGTGTGTTCATGTGCATGTGTATGGTTGTGCATGTATGGGTGCATGTGGTGCATGTGTGTAAGTGAACTTTTGGGTGTGCTTGCGTGTGTAGAAGTAAAAGCCTGTGTGCTTGTATGTGTGCCTTCGTATGCATGTGTCTGTCCATCTTGTGTGTGCATGTACCTATACAAGTGTGTGTGCTTATGAATGTGTTTGTGTGTGTGTGCACATTTTATGATTATGTGTGTGCCTATGAGCATTTGTGTGTGCATGCATATGCATGTATGCCTGGGAGCATGTGTGTGCGTGTGTGTATGCATTTGTGTCTATGTGCATGTATTTGTGGTTGCGTGTGTCTACATGTAAATGTCTATCTGTATAACTATGTGTGTATCTATGTGTTTGTTCTTATGTGTGCATGTATCTGTGTGTGGCTATGCACAAACGTGTGTATGTGTGTATGTCTACCCTTATGTGCATGCGTGTGTGTGTGTGCGTGTGTTTGTATTTATGTGTGCTTTCTTTTGTGCCAGGTTTTGTGCATGTGCATGTGTTTATGTGCTTTTGTGTGTGCATGTGAGTGTGTATGCATGTTTGGTTGTGCATGTGTGTGTAAGTGTTCATGTGCTCTTGTGTGTGTGTAGGTGTTTGTTTATGTGTGTGTGTGTCCATGAATTTGTGTGTACATGCATATGTGTGTGTGTGTGTTTGCGTGTGCATGTGTGTTTGTAAATGGGCATGTGTGTGTGTGTGCGTTAATGCTTGTGTGCATATGTGTTGGGTTTGTTCTTGTATGTGAGGGTGTGTTCACATGCATGTGGGTGTATATATCTATAAATGCATGTGAGTGCATACATGCTTGTGAATTTGCATGTGTATGTGTGTGTGTGTGTCTTTGTGTCTACACGAGTGCATGTGTGCATTCATGTACAAGTGTGTGTGAGTGTATGTGTGTGAGTACTTGCATTTTTGTGTTTGTGCTTGTGTGTGTCCATGTGGACATGTATTTATTTGTGTTTTGTATTTTTTCGTGCATGTGTAAAAGCACATGCATATATGTGTGTTCATTCATGAGTGTGATGCTTATATGTGGGTGTAAGTGTGTGCATGCTTATGCATATTTGCGTGTGTATATGTGCATATATATGTGTATATATGTGTACATGTGTGTGTGTTTGCATTTGTGCATATGAGTGTGCATGTGTGCTTGTGCATGTGTTCATGCATGTTTGTATGCTTGTGTGTGTGTGCATGTGCATGCTTATGTGCATGTGTGTCTATGCTTATATATGTGAGTGTGTGTATGTGCATGTGTGTGTATGCATGTGCACGTGCACTATTGTGTATGTGCATCAATACATCCATGTTTGTGTTTTTGCATATGCATGTGTGTGCATGGGTGCACATGTATGTGCACACATGTATGTGTTCCTATGAGTTTGTGTGTGTGCATGCATGTATGAATATGTGTGTGCATGTGCATTTGTGTCTTCATGCATGCATGTGTGTGTGTGTATGTGTGTATTTGTGTGCATGTGTACTTGTGTATCTGTGCATATGAGCATGTGCATGTGTGAATGTGTGTGAGTGTATGTGCATGTGTATGTGTGCACATTTGTGTGTATATGTCTATGCTCATGCAAGAATGTGTGTCGGTGTGTATCCAAGTTTGCATGCATGTGCATGAGCATGCTTTTGTGTGCACTTCTAAGTGTGAGTATGTGCATGGCTACATGCATGTCTGTGCATTTATGACTATGCACATGAGTTTATGCGTTTGTGTGCACATGTGCATGTGTGTATGTGTGAATACATGTTTTGTGTATGCATATGTGTGCATGTGCTTACGTGTGTGTGCCCGATTGTGTGCATGCAAGCATGTGTGCTTATGTTTATAGGCTTATGCGTGTGACAAGTGTTCATGTGTATATGTGCGGGCATATGTTTGTTGCGTGTGTCTTTGTGGGTACATATTTGTGCATATGTGTGGATGCATGTGTGCATGGGTGTATGAGTGTTGTTCTATGCATGCATGTGTGTATTTATGTGTGTGTGTACATATGAGCATGTGTATGTGTCTGTGTGTGTGCATATTTGTGTGCAGACGAGTCTATGCTCATGTGAGCATGTGTGTGTACGTGTGTATCCATGTTTGCATGTATGTGCATGAGCATGCTTGTGTATGTGCTTCTAAGTGTAAGCTTGTGCATGGCTACGTGCATGTCTGTGTATTTATGCCTATGCACATGAGTGTGTGTGTGTGTGTGCATGTGTGCATGTGCATGTGGGTGAATGCATATTTGTGTACATGTGCGTGTGTCAACTTGTGTGTGCTCGATTATGTGTAGGCATGTTTGTGTGTGCATGCAAGCATGTGTGCTTATGTTTGTGGGCTTATGCATGTGATAGGTGTTCATGTGTATATATGTGCATATGTGTGTGTGTGTCTTTGTGGGCACATGTTTCTACATACGTGTGGATGCATGAGGGTGGGCATATGAGTGTTACTATAAACATACATGTGTGTATTTGTGTGTATGTTTCTATTTCTAAGTGAATCTATATGCATGTGTGTGTTTGTGTTTGTGTTTGTATTTGTTTGTTTTGTATCTGTGTGAGTGGGTACATGTCTATATGGTTTCTCATGTTTTGGTAGGTAGGTGTATGTTGGGTATGTGTGTGCGCATTTGTTTGTGCATACATGCATGTGTATTTGTGTGTGTATGCATACGTACACTTATGTGGGTGTTTGCATGCACGTGTATTCAAGTGTGTGGGTGTATGTGGTTGTGCGTGTGTGCATGTGCACATGTGTGTGTGTGTGTCTTTGTGTGAGTGTGTGCGCATGTGTGTGGTTTAGTGTGTGTTTTTGCATGTATGTGCTTGTGTGTATAGTTTGTGTGTGATTGTGTGTGTGCACATATGCACTTGTCTACCTGTGTGCATGTTTTAATGTGCAGGTGCATGTGTGCACATGAGCATGTGTGTGTGTATGTGTTGGTGTATTTGTACTTGTGTGTGTTTGTGAATGGGGATGTGTATGAAGGTGGTGTGCATGCTTGAGTGTTTGTTCATGTGTGTATATGTATGTGAGACATGCATGTGAGTGAGTATGAATGTGTGGATGCACATGTGCTTACATGTACTTTTGCATGTTTATGTGTGTGTGTGTGCTTGAATATGTGTGTGTGAATCTTTTTGTATATGTGCATCTATGTGTGCATGTGTTATGTGTACGTGTGTGTGTGTGCATGTATATGTGTTTGCATGTGTTATTATTGTTGTTGGGTGTGTGTGTGTGCTAGTGTGTATGTGAGTGTGTGCATATGTGTGCATGGGTGTGTGTTTGTGTGCCTTTGTGGATTCATCTATGTGTGTGTGTGCATGTGTGTGTGGGTGTGGGTGTGTGTGCACGGGTGTGCTCTTGTGTGTTCGTGTGCATGTGTCTATGTGTGCATGTGTGTGTGTGCTTGCGTGTAGGTGCATTTGTGCATATGTGTGTCTACATATGCGTGTGCAAGTTTATTTGCTTGTGTGTATGTGTGTATGTACAGGTTGCCTGTGTGTGCACACCAAAGTGTTTGCATATGTGCAATTTTTGGTGCACACACACATTAATGGACATGCTTGTACATGTGTGTCCAAGCACATATTTGTGTGTGTGTGTGCACTTGTTTGTGTTTGTGTTCGTGTGTGCCTATACATGTGTATTTGTAATTGTGCATCTTTTTCTGTGGGTGAGTGTGTTTGTGTGGGTTTATGCACATCCTTGTTTGTGTGTTTGTGTATGTAAGCATTCATATGCACATGTGCATGTGTACTTTTGTGTGTATGTCTATGCATGTGTGAATGCGTGCATGTGATTCCTTGTGTGCATGGTTGTGCATCAATTTGTGTATGTGCACATCTGTGTGTGCATGTTTGTGTGTGAGTGTGCATCTGTGTGTATGCATGTGTGATCGTTTGTGTGTGTGATTGAGCATGTGTGTGCTCATGTACCAGAGCCTATATGTGTGTATGTGTGTGTACCTTTATAAATGCATGTGTTTGAATGCATGTGTGTGTGTGCATCCATGTTTGTTTGTGTAAGTGTTTGTTTGTGAGTTTGCATTTGTACTTATGTGTTTTGATGCATTTATGCATGTGTATGTGTATTTGTATATACATGTTTTTGTCCATGTGTGCATATATGTCCATGTGTGTGTTCGTACATTTATGTCACCATATAGGTGGGTCTATGTGTTGTGCATGTCCATATGTGTGTTTGTGTTTTATGTGTGAGTGTTTACATGTGCATGCTTGTTCATGTGTATGTGTGTTTGCATGTAAGAGTGTGAGAGTGTGTTTTAGTCTGCATGGAAGTGTGTTTGTGGTAGTGCATGTGTGAGTGCCTAAGTATGTGTTTATGTATGTGCATGCATTTGTGTGTTCATGTGTATGTGCATGTACAAGAGTAGGAACATGTGTCAACATGATTGCTTATGTGTGTGTGTACGAGAGCCTCTTTGTATGTGCTTGCATCAGCATATGTGTTTGTGCTTGTGTGTTTGCATGCATGCGTATGAGTATGTATATGCATGTGAGTGTATATGTGTGAGTGTATGTGTATAGGTGTGTGCATGTGCAAATGGTGTGTGTCTACATATGTGCATGTGTGTGTGTGTGTGCATTTGTGTGAGCGTGCATGTGTGCATGAATACATGTGTGTGCAAGTTTGTGCTTGCACTTTTGTGAGTGTGTGCATTTATGTGTGTGTGTGTGTGTGTTTATGCATGCATGCCTGTGTATGTGTGCACATTCAAGTGCATGTGAATGTGTGAGCATGTGTGGGAGTGAGTGTGTGCATATGTTTGTCTATGTTCATATGCATGTATTTGTTTGTGTGGGTGGGTGTGAATGCATGTATTTGTGGGTATTTATATGTGCGGATGTGTGTGGTTGGACGTGTCTTTGCATCCTTGTGTGTTCTTGTATGTGTAAGTAGGTGCATATGTATGTGCAAGCATTTTAACATGCATGCATATGAGCATTTGTGCGTACATTCGTGCTTGTGCATGAGTTGGTGTGTGTGAGGGTGTTTGAGCATGCTTGTACGTGTGTGTGTGGTGCATGTGTGTGTTTGTGTGTTTGTGGAATGCACATATGGGTGTATACGTGTGTGCGTGTGTGTCGAGTATTCGTGTGTGCATGTGTGTGTAAGTATGCATGTGTGTGGGTGTGTGTGACCTTGTGCATGCATGTGTGTGGTTGTGTGTATGTAAATATGTGCTTGTATGCGTGCATGCATGCATGTGTGTGTGCATGTTTGTGCTTGCATGTGCATGTCAATTATGTGCATATATGGGTGCATTTTTGTGCCTGTTTTGTGTGTTTGTATGTGTGTGTATGTTTATGTGCATGTTTATAGGTGTGTGTGTGCATGCATGCATGCATATATGTGCATTTGTGGGCATGTGAGTGTGTGTGTATGTGTTGCATGGGCATGTGCATATTTTTGCATGCATCTATTTGTGCATGTCATTGTTTGTGTGTGTGTATGCATATATGTGTGTGCATGAGCATGTGGGTGTGTGTATATGCGTGTTTTTATATGTGTGGGTGCATGCATGTATGTTCATGCGTGTGTGTATTTTCATGTGTTTATGCATGTGTATGTGTGTGTTTATGTGCTTGTGATGTGTACAAGTGAGCATGCATATCCGTGTGTGTGTGGGTGCGTGTGGTTGTATTTGTGTGCATGTGCGTGTGTGAACACATGCACATGTGTGTATACTTGTATGTGTTTGTATTTGCACATGTGGGCTTGCATGTGTGAGTGTGCATGTGTGTGCGTGTGCATGCTCTAGTTTGTGTGAGTATGTTCGCAAGTTTGTGTGTGTGTGTGTGCATGTTCCAGTTTGTGTGAGTGTGTTTGCATGCTTGTGTGTGTGAGCATGTGTGTACATGACCAGGCATGCATGTGCTAGTTTGTATGTTTGGTTGTACATATACATGTATGTACCTATGTGTGTGTGTGTGGCTATATTCATAAGTTTAAGTGTGTGGGTTTGTGTGTGCATGTGTATGTCTACATGTGTGCTTGTGTGTGTGAACGTACACATGTGTAGGCTCACACATGTGTGATTGTATGTATTTGCGTGTGCGTGCACGTGGATGTACATGTGTGTGTCATAGGGTGTGTGTGAAAATATGTGTGTATTTATGTGCATGTATGTGTTTGTATGTGTCTTTGCATTTGTGCATGTGCCTATGCAGATGTGAGTGTGTGTAGGCATGTTTGTGTTTGTGTGTGTGTTTGTGCGCATGCATATATTTGTACATATGTGTTCTTGTGCAAGTTTGTTTGCATGACCATATGGGTGCACATGTGTGTGTGCATGTGCATATCCATGTGAGTGTGTTTATGAATGTATGCATGCATAAGTTTGTGCATGCATGTGTGTGTGCGTGCATGTGTGTGTCCATGTCTAAGTGTGTTAGTGTGTGTGCATGTCCACATCTGTATGTACATATTCATGTGTGTGTGTGTGTATAGGTTCTTCTACATTTATGTGTGTTTCTGTGTATATTTGTTTAGAGGCACACATGTATAAAGTGGATGCATGTTTATGTTTATGCATTTGTTACGTGCATGTATGTTTGTTCATGTGTGCATCTATGTGTGTATGTGTGTGTGCTTATATGGCTATAAGTATGTGTGTGTGCATGTGTGTCCACATGTGTGTGTTTGTGCACCTGTGTGCATGAGCTTGTGAGGGTATGTGCATGTGTGTTCTTTTGTGTGTTCATGTGCATGTGCATGTGTATCTACATTTTTCTTTTACTTATGTTCGTGTGTATGCATATGTGCATGTGTGTGTGTGTGCATATGTTGGAAGTTTGCATTTTTGTATGCATGCATGTGTGTACGTGAATGTGTGTGTGTGTTTATGTTTGTGTTTGTTCATGTGTATGCATGCATGGGTGCATGTATATGTTTGTGAACATATATCTGTGTGTGTGTGTGCATGTGTTTGTGCCTATGTGTGCACATGTTTATTTGTGTACATGCATTTTCTGTGTGTCTATCCATGCATGTATTTGTGTGTTTATATTTGCATGCATTTGCATGCATGGTTGTATTCACGTGCATCCATGTGTGTATGCACTCGTATATATTTTTGTGCAAGTGTTAATGTGCTTATTCATGTGTATTTGTGTTTGCTATATGTGGGTCTATGTGTTCCTATGTGTGAATGCTTGAACATGGGTATGTGTGTGTTTTTCTTTTTGTGTGTGTGAGATCTTCATGTGCTTGTGTGTAAGCATACTCATGTCTATGTCTTTGGGCATGTGTGCATGAATCTCTATGAACCTTCATATGTGCATGTATGTGCGTGTGTGTGTCTATGCTTTTGTGTATATGTTCTTCTTTATACACGCATGTGTGTACGTGCAAATGCGTGGGTGTGCTTGCATGTGTATGTGATTACATGAAAGTTTGTGTATACGTGCTTATGTGCATGTGTGTATGTAAGTGTGTGTGCGAGTATGTGCGTATCAATGTATTCTTGTGTGTCTATGGGCACGTGCATGTGTGTATACCATCTATAAGTGCAAGCATGTGTGGGTACATGTGCATGTGTTTATGCATATGCATGTGTGTGCATGTTTGTATTTGTTTGTGTCTGTGTGTGTGCATGTGTGTGTTTATATGTATGTGTGCAAGCATTAGTGTGTGTGTATATGTTGTTCATACTATGTGTGCAGGCTAATGAGTGTGGATGTATGTATATGTGCATGTCTATGCATGTGCATGTGTGTATGTGCATATGCATATAGGAGTGTGTGTGTGTGTGTGTATGCATGCGTGTGTTCATGCATATGTGTGAACATGTCTGTGTGTTTATGTGTGCCTGTGTGTAAATGTATGCACATTTATGTATGTGTGCATGAGATTGGGTGCACGTGTAAGGGTATGTGTGTGCTTCTGTGCATGTGTGTGTCTGTGTATGTGTATGTTTATGTTTATGCATGTGTATGTGATTGTGCATGTGCATGTGCATGTGCGTGTGTGTGAGCATATATTTGTGGGTGTATGTTTGCATATGTGTGCACAGGTAATTGTTAGTGTGTGTATAAATGTGTTAATGTGTTTGCATGTGTGTGTCTTCATATGTGTGTGTACATGATCTATTAAATTTCCTTAAAGAGTTATTAAATATTTTTTTACAAAGCTACTAAGAAGATTAAATACTTTATGTTAAAAATAAGGACAATACACATTCACAAGCATGCACATACATATAAACATGCATAAATAGAGGCACACACACATGCACATTCACAAGCATACACACACATATAAACATGCATAGACAGATGCACACACACATGCACAAACATACTTACAAAAGCACTTTGACATGGACACACACCCACACACACATTCATGTACACACAAACATGCATGCACACACACATACAAGAACACACACATGCACACATGCATGTATGAACATATGCACTAACACATTCTCACACACCCACACATGAACACATATACACCTAGACACAACCACACAAACACATAAACACACACACACACACACAAACACAACAACAAAGACATGCATAAACATGCACACATACACAAACACGTGCATGCACAAAGGAAAACACACACACACATCCATAAATGCATGCATGCACATAAACATACATACACACATGTACATGCACACAAACTCACATATGCAAAGATGCACACACCCACATTTTTGCACACACAAATGCACGAATACACATAGGTGCATATGCTCACACGCATGCACAAAGATGGAAACCCACTAACGCTCTCACAAGTACACATACATACATGCATACACAAACACATGCTCACACACACATATAAAAACCAATGCACACACACAAATGCACTCACACACATACACACATGCACATAAATATACACACATACACATACACACTCATACAAGCACAAACACATACACAAAGAGACACACATGCATGCACACAAACACATATACAAAGACATAGGCACAAAAACATGCATAGACATGCACACATACAAGTACACACAACCATACACATATACACATATGCACATGACCATACACAACTGCACCTGCACACATGCATATGCACAAGCACATATTAATACACACAGATACACATAGTCACACACACAAGCTAAGACAGGCACACATACACACATGCACACACAGATAGATGCACAAATGCATAAATACACATAAACAAATACAAAGTCACACACACACACACACACCATCCATCAAATACATACACATAAGCATGCAGATTCACATGCATACACATGCACTTATGCACACACACACACACACCCACATACATGTATGCATACTTGGCACATGCACGTGCACACACACACATAACCACATACATGTAGGCACACACACACACACATAGAGACACATGAATGAACTCACATGCATGCACACTCACACACACACATATGCACACAAACACCCACACCCACACTCCATACACGTATTCACAAATGTGTGTATGCACACAAACACACACACATGCACACACACCTAAACACAGCCATGCAGAAACAGATTCATACTCACACATACGAATAGGCATGCAAATGCACATATGCACATGCACATGCAAATACATAAGCACACACGTATGCATGCTCATACAACCACACACACACACAACAATTGCACACACACAAACAAAAACACCCATACATGTACACCAACATGCACATTGACACCCATACACACATGCAAACATGCATTCACACACATGTACACATGTGTTTACACATACACATGTTCATGCGAATATGTGCATGTGCAAAAATACGCACCCATGAATATGCACATCTGTACAAACACATGCACACATGTGTAGTTGCACACACACAAATACATGTACACATGTATAGATGCACACTCACACACATGCACACACACACACACACACGTGCCCACATGAATACATATATGCACATACATGCACAAACGTAGACATAGACTCATACTCATATGATCATGCATACAGATGCATGCTTACATGAAAACACACACATAAACATACAAGCACACAAACACACACACATATGTAGCAACATGCACATATGCATACAAAAAACACACAAATATTTAGATGCACACACCCACATGCATAAATATAAACACATTTTCATGCACACACACACACACATAAAGGCATGCACATGCACATAAACACATGTGAACACATGTGCACAACCACATGCATAGGTGCACACACACAAATACATGCACATGCACAAACACTCACATGTACACACATACATACACGCACACACACATACATATAAACACATGCAAGTGTGTACATGCACACACAAAAACACATAAGAATATGTCTACAAGCACATGCACACACTCACACATTTACATGCATAATTACACACATATAACCACACATAGATGCATGCACACACATATGAACATGCACAAACACATATGCATGCTTGTACACATGTGCAAAGACATGCATATACTTATGTCCTCAAGCATACAAACTCACACATGCACACATATGCATGCATAGATGCACAAATACATGCATACAAATACACATATGCTTGTGTGCAAGGGAAGCACATATACACACACACATGTAGTCCTACATATGCACACATGTACATACATCCACAAACACACATGCACATCCATATGCGCCCACATATATAGATGTGCATGTATATACACACGCACATGCTTAAACACACACAAAGACACACCCACACACATGAACACATACATGTAACCATGCACTCCCCCACACACACATGTGCATGCATTTACACACACATACACACACACATGTATGCATTCACATGTACACACACTACAAACATACACACACAAACACATGCACACATGAAATATGCACAGATAAGCATGCATACACCCACACACACAAATGCATGTGCACAACCACAAGTATGCAAAGGGACACACACACACGCACATGTGCATGCAAGCACACACATGCACACACACACCCACATGCATACACACCCACACACATCCATACACATAAACATGCAAGCACATGCACACACACATATAAACACATTTGCACAAAAACACACACATAAACATGAACAAGGATACAGAAATAGATGCAAACATGCATAGATGCACACAATAGACTTGTACATACACATGACCACAAAAATACATAAACACACACATGTACATACATACACAGACACAGACACACATGTGCACATGCACACACATTCACATGTGCACACACACATCCACACACTTGCACACACATACCCACTTTCATACAGATGCACACCCACCCACCCGCACAAACTTGCATGCATGCATGCACCCAAGTACACACTTGCACACAAACACACCAACACACACACTTGCACAAGCACTCTCATGCAAACATAATGGCACAGACATGGCCCCACACATACTTTCAAATATGCTCACATACGCATATGCATGAATACACATGCATATGCACACATATAGACACACACACACATGTACAAACACACATATGCATAAGCATGCAACACACACAAGCACAAGCACATGCACCAACACACACACATAAGTGAACATACATGCACACACACACAAACACGTACATACTTCCATAGGGGCATCCATGCATGTGCATATGTGGATGAAAACACAGACACAAACACACACACATGAACACATATGCACACACATACTCACACACACACACCCATGCACTTTCATGCAAACAAAAAGATGCACATGCGTGCACACATTTATGCTTATATGCACACACATACACACATGCACATATAGGCACACAAATACACATAGTCACACATATGCACACAGATTGATACAAACACTCACTCATGTGCACGTACACACACAATCAAGTATGCACACACATATTTGTACACATATACACATGCACATAGGCACACACACACGTACACACACACGTGCATCCATGCACACACACATACACACATGCACACCCCCATAAACGAACATGCACACATATCGAAAAAACACACACAAACAAACATGCATACACACATGTACATCACACGCACACACACATCCATAGACATACACAAATACTCACTAACACATGCATTCACACCCACATACATGCATGCACACACAAGCATGCTTGCAAGCATGTACGCACCTACATCAAACATGTTCATGCACATACATGCATAAACACATGCAGAAATAGGCACATGGATTAACTCACTCACACAATAATGCTCACACACACACAAGCACACATAGACATATGCACACACACGTATAGATGGACCCATGCGCATGTATATACACAAATGTGCACGCATCCACACATATAGAAACACACATACTTGCACACACATTCATACTCATGCACACATAAGAGAAGTCACACTCTCAAGCACACACACAAGCAAACATGCATGCACAAACACATACACCCAAGCAAATATAGGCATATGCACACATAGACACACATGTTCCTACACACATGCAAATACATGCCAGCATATTGATGTAAACAAATCAATAATCATGCATATACACATGTACACACATACACACACTCATATGCATGCACATAAGAAAACACACATGCACACAGATGCATAAGCACGCACACACGTGGACATATACACACACACATGCAAAAAAAGTGTGCACACATGCACGATAGGTACATAATCACACAAGCTCAAAAACACACACACACATGTACAAATGCACAAATAATAACAAGCAAGCACACTCACACATGCACACATGTGTGCTTATACAAACACACACATACATAGATGCATAAGGAAAAAGTTTCTCACAAACACACACATGAATGCTAACACACTTGAATACATAGAAATATGGATATGGACATATACCTGCACAGACACTCACTCACACACACAAGCACACACGAACATACTCACACACATAAACACACAAACATACACTTGCAAGCACATAGACATAGGCACATATGCATAGACACAGGCACATACATGCACACACACACAAGAAAAAAATTACACATGCATATGCATACAAAAATGCAGACATGGCCACACACACATACACATACACACATATGCATACATGGCCTTCACATGAACAAACACACACATATACCCACACACTCCAAAAACTTGCATGTACACAAACACACATACATAGACATACACATACATGTATGCACACACACACACACACTCATGCACAGACTCACACACACATGCACACATATATACACACACACACAACAAACATGTATGCCCAGACTTGTGCACATGCACATGTGCACACACCACACACGTGCATGCATACATGCACTCAGACAATCACACACATGCTCACAAGCATACATGCACATTCACAAACAAGCAAACACATACACTCAAAAAGTAGATGCATACAAATACATGCACACATGCATACTCACTCATAAGCATGTGCTCATGCATTGACCCATGCACATAAGCATAGATGCACTAACACACACACACATGGATGCAAATAGCATGCACACATGCATAAAACCACAAATGTACTAACAAACACACACATGCACACATACACACACGTATGCTCACATGCACACATGCACACATGAGCACAAATAAACACACTTTCACATGCACACATATACAAGCATGCATAAGCACATGCACACACACACTCACACACACACAAGCACAAATGTACATGTGCATAAATAAGTAACCACACACATGAGTAAAAATATGTACAGATGTAGACATTCACACAAATACACATACAAAAGCACACATGCACATACATTCACACATGTATGTATGCACACATGCACCTACACCTGCACATAAACATATGAATATGGACATGCACCCATACCTGCACATAGGCACACAGGCACACACACATGCACACATACTCACATGTACATACACATATACACAAATGAAAAGAATCATAGATTATAGAGACACACATACAAATACATGCACACACACAAATGCATTCATAAACACATGCAGACACAACCACACACACAAACAAGCACACATACACACATGCACTCATGTGCACATGTGCACAAAAACTCACGCACACACATATGCAAACACATAAACATGCATGCTTACATACAAGCCTGCATGCTAGAACACACACTTGCATGCACATGTGAGCACACACTTCCACACAAGTGCAAACACCTGCAAAAGCATGTAGATGCATAGTCATGTGCACATGCTCCCATACACGAGCTCACAAATGCACTTACATATGAACAATCACATAAATGCATAAGCACACATGTACACACACATACACATACACATACACACACATATGGCCATATACACACATATGCACATGCATAGACATGCAATCATGCACACACATAAACACCCACCAACACATACTGGCACACACTTATACGGGCATGCACACATATAGACAGAAACACATGCACCTGTGCACTCACACCCATACACACACCTCTAGACATACTCTCTCTCTCACACATGCAAAGATGTAAATGCACACATGTAAGCCTACACACACAAACACACATACACATGCATGCACGTATCCATATGCATGTAGACAAACAAGCACATGTTGACACATACATGCACATAGCCACATACATCTACATGCACATATAGAGACATGCACCAACACACACACAAAATGGAACACACAAACCCACACACATGCACACACACACATGTAAACATAGTCATAATCACACATGTACATATGCATTGACAAACACAAAAGCATACATGCATATCAGTGCACACACATGCATATTCACACACACATAACCACGCACAACACATAGAAATATGCATGCATGCTCAAAAACACACATGCACACATGCATGCATACACCCACACACACACACACACCGACACCCAAACATACACACACACACGTGCACGTACTTGCATCCAAAAATCTACACACCCACACACACTCACATGAATGGTTGCACACATATATACATGAATAAACACATAAATGCACACATGTATGCACCCACGCACATGCATATGCACACACACAATCACCCAACATGCATAACCACTCACATGTACACACACACACATAGACTCACACTCATAGACACATAAACACACACAAATAAAACACACGCACATAGAGTCATACAATTAGATGCACCAATATAAGCAAATGCACACACAAATACACACAACCACAAATTCACATGCTTCCACAAACACAGACAAACACACACTTACATATGCATGTGCACAAATGCACACATGCACACACATACACAAAAACACAAAAACACAAAAACACATGCAAAGGTACACATGCATACACACACACACACACTCATGTGCATACCCAAACAATGAACACAGAACACATGCTTGCACATATAAATATTCACCCACATGTATAGACGCACTAAAAAAATGCACAACATGAACACAAACACTCCCACAAGCACATATGCATACACACACGTACCAGCACACAGATGTATACACATAGACATGCACATGCACACTTGTGCACAAGCATATAGTAGGCACAGGCCTAAAAAGACATACACACATGCACATGTACATCCATAAACACACATACATACAAACACAGGCACACAAAACCCACACACATATATACACCCATGCACACATATAACACCCACAAATATAGATACAAATGCATACAAAAAAGGAGACACACACAAAAATATATAGACACATAATCACATTGAGAGATGCACAAACAAACAGACCAACCCATCCCCATGCACACATGCACACAAATTCTTGCACACACACACACACATAAGAACACATGCACACACATGGACACACCCACAAACATGGACAAATATTCACACACATGCATGCAAAGGCACATGCACATGCATAAGCAAAAGAACACACACATGTGCACACAAAGTTGATAGACATGCACACATAAGCATGCACACACACATACAGGCTTGACACGCATGTACACACACTTGAAAATGAATGCACATATGAATATGCAAACACACACATATTCACACGCGCATGCACATAGATGCAAAAACACACACACGTGCATGCAAGACAAACATAAAAAAGTATGCAAACACATACAAATACATACAAACACACAATCACATACACATGCACTCATGCAAGCACACACATAAAGATGCACACACACATGTGCACATAAGCACAAACACATGCACACATACATGCATACACATACTTACCCATAGACACACACATATGCACACATGCATGCTTGCACACACACACACATGAACATATGCACAAATGAACACACATGCAAGCATGGATACACACATGCACTTACACACACACACACTCAAACATACCTACACACACACATTTGTAATGTGGGCTAGCACAAGCACACTCAAAAATGTACAACTAGACAAACACATTCACACAAATGAAAATATGGACACATGCACATACTCATAGACTCACTCACATTAACAAGCATATGTACACACACATGTGTGCATGCACATGAACACAAATGCACACACACATACACACTAAAAAACACATACACATGCACACACATGCAAACACATAGATGCACACACACAAATGTAAAGTAACATGCACACTACACATGCACACACTCACATACACAAAGTCATCCACTACTACATAGATAAATACACACACACACACATATGAACAGACACACACACAAACCCACATACACACACAAACATCCACGTAGACAAAAAGACATGCACACACAAACTCGCACACCCAAACACATACAAACACACACACCCACACATACAAACTCACACATGTACCAATGTACCCACATACACACACATGTATGAATGCACTCATATGTAAAGCCACACACACACACCTCACCACCCCCATACACACAAAAACACATGCATGCACATACACATGCCCACAAACCCTTACAAAAAAAAAGAACACACATGTACAAACACACACACTTGCAAACATGCATGCATGGGCATATCCAAACAAAAACATATGCATACTCATGAACAGATGCACACACATGCACCAACATGCACACAAGTATGAACACACACACATAGAGACACAAGCACACAAACACATACAAATACACACAAGCATACACACACATGCACATGCATGTAAGAAAAAACAAACATGCTTGCACAAAGCCTGCAATCATGTATACACACACAAGCATGCAGGTGCACACAGCCGCACAAACACACGTAGTCACTCTCAAATAGGCACATATGCACACACTAATATGCATGCTCACACATATGTATGCATTTGCATACATATACATACACACACATGTACACACACATGCACACACACACATGAACTAACACACACACATAGATGTATGCATACACATATGCACACACTCATACAGACACATGCATGCACAAAAAAATATTAACACAACCCAACACACACACCCACACACAAAATCATGCACACACACATGCATGCACATATAAGCACACCCATATGCACATACACACACACACAAAGAAAAATATGCACACATACTCATGGACAAGTACACCCATGCACAAACATGTACATGCACACATAAACACATGCACAACACATACATTAACAAGCACACACATGCACATATATGCATGTGCAAACAGACACACCCACACACTCACACACAGGGACACTCACAAATCCACATTTGTAGGAACTCATTCACACAAGCATGCATAAACACATGCACACACACACACACATACAAAAACATTCAAATGCATGCAACCACATGCATATGCTCACATACACACACACCCAGGCCTACACCCACTCGAACACACTTGCATACCTGCACACAGATGCACACATAATACACACACATGTGTATAGACCCACATATGAACATGCATATAGACAAACACACACAAGCATACATATACACACACAATCATGAAAACATAGACATACATACTCACATATTCATGCACATACACATACAACTACACTTATACACACACAAACACATCCAATTGCACACACCTACCACACACTCATGCACATGAATGCATATGCACAAGAACACACATGTGCACAAATGCACAAACACATCCACACACACATATGCATAAGAACACATGAACACACAAGTAGACATACATGTATAATCACACACATCCACACGCACACACTTATGGACAGATGCACATGAGCACACACACACATGTACACATGCACACGCACACATACACAAATACATGCATACACATGCACATGCTCACACACATAAACACATGTCAAAAGGCACACAGATGCCCATGTAAACACACACTTAAGCATACACACATGAAAACAAAAATGTACACACATGTAAATTCATACACACACATGAATGCACACAAACACATGCACTCATTCACATGCACACTCATAGAATCACACATGCACAAACACATAGATATCAGTACAATCACACACATGCATAAGTACATGCACACACACGAATGTTTGAAGGTATGCACATACCTAATGCACTCACACACACTTGCATGCAAGCACACAGACACACCCATGCACAAACACTTGCACAAATGTGTACACACACATACAGTCGCATGCACGACTACATATACACTTGCACCTACACACACACACATACACATGTATACACCTGCAACATATGCACATGAATAGGCAGAAATGTAAGAATAATTATAAGCATACATATACATAAACACATCTAGATACATGTACATATACTAGAACTCACAAGAATATACATGTACATGTACTGGAACTCTCACGCACATGCATGCACACAAGGTCATGCACTTGCATGCATACATAGATGCACATACACGCACACACATACACACACATCATAATTACATACACACACATGTGCACACAAGCACATACACATGCAATTGAATGTAGACATGTACACACATGCACAAAAAAAACACACACACATATGCACATGCACACACACTTACGCCAACACATGCACACATAAATATACACATATACACTTGAATATGCATGCAATAACACAAAAACATATATAAAAACACATACACATACATGTCTACACACATACATTCAAACATACATACAGACACTCACATGCATAGACTCACAAACACTCATGAATGCACACACACAAACACACATAAACAAATAGACACATGTATGCATGTGCTCATGAGCATGCACACCTACACACACAAGTACAAACATGCACATATTCATGCTCACATACCCCCCTCCACACACACACAGATTGAGAAACATGTGCACACACATATACATGAGGACACTCACATACACACACACACACATAATCATACCACATATATAACCATGCACACTAATATATACACACACATACATGCACGTGCACACACACACGCACACTGATGTGTACATGCACACACATGCCCAAAAACAAAACATACTTGCACCAGTATTGGTGCTTACTATTGGTTATGGCACCACCTATTTTATAGGAACAAAATAATTGTGTTTTTTTCTATAATTTCCATTCTTGAATGTCTTTTAGATCATTATCCTAAGCACTTATAGCTTCAATAATTAGAGATTTTTGATATAATATCTCATTGAAAAATCCATAATTAAAGTAATGTAAAGTTGTGATGGTGACCATGTAATAGTTGTAGCTTAAATGGCTTATCAAGGAGCTATTGATCATATTATTGGTAAAGTAGCTAGCCATTAGGAGTCCATCTCTAAAACATATGATGGCTTGATTGTTTATCCTATCATGTGTTTTTATATATCATAATTAGCTTACATAACACCATTCATTCTCTTACATGATCATTAGTTTTTGGTGCACTATTATTTAAGTACTTAGAAAACATTTTCTTCACTTTAATAGCTACAAAAATATTTTAAAAGTAAAAAATAATTAATATTTAAAAGATGAGTTAAAAAACAAAAATTTGACCTAACAACTCACACATGACTAAGCCCAAAAGCTAAAGGCCAAGTGGTCAAAACTGCTTCTTGGTAATAGTTCTTGGGGAGCTTTAGGTAAGGATATGAAATAAACCAAATAAATTCAACCTTGAGTCTAAGTGGATTAAATTAGGTTAAGAAAAAACTCTTGAACTAGCTTATGCATTACGAGTTAGCAAGACTCATGAACTATTAAGTAATAGGTTTAGGTTAGGTCAGATTTATAAATATAAGCACAAGTGACTTAGGTCATTATTTTCTAAGAGCACCAAGGGATAAGCAAACCTATTAGGCTAACCTTTATGTGTGATAGAAGTCTTGTAAATGGTAAACATCATATCCAAGCTTGTAATGTGGAACCAAAACCTAAACCAATTTAATTTTGAGCTAGAGCAAACTAGTGCCCTTTGATTTCACATTTTCATGATCAAACAATTAAGATCATATTCACCTTTATGTATGGTAAATTCCAACAAACCATTCATCTAACAAGCTAGATCAAATGGATGAGATCAATTTTTCCACTTTGAGTAGTAATTTTCATCTTACTACCCATATGTAAATTCTAATCAAATAATATCAGCTTCAATACATTTATGAATAGTCTATTTCATCTAGCCATCAATCCATAAACTTGATTGAATGAATGTGATTATCTCTACCTTTATGAATAATTCTCTTGTCCAGTAACACCAATCATCCAGAATGTGAGATCAATTGATCTAGATTTAATCTCACATAAATTAGAAATGGACCTTTTATTCAATATTCTTATTGAGTAGCCTCTATCTTGTCCTCCTATATCAGATGGCAATCACTATTTCTACTCATAATTGACGTTTCAAAAAGATTTTTGCCTTTGTTTTGAACATCAAATTGTAATGGCTATTTTTGGTGACCTTTTATAGTCATTAAAAAATTCTAATTTTCATTTAAAATATTATAATATAAATATAGGAGTCTTAAAAGATAGAGGATTAATGATTTAAGTTTTCCACATTAATATTTTGGCAAGAGAATGTGCAAAACAAAAATTTACAATCTAATTTCAACATTGAAGTTGTGTTTGTAACTCATTTTGCTTCTTTCATGTATCATCATTTTCTTTGATTACAAATCTTATAGGTTAATTCTTTAAAATTGATCATTTATTTCCTTATACCTTTTTTAATTTTCTAGAAAGGTTTTTATTAAAGAAAGTTCTCTATTGATTCTATTTTATTTCATAATGTTTATTCATTTTGATAAATTGTTTGGATTTAATATTTCAAAATTAAGTCCTTTAGATTATCTTATCCTTTTTTCATATATGCATTCATATTTCAACATCTAATTCATAGACTTGTGTTATATGTGCTGTTACAAGTAAATAGTGAAACAATGTGGCTAATTACTATTTGTGTTTCATTTCAATATTGCAAGATTTTATAATTAAGGTTAGGATAATGAACCTCTACCTATTATGATAAATAGTTGTAGTTTATAAATGTTACCTCTATGTACTAAGATGAAAGAGAGTGGCTTTGTTAATGATAATCATATTGTTAGTGATGATGAATTGATTATTTCTTTTGAAGAACTTATCATTATATAAGAAATTGATTGGGATGTATGCTAGACTTAAAGTAAATTATGACAAATAAGAGAATCATGGTTACTTATTAGAAAGATAATAAAAGGAGCTTAAAATTAGAAATGAACTTTGATTGATTTACTTGTACATGCAACTAATTTAAGTACCTTACAAAATCAATTTGATGAGTGTGAGACATCTTTAGCCTTAAGTAATTCATGTATTGATTCATTGAAATATGAAATATTTCTTTTAAAAATAAACTTTTATTTTAAAAGAAAACATAGTAAATATTGGTTTGGTAGAAAAATAGTTAAATGATTTTAAAAAAATATTTATTAGTGTACCTTCATGTTCTTCTACTTCTTATCCTTATTCATATGTGCCTATACATGTTCCACCTCTAACTCATATGTATAGACATAATGGTATTATGAATATAATTTCTAATGTTACATCTTATTTGACTCAACAATATGGATTGAAATGCTCATATATATGTATGAATGATAATAGAAGTTATTCTATTTCATATATGGATAAACGTCATTCACCATATAACTATATGATGGAAATAATATTAGTTTACATACTTTTCATTTTCATGCTAAATCTTAAGTTGTATGCAATTATTGTGATTACATGGACATATTATGTATGATTGCCGAGTTAGAGTGCATACATTTGTTTATGTTTGTGTGTATGGCGATGTGGAGGTGTGTGTTTGTGCATGCATGCATATGAGTGCATCCTTACACATGTGCACATGTGTGTGTATGTGGGTTCATTGGTACATGTGTGTGTTTGTATGTGCGGGTGTGTGTGGGTTAGTGTGTGTTTGGGTGTGCAAGTTTGCGTGTGCATGTCTTGTTGTCAACGTGGATGGTTGTGAGTGTATGCACACACATGTGTGTATGTGGGTTTGTGTGTGTGTGTATTTGTCTATGTTGATGTTCATGTGTGTGTTTATGTGTGTGTGTGATGTGACTATGCATTTGTGTGTCTATGCATCTGTTTGTTTGCATGTGTGGGCATGTGCATGTGTGTGTACACATGTGGGTTCATGTGTATGCATAAATGTGTGTGAACACGTGTGTCTCAATGTGAGTGGGTGTGTGTGCATGTGTGTATGCATGGGTGTTTGTGTGTGTGAATATGTGTGTGTGTGGGTGCGTACATGTGTGTTTTTATTCATGTGCATATGTGTGTGTAGGCATTCAAGAGTGTGTGTGGTGGGTGTGTGTGCATCGTTGGGTGCAAGTAAATGCATTTCAATGATTTAAGTTTTCTACATTAATATTTTGGCAAGAGAATGTGCAAAACAAAAATTTACAATCTAATTTCAACATTGAAGTTGTGTTTGTAACTCATTTTGCTTCTTTCTTGTATCATCAGTTCTTTGATTACAAATCTTATAGGTTAATTCTTTAAAATTGATCATTTATTTCCTTATACCTTTTTTAATTTTCTAGAAAAGATTGTATTAAAGAAAGTTCTCTATTGATTCTATTTTATTTCGTAATGTTTACTCATTTTGATAAATTGTTTGGATTTAATATTTCAAAATTAAGTCCTTTAGATTATCTTATCCTTTTTCATATATGCATTCATATTTCAATATCTAATTCATAGACTTGTGTTATATGTGCTGTTACAAGTAAATAGTGAAACAATGTGGCTAATTACTATTTGTGTTTCATTTCAATATTGCAAGATTTTATAATTAAGGTTAGGATAATGAACCTCTACCTATTATGATAAATTGTTGTAGTTTATAAATGTTACCTCTATGTACTAAGATGAAAGAGAGTGGCTTTGTTAATGATAATCATATTGTTAGTGATGATGAATTGATTATTTCTTTTGAAGAACTTATCATTATATAAGAAATTGATTGGGATGTATGCTAGACTTAAAGTAAATTATGACAAATAAGAGAATCATGGTTACTTATTAGAAAGATAATAAAATGAGCTTAAAATTAGAAATGAACTTTGATTGATTTACTTGTACATGCAACTAATTTAAGTACCTTACAAAATCAATTTGATGAGTGTGAGACATCTTTAGCCTTAAGTAATTCCTGTATTGATTCTTTGAAATATGAAATATTTCTTATAAAAATAAACTTATATTTTAAAAGAAAACATAGTAAATATTGGTTTGGTAGAAAAATAGTTAAATGATTTTAAAAAAATATTTATTAGTGTACCTTCATGTTCTTCTACTTCTTATCCTTATTCATATGTGCCTATACATGTTCCACCTCTAACTCATATGAATAGACATAATGGTATTATGAATATAATTTCTAATGTTACATCTTATTTGACTCAACAATATGGATTGAAATGTTCATATATATGTATGAATGATAATAGAAGTTATTCTATTTCATATATGGATAAACGTCATTCACCATATAACTATATGATAGAAATAATATTAGTTTACATACTTTTCATTTTCATGCTAAATCTTAAGTTGTATGCAATTATTGTGATTACCTAGACATATTCTGTATGATTGCCGAGTTATAGTGCATACATTTGTTTATGTTTGTGTGTATGGGGATGTGGAGGTGTGTGTTTGTGCATGCATGCATATGAGTGCATCCTTACACATGTGCACATGTGTGTGTATGTGGGTTCATTGGTACATGTGTGTGTTTGTATGTGCGGGTGTGTGTGGGTTAGTGTGTGTTTGGGTGTGCAAGTTTGTGTGTGCATGTCTTGTTGTCAACGTGGATGGTTGTGAGTGTATGCACACACATGTGTGTATGTGGGTTTGTGTGTGTGTGTGTGTGTATTTTTCTATGTTGATGTTCATGTGTGTGTTTACGTGTGTGTGTGATGTGACTATGCATTGGTGTGTCTATGCATCTGTTTTTTTGCATATGTGTGCATTTGCAAGTGTGTGTACACATGTGGGTTCATGTGTATGCATAAACGTGTGTGAACACGTGTGTCTCAATGTGAGTGAGTGTGTGTGCATGTGTGTATGCATGGGTGTTTGTGTGTGTGAATATGTTTGTGCGTGGGTGCGTACATGTGTGTTTTTATTCATGTGCATATGTGTGTGTAGGCATTCAAGTGTGTGTGTGTGTGTGCATCTTTGGGTGCAAGTACATGTGTGTGTGTTGGTGTGTTTATGGGTGTATGCATGCATGTGTGCATGTGCATATCTGAGCATGCATCCATGCTTGTTTGTGTATGTTATTTGCATGTGTGTGTGTATGCATGTGTGAGCACTCACATGCATGTATGCATATGTGTTTGTGAGTGCATATGTGCATGTGTATTTATGACTATGTTAACGTCTCTGTGTGTGTGTGTGTTCCATTTTATGTGTGTGTTGGTGCATGTCTATGTATGTATATGTATGTGTACATGGTTGTGTGCATGCGTGCATGAACATGTGTGTGTTTGTCTATATGCATGTAGATATGTGCATGCATGTGTATGCTTGTGTGCATGTGTGTAGGCTTGTGTGCATGCATGTGCATCTGTGTGTGAAAGAGAGTGTGCATGTCTAGAGGTGTGTGTGGGTGCGAGTGCATAGATGTATGAATGTTTTTTATATGCATGCATGCCTGTATAAGTGTGTGTTGGTGGGTGTTTATGTGTGTGCATGGGTATGTGTGTGCACGATTGAGTGTCTATGCATTTGTGTGTGTGTGTGGCGACATGTGTGTGTACATGTGTGCTTATGTATTTATATGATTGTTTGTATGTATGTGTATTTGTGAGCTTGTGTGTGTGAGCATGCATGTTTGTGAGCATGTGCACATGACTATGCATATGCATGCATTTGTGAGTGTGTAAGCTTGTATGGGTGTTTGTGATTGTGTGTGTGTAAGTGTGTGTTCACATATGTGTGCATATGTGTGTGTGCTATCCTGCATGTGTGTATGTGAGCATGCATATGTGTGTGTTTGCATACATGTGTGCATATGTGTGTTTGTGTGTGCATGTGTGTGTGAGTTTTTGGCACATGTGTGTGTGTGTGCATGTGCAAGTGTGGTTGTAACTACATGTGTTTATGTGTTTGTGTGTGTGTATACATGTGTGTGTCTATGAACTATGATTTTTATTCATTTTGTGCATGTTTATGTGTGTATGTGTACACGTGTGTGTGCCTGTGTACCTATGAGCTTGTGTGCAGGTGTGGGTGCGTGTGCATGTTCATGTGTTTGTGTGTAGGTGTGGGTGCATGCGTGCATACATGCTTGTGTGAGTGCATGTGTGCTTATATCTGCATACATGTGTGTGTATGTGTGCATATGCAAATGTTTTTGCATATGTGTGTGGTTATTTGTTTGTGCACCAGCATTTTTGCACATGTACATTTGTGTTTGTGTGTGTGTGCATATGCTTATTCAAGCATGTGTGTGCATGTGTATGTGTGGACATGTATATGTGCACGTATATGTTGTTTGTTTGTGCTCATGTGTGAATGAGTTTTTACAAGCATACATGTGTGTATGTGTGCATGTGTATGTTTATGAGTACATTTGTGGTTATTTGCATGTGTGTGCATGCTAGTTGCATGCATGTGTGTGTGTACATGTGTTAGTGCATGTGTTCTTATGTGCATGAGTCAGTGCATGAGTGTGTGCTTGTGTGTGTTTGTTCTCTTGTGTAGGAATGTTGTGCATGCCTGGGTGCATGTGTGTACGTGTGCATGTGTGTAGGTTTATGCATGCATGTGTAGTTGTGCATGTGCATAAATGTGTGCATGCATGCGTGAGTGTGTGCATACATATATATTTATGTCTATGTATGTGTGTGTGTGTTTATGAACATGCAAGTGTCTAGGTGTGTGTCTGGGTATATGTGTGTGTTTATGCATGTGCATGTATCTACATGTGTGTGGGTTGTGGGCATGTGTGCATATGTGTAAGTGTATGTGTGTGTGGGTACATTGTGTGAGTGTGTGCTTGTATGTGTGTATTTGCTTATGTTTGTGCATGTGCATCTATGTCTGTGTTCTTGCAAGTGTGTGTTCATGTGTGTATGTGTGTGAATATGTTCATGTGTACTTGTATTGTGTGTTAGTGTGTGTGCTTGTATGTGTGTGTTAATGTGTGTGCATGTATATGTTTGTATCCATGTTTCTATGTACGAAAGTGTGTTAGCATTTACATGTGTGTCTGTATGAGAAATTTTCTACTTATGCATGTGCGTATGTGTGTGTTTGTGCAAGCACACATCTATGTATGTGTGAGTATGCTTGCATGTCTTAATTTTGTGCATTTGTACCTATATTTGTGTTTATTTTAGCATGTGTGATTGTGTACTTATCATGCATGTGAGCATGCTTTTTTGTGCATGCATGTGCATGCATGCACTTTTGTGTGCATGTGAGTATGTGTATGCATGCTTTTGTGTGGGTGTGCATGTGCGTTTGCCTGTGTGCTTGCATATGAGCTTGTGTGTGGTTGTGCAAGCAATGTGTATGTGTACATGTGCATGTGCATGGTGTTTTTGCATGCATGTTTACTTGTATGTGTGCTTGTGAGAGTGGCTGTTCTTATGTGCAAATGTGGATGCATGTGTATGCATGTGTGCACATGTGTGTGTGTTTCTATATGTGTGCATGCAAACACATTTGTGTATATACATGTGCATGGGTCCATGTGTACATATGCGTGCATGTGTGTGTGTGTGTGCATGTGTGTGTCTGTGTGTGCATTATTGTGTGAGTGTGTTCATGCATGTGCCTATTTGTGCATGTGTCTATACATGTATGTGCATGAGCATGTTTGTATGTGTATGTGCTTGCAAACATGCTTGTGTGTGCCTGCATGAATGTGTGTGTGTGCACACATGTTTGTAAGTGCATGTGTGTGCATGGATGTGTGTGCATGTACATGTATATGTGTGTGTGTGTGCATGTTTATTTGTTTATGTGTTTATGATATGTGTGCATGTGTATGTGCATGTTTATCACTGGGTGTGCTTGTGTGCCTTTGTGGGTATGCATGCATGCATGTGTGTGTACATGTGTGTGTGTACACATGTGTGTGTGCATATGTGATAGTTGGTGTATGTATGTGCATACATGTTTGTGTGTGTACATGGGCATGAGTGAGTGTACATGTTTGTATGCATGGGTTTGTATATTTGTGTGTGAATATATATGCATATCTGTGGTTGTTGTATATATGTGTTTATATGTATGTGCTACAAGTAAGAATAAGTGTCTATGCATAAATGTGCATCTTTTTATTTGCATGTAAGTACGTGCATGTGTGTGTACGTGTGTGTATATGTGTTTGTGCATGTGTGTCCATGTTTGTGTGTTTGTGCCTGTGTTTTCATCCACATATGCACATGTATGTATGCCTCTGTGTGAGTATATATTTGTGTATGTGCACTTACATGAGTGTGAGTGCATGTGTGTATGCTTATGCATGTTTGTATTTTTGCATGTGTGTTTGTGAGTCTACATGTTTGTGCTTATGCTTGTGTGTGTTCTTGTGCATGTATTTGTATGTGTGAATGCAAGCTTGCATATGAGTTTGCATGGGTGGGTGGGTGTATAAATGTGTGCATGTGTGTGTAAGTGTGTGGGTGTATGCATGCATGGATGCATGTGTGTGTGTGCACATGGGCATGTGTGTGCATGTGCGCATGTGTGCACATGTCTATGTTTGTTTACAAATTCTTTTGTTCTTGTATGTGATGGTCATTTGTGTGTTTTTGCATGTTTGCATCTATGTCTATGAGCATACGAGTGTGTGTTTGCATGTGTGTGTGTGTTTTTGTGTGCATGCATCTCCTTGTTCGTGTTTGTGTGCATGTTTTTGTGTGAGCATGTGTATGTGTGTGTGCACATGCTCTCACGTTTGTGTGTACAGGTGTGTGTGCATGTGTGTATGCATGTGGGTGTGTGTGCAAGTGTGTGTGTATATATGTGTGAGTTCATGTGTGTGCGTGTGTATGTCCTTATGTGTACTTGTGGTTGTGCACATGAATGTGTGTACATGGGTGTGTGTGTGATTATCTGCATGCATTTCATGTGTGCATGCATATGTGTGTGTGTGTGTGTTTAAATGTGTGTACATATGTGTGTGGGTGAGTGCATGGTCACATATATGTATTCATGTGTGTGGGTGTGTATCCTTGTGTGTCATGCATGCTTGTGTATGTCTATGCATGTGTGAGTGTGTGTATACATGTGCATATGTTTATGTGGGTGCATATGCATGTGTACGTGTGTTCATGGGTGTATGTGCATGTGCACATACGTAGGACTACATGTGTGTGCATATATGTGCTTCCTATGCACACATGCATGTGTGCATTTGTGTGTTTATGTGTCTGTATCTATGCATGAATGTGTGTACATGTGTATTTGTATGCTTGAGGGCTTAAATGTATGCATGCAGGTGTGTATGCATGAGTGCATGCATCCATGTGTACTAACATGTGTGTAAGTGTGTGTGTACGTGTGCCTGTACACATGTGTTTGTATGTTTTTGTGTGTCTGTATGAGTGCATGTGAGTGCATGCATGCATTTGCATATGTGCACGAGTGCATGCATGAGCATGTGTGTATGTATGTGTGCACGAGTGAATATGTGAGTGTGAGCATGAGTGCATGTGCATGTGCATGTGTTTGTGTATGCATGCACATGTACATGTTGTTGTGCACATGTGTTTACATGTGTTTGTGTTGTGCAGGTCTTTAAGTGTGTGTGTGTGTGTGTATGTATACAAGCATTAATGTGTTTATGTGCATGAAAATGTGTTTATATTTGTGCATGTGGGTGAGTGTGCATCCATATATGTGTGTATTTTTTGTATGCATGTGTGCATGTGTATATGTTTGTATGGTTGTGTGTGAGTGTTTGCATACGAGCATGCATTTGCATGAATGATCATATGAGTGTGTGCCTATGTCTATGTTTGCACATGTATGTGTGTAAGTGTTTGTGTATGTGTTTGTACATAAGTGCATGTACATGGTTGTGCATTTGTACACATGTGTATGTATAGACACATATATGTACATGTGTGTGCGTGCAAGTTTGCATGTGTGTATAAGAGTCTATGTGCATGTGGGTGTGCATGTATGGGTGTATGCAAGTGTTGTGTGTGTGCTTTTGTGTTTGCATGTGCATGTGTGTGTGTGCATTCTTATTTGTATGGTGTGTATGCTTGTGTTTAGGCATGCGCACATTTGTGTCTGCTTGTGTGTATGAACACATTTGTGAATACGTGTGTATAGTGTGGCTGTGGGTGTCTATGTGCATCTATGTGTGTGTGTGTGTGCACATGCATGCCTCATGTGTGCATGCAAGTGCATGTGTGCGTATATGAGTCTGCATGCATATGTATGTATTTGATTGTGTGTGTGTGTGAATTTGTATTTATGCATGTGCATGCATCCATTTGTGTATCTATCTTTGTGTGCATGTGTGTGTGTATGTGTAGGCACATGTGCATGTTAGTCCATCCATGCATTTAAATGTATAAATGAATATGCATGTGTGAGCATATCTATGTCTATGCTTATATGTGTGTGAGTGTGTGCATGTGTGTGTGTATGCTTGTGTGTATGCATGAAGTGTATGTGTGTGTGTTACTATGTGTGTGTGTGCATGTCTGTGTATGTGTATACAAGTGTGTGCAAGGATGTGTATATCTTTGTGCACATGTGTGTGTGAAAGTGTGTGTGCATGTCTATGAACCTTTGTACATATGTGTGTGCCTATGCAAGTGAGTTTGCATGTGTGTGCATGTAGATGCATGAGCATTTGTGTACACATGCATGTGTACACAAACGTAGGTGTGTGCATGTATGTGTGTTTGTTTGATTGCATGTGCGTAAAAGTTTGTATGTGTATGCATCTTTGCATTTGTGTGCTTGTGTTTATTTGTGAGTGTGTGCATGTTAGTGTTATGCTTGGGCATTTATGTGAGCCTATGTGTGGGCATGTGTGCATGTGTGTGAGCATGTAGGCATGTGTGGTGTGTGCATTTTTTAGTGTCTGTGCATGTATGCGAGCTTGTGTGTATGTTTGAGTGCATGTGTATGACTATGTGCATGTGAGTGTGCATATGTGTGTGTGTGCAAGTTTGTATTGTGTTCATGTGATTACAAGTCCATGAGCATGTGTGTTCATGCCTATGCATAAGAGTGTGCTTGCATATGCATGTGCATATGTGTTTGTATTAGTGCATGTGCATGTGCATTTGTGATCATATTAGTGTGCATGTCTATGCCTAGGTGCTTGTCTGTGTGTTTGTGTGCATGTGTGTCTGCATATTGTTTTTGTGTGTTTGCATCTATGCATGTGCATTCTTATGTGTGCATATGTGTATATGTACATGTGGTTTGGTGTGAGTGTGTGTGTTCTCGTGTGTGTGTGTGTCTATGCATGAGCATGTGTGTGGGCATTGTGCATGTTTGTGAATGTGTCTTTGTGTCTGTATGTGCATACGAGCACTTGTGTGTGTATGTGTTGTGTACATATCTCTTTGTGTGTGCGTGTCTTTGTGTGCATATGTGTGTATGCATCACCATATGTGTGTTTGTGTTTATGTGTCCATGCAGGTGTGTGGGCATTTGTGTTTATGTGTATGTGTATTTGTGCGTGGGCATGTCTTTACATGTGCATGTATGTGAAGATGTACATGCAGCTTCATGTGTGTGTGTATATGTGTGTTATGGGTCTTTTTGTGTGTAGGTTTGTAAGCTTGTATGTGTGCATTTGTGTCCTTGTGCATGAGTGTGTGAGTTAATGTGCATGTGCTTATGCATGCATATGTCTGCTTGTGTGTGCATGCTCATGTATGAATGTGCATATGTGCCTGGGTGTGTGTGTGTTTGATTGTGTGTGCATGTATGTTTGTTTGTGTGTGTATGTGTGCATGTGTATGTCTTTGTGTTAGCATGTATTTTTGTGTGCACATGTGTAGTTGTGTTCACAAGTGAGCATGTAGACACGTGTGTGTACATTGTATGTAAGGGCATGCATGCATCTTTGTGTTTGTGTCTGCATATGTGCATTTGTGTGAATTTGTATGTGTGTGTTTGTGTTGTGCATGTATGTGAGATCGTCTTTGACTAAATCAATGTGGTGTAAAGGTGACATGATAAGCTATTTAGAGTTAGATATTAATATAAGAAAATAAAAAATTATTTAAATTAAATAAATTATACAAGAATATTTCAATGAAACACACTAAGAAGAAAATCAAGTGCAATATCCTCGATGACAAAATCAGAAATGAATCAAAATATCATGTAAGATATGCTAAATCCATAGGAAATAAAATATTTAAAAATAGTAAAATAAATAATGAGGTAGAGTTTATCAAGGTAAACAATGTTCATGTTGTCTCCTGTAGATGTCGTATAACATTACTGTGTATCATATAAGGAATTAAACATAAATAATAATAAAATGTTATTTTAATATTCACAAGATATATATTAAATTTGAATGAAGAGAAATTGAGGTAGTGTAATTTAACCAAATAAATGTGATGTAATTGTTTCAAGAGAGAAGATGTAAAGTTACACTAAAATTTAACCAACTAAAAGCTAAAAATTTAATTAATTGACATTAATTCTATGAGAAAATTGCTTTCCAAATTACTAGGGGATTGAGTATAGCATCTTGTCAAGTCATGTAAGATTAAAATTTTTCATAAAAAATTCAAAACCTTAGATAATAAAATATTTAAAAATTAAAAAAAACATTAGTGCTATAAAGTTTTTTGAGATGAGTCCAATGACATTTTTGTTGTGATGATTAAACCTTGATTAAAACTACTATTTATTAACAAATATAAATAAGAATAAATAGTAATAAATTTTTATTTTACTATTAATTTAACAAGTATTAAAGTTAAAATGAGATAAATTAAAGCATTGTAATTTATTAATCTCATGGCTATTTGAGGGTCACATAAGAGGAGATTCGCAATAGTATAATGAATTCAAAGAGAAAAATTTGAAAATATAAGATAGATTATATGAGAAAGTTGCACTCTAAATATACTAAGGAGATCAAGCGTAAAATGATCAATCACTATATAATTAAGTATCTGAATGTCTCTTTAAGAATGTTAAAACTCTATAAAATAAAATATTTGAAAATATAAAAATGGATATTTAATTGTATAAACTCAACATGATGAGGCCAACGACATTTTATTCTAAGAATTAAAAAGTTGAATAAGTGTAAATACTTAAAATTAAATATATTAATGTTATGTAGATATGTATTGAAGTTGATATGAGAGAAATTAAAATAATATAATCTTACAAAATAAAGGTAATGTAAATGTCACATAAGAAGAGAACTAGATTTTCATAGTAATATAAACAAATTAATGGTAAATATATTAGAAAATGAGATAAAGTTTTTAGAAAACTTGCATTACAAGACATTAATGAGACTAAGTGTAATACTCTTATTCGTTAAACAATGATATATGGAAAAACTTGACAAAGATCTTAAAAAGTATTTTAAAATTTAAAAGAATATTCAATTAAATATAGTTTATTTAGATGATTTAAGAAACCTTTTTTTTTGTTGATAAAAAATCTTTATAATTATTACCAATTATCAAACTAAGTAAGCATAAATAATAATAAATTATTTTATAAATATTAAGTATATATATATATATATATATTGATTCTAAAATGAGGTAAATTTATGAAATATAAAAATTCCAAACTAAAGTGATGTAAAGCTCACATTATTGAAGATTAAGAGTTAAATAGTAATATAGCCATATCAAAGTGAATATTTGAAGCAATAAGATAAATATTATTAGAAAAATTGTATCCGAAGATATAAAGGCGTTGTGTGTGGCATCCTTGATTGTCAAATGTAGTACCACAAAAAATATCATGAAATATTAGAAAACAAAATAAAATAAAAAATATATTTAAATGTAAAAAATAATATTTATTTAGACTTCCTCGAGCTGAGTATAATGACACTTACTTTGTTGTAATCAAAAGTCATTTTGAATTTTTGAGAACTAACAAGAATTAAATAAGAATAAATAATAAAAAATATTATTTTTATAGGAAGAATATATATATATATATATATATATATATGTATATATATATGTATATATATATATATATATATATATATATATATATATATATATATATTAAAATGAGATAAATTGAATCAATAAAATACAACAAAATTAAAAAAATAATTTCACAAAATATGATTTATAGTAAAGCATTTTGGCAATATCAAAATGAAAAATTTGAAGTAATAAGATAAATTATACGAGAAAATTAAATTTCATGACATTGAAGATATTGGCTATGACAAAGTTGACTATTTAAACATGTAGGAGTAAAATGCTTTGTAAAGAATGTCAAAGCCCTATAAATTGAGATATTCAAAATAAAAAAATAAATATTTATTTGGATAAAGCTCATCGAGAGGAGACCAACGAGGTTTGTTTTGTCTTGATTGGATCTCGTTTAAAATTACTATGAAGTAAAAAATTGAATAAGCATAAACAATGATAATTTTTTATAATATTAAGTAAATATTTATTAAAACAATAATGAGATAAATAATGTAATAAAATATAACCAAACGAAAGAAATGTAAAGGTGAGAAAAGTAAAGATTTTGATTAAAATAGTAATATAATAAAACAAAAGTAAAACATTTGAAGAAATGATGTAAATTGCACATGAGTGTTGAATTCCTAGATAATTAAGAGATATAGAGTTGGAAACTCCATCATTATAACTCGTATGAATTGTGTTTTCTTTTAAAGCATTTGAAAACCCTAGAAAATAAAATATTTGCAATGACATTTGATTCATCTTAATCAATCAATATTTTACATTATTATTAATTAATTATTTAAATATGCATAAATAATAAATTATTATTTTAAGTTAAGTAAATATATAATAAATTTAAAATATGACAAATTAAAGCAATGTAGTATAATAAAACCATTGTGATTAAAAGGTCACACATGAGGAGATTTTGAGTTAAAATATAAAATAACCAAATCTAAGCTAAACATTTTAAGAAATAAGATAAAATGTATAGGAAATAGTGTTCAAAGTTATTAAAGAAGTCATGTGCGACACCCTCGATAGCCATATTAAGAATAAATAAAATATGTCACAAAGCATGCAAAAACCCTTCAAATTAAAATATTCAAAATTATAAAAATAAAAATTAATCGCATAGTGCTAAACAAGCCAAGGCCAATGGCATATTTTTCATCTCAATCAAACCTATCCAAGAATTAATTTGAATTATCAAGATAAATAAGAACAAATAATAATAAATATTATTTTACTATGAAAAAATCTATGTTCAAGCTAAAATGTGATTAATTGTAGCAATAGAATACAATCAATTTTAGGATATAAGTGTCACACTTAAGAAGATTTAGAGTTACATAATAATATAACCAATTCAAAACAAAAAAATTGAAAAAATAATTTTTTTATTTGGGAATATTGCATTCTAAGATGCTAAAGAGATCGAGTGTAACATCATTAATTATAAAAAAATGTATGAATTAAGATATCCTATAAGTTATATAAAAATCCTAATAAATAAAATATTTAAAAATATATAAATGAATATTTAATTAGATAGGCCTCTTCAAGTCAAGTCAAAGACATTTGTTTTATATTGATTAAATTAGTTTTTGAATGATTACAAAATAAAATATTTAAAAATAATAAATAGTAATAGATATTAAATTTAATTTAAATTAAATATTTAATAAAGACATAATGACAAAGGTCAAAGCAATGTAAAATAACTAAACTAAAGCTCTCTATATTTAAATTGTATGAGAGAATTGCATTTCTTACAAGAGGACATCGAGGGGAACAACCTCACTCATCAAATAAGGTAAGAATAAAAATATGACAAAAAATTACAAGACCCAATAAATTATAATAATAAATAATATAAAAATAAATATTTAATTTGATAGAGCTCATTGAGAAGAGAGCATTGACATTTTTTTTATCTAAATAGAACTTAGTTTGGAATTACTACGAACAACCATTTTAAATAAGTATAAATAATAATCATGTTTTTTAATATTAAGAAGATATTTAGTAAATTTTAAAAGAGTTAAATTAATGCAACATAATGCAATCAAATCCAACTATTATAAATGTCATAAGAAATGGAATTTAGAGCTACCTTGTAATATAACAAAATTAAAACAAAACGTTTAAGAAATATGAAAATTGTTTGGAAAGTTGTGCTCTAAGAGACTAAGGAGAATGTGTATAAAACCTTTAATCATCATATCATTTGTGAACAAAAATGTCTCTTAAAGAGTGCTAAAGTAGTAGAAAATAAAATATTAAAAAAATATTTAATGAGTAGGGCTTTTTGAGATGGGGCTAACTATGTTTCTTTTTGATGGCACCTTATTTTGAGATATTATGATTTAAAATAATAAATAAGAATAATTAATAAAAAAATATTGTAGTAATATTAAAGAAATATATATTAAAGTTGTAATAAAATAAAATCAAGTAAAATAACAAAACTAAATCAAAGTGATGTAAATGTCATACTATATAAGATTAAGAGTTATATAATGATGTATAAAAGAAATGTCTTGAGAATTGAGATAAATATTACGAAAAATTCATTCAAAGATATTAAGTAGATCCATTGTAACATCATTGATTATTAAATAAAAATCTATAAAAAAATATTATTTGATTATATGTATAAATAATTAATTAGAAAGAGCTCATTAATATGAGTCCAATGACATTCGTATTTCTTGAATTGGACCTTGTTTCATGCTACTATGAATTCCCAATCCAGATAAGCAAAAAATAATATTAAATAATTATTGAAATATTTTTTAAATATATTATAAAACTAAAATTAGATAAAGTGAATCAATAAAATATTAGAGTTTCATAGTAATATGTGCATATCAAAGAAAAAACTTTAAAGAAAACAATGTAAAGGTCACATAATAAAAGATTTAAAGCAACATAGTAATTTAACCAAATAAAAATAAAAAGTTTAAATAAATAAGGTAAATTATGCAAGAAAGTTTTATTCAACAAAACACAATAATTTTAATATGATATCCTCAATATTCACATCATGTAAGAATTAAAATGTCTCAAAAAATATGTAAAAGACTAGAGAGAAACTTGTTTTGAAAAACAATAATGATTATTTAATTAGATTATGCCTTTGTAGATGAATCTGATGATGTTTACTTAATCATAATTGAATCTCATTGGATTTTTATACAAATTAACAAAAAGATCATATTTAACATCATTGATTACTAATTTAAGTAAAAATAAAAAATATAATATAAAGCAAAAAAATCCTAAAAAATAAAAAAATTTAAAATATAAAAATAAAGTTTGAATTGTATAGAGATTGTCAAGATGATTTTGATTAAGTGTGTTTAAATAAATGTAAAAAATTTAAATTGTTGTTGTAATATTAAGAAGATATTGATTGAAGTTGAACTGATATAAATTGAAATAATATAATAAAAAAGTCATAGAGATGTAATGCTTACACCATAGTATGTATAGAGTTACATAGTAACATTACCAAAAGATATAAAAAATTTCGAGAAATAAGATAAAATGGTTAGAATAATTATTCTCCATGATATTAAAGAGATCAAATACAATATCCATTATTGTTAAATTATTTAAGATATGAAATGTCGCATAAATCATGAAAACCTATTAAAAAAATAAAAAATAATAAACATAAGAAATGAATATTTAATTGGATAGAACATGTCATGGTGAGTCAAATGATATTTTTTATCTTGATTAGGCCTTGCTTGAAATTATTACCAATTATCAAATTAATTAAAACTAAATAAAAACCCCTAAAAATAAATATTTTAAAATATTAAAAAATTAATATTTAATTAGATAGAGTTACTTGAGATGAGTTAAATGACATTTGATTTATCTCCATCAGACTTTGTTTGGAATTCTTATGAATTATCAAATTAGTTAAATATAAATATTTTTAGATTATTATTTTTATATTAAGTAAATATATATTAAAGCTAAAATGAGAAAAATATAAATAATATGATAATTTTAATCAAAAATGTTGTATGGGTGACAGAATAAGAGTATTAGAGTTTCATAGTAAGCTAAGTAGATCAAAGTAAAATATTTGAATAAACAAGACAAATTGCATTTGAAATCCGTATTAAAAAATAACAAGAAGTTTGAGCATAAACTTCTTTCCAAAAAAATTTAAAAATGTAAAAAATAAAATTAAATTGGATAAAGCTATCCAAAATGAACCCAATGACATTTTTTTGACTCTTCAGAACTCATTTGGAATTAGTCTGAATTATGAAACAAAATAAGTGTAAATAACATTAAATAATTATTTTCATATTTAGTAAATATATAGTAAAGCTCAAAGGAGATAAATTAAAAAAATATAATATAACAAAAAAGTGATGTAATGGTCAGACGATGGAGATTTAGGGTTAGATAGTAATGTAAGCAAAGCAAAGACAGAAATAAAATAAGACAAATTATAAGTGAGAATTATGTACAAAAAAATGTGATAGAGTATAATATCCCAGATTTTCAAAATTTTTATAAATAAAAATTTCTTATAAATAATACAAAAAAGGAACTAAAAAGTTAAATAATAAAAATAAATATTTAATTGGAGAGAAATCATTGTAGTGAGTCTAATTGTGCTTATCTCATCTTGATCTAAGCATAAATAATAATAATAATGAGGCAAATTGAAGCAATTGATTATAAATAAATAAAAAATTATGTAAACAACAATGAGAGAAAAATTAGAGCTTCATGATAATATATCATAGTCAAAGAAAAAATTTAAAGGAATGACATAATTTTTACTAGAAAGTTACAAATAAGATACTAAGAAGATCGAGTGTAACATTTTTATCATTAAATCAGATATAAATTAAAATATATGACAATATGTTATAGAATAATAGAAAAGAATTTTTTTAAAAAAAATAACAAAATTGATATTTAATTGGTTAAATCATATAGTTATAAGTCCAAAGACATTTGTCTTGTCTCAACAAGACCTCATTTATTATTTTTACAAATTATCAAAGTAAATAAGCTTAAATACTAAAAAATTCTTTAATGTTAATGAAATAGATATTAAAGTTGAAAGAGATTATTTGAAGTAATGTAATGTAACAATATCAAAGTAATCTAGAAGTCATGTTAAAGGACATTTAGAATTGCATAACCAAATCATAGTGAAAATGTTGAGGAAATGAGATAGAATTATTATTAAATTTGCTTTGTTGGATACTAATAAGATCGAATTAAATATGTTTAACCCTCAAATTTGCTGAAAATTAAAATATCTCATCAAGCTTACTAAATTTATAGTAAATAAATATATAACAATATAAAAAAATTAATTTTTAATTAGGTAGAGCACATAAAGACATGCCTAATAATGATAGTTTCATATTGATTGAACATTGTTTTTAATTACTTTGAATTACGACATCAAATAAATATAAAATAGAAATAAAATATTCTTTTAATATTAATAAAATTTATATTGAAGAAGAAAATGAGTACAATTTTAATAAAGTAATATAACAGAATCAAAGACATGTAAGGCTCACATGAGGTTAGAATTAGAGCTACAAAGTAATGTTATGGAATCAAAGAAATAATTATAAGAATTAAGATAAATTGTATGAAATAGTGGCATTTCAAGATACTAAGGTGATCAAGGATAACAACCTCAATCATTAAATCTAGTACAAATCAAAAAGCCTTATGAAGTGTGACAAAATACTAGAAATTAAAATGTTTAAAAATTATAAAAATGAGGATTTAATAAGATTGAGCTCATTAAGATCTATCAAATGACCTTTATTTAGTCTCGATTAGAAATCATTTAAAGTTACTTTGGATCAAAAAAGTGTAAACAAGAAATAATTATCATTTTTATATTTAACAAATATATAATAAAGCTAAAATAAGATAAATTTTAATTAATGATATAATGAAATCAAAGAGATATGAAGTTCAAAGGAGACTAAGATTAAAACTTCATAGTAATATTACCAAATGAAAAAAAAATTGAGAACTTTTGAGATGTATGAGAAAATTGTATTTTATGATATAAAGAAGATTGAGTATAACATTCATAGTATTGAAATCATGTACAAATCAAAATGTCTTACAAAATATGTGAAAATCCTTGATATTAGAACATTTAAAAATATAAAAGTTGACATTTAATTAGAAGGAGCTCGTCGACATGTGTCCAATGATGTTCATTTCATCTTGATAAGACCTTGTTTGGAATTACTATGAATTAATAAAACAAATAAGCTTAAATAATAATAAAATATTATTTTAATAATAATAAAATATATACGAAATCTAAAATGAGATGAATTAAAGTAATTTAACCAAATCACTATAATGTAATGGTCATATGAGACTAGATTTGTTTTGTTACACAGTAATATTACAAAATCAAAGTGAAAATTTTGAGAAAAAAGAGATAAATGCCATGAGAAAAGTGTGTTTTGTTATACTAAGGGGATCGAGTGTGCCGTTCTTAATCATTTAATCAAGAACAAATCAAAATGACTCATAATACTTGCAAAAAGTATATAAAATAAAATAATAAGAACTATGAATATATATATTTAATTTCAAACAACTCACCAAGATGAGTCTAATGAAAATTGTTTCATCTTTGAAGGACCTCGGTTGTGTTTAGCAAAAATTGCCAAATCAAATCGAAATAAATAATAATAATAATAAGTAAATATATATTAAAATTGAAATGCAATAAATTGATTGAAGGCAATATAAATTAATATAAGTAATATTATGGACAAATGAGAGAGGCATTCTAGCTTCATTATGATATAAGAAAATCAAAGAGAAAGTTTTTATATATTAAGAATATCGAGTGTAACATCTCAATTCATTATATCTATAAAAAATTGAAATATCTCATAAAGTGTGAAAACTGTAATAATCAAAATGTTTAATTTGACTTGATCGCACCTAATTTAGAATTATTATGAACTACCAAAAAATAAAAAATAATAATAATAAATTATTATGCTAATGTCACATAAATATATTTTAATCTTGAACTAATATAATTTGAAAAAATGCAATATAACTAAATTAATGACAAGTCAAAATCACACAAGTGGAAATTTAGAGTTATATAGTAATATACCAAATAAAAATGGAGTCTTTTAAAAAATGAGAAAAAATATACTAAAAAGTTGCATTCTAAGATACTAATAATATCGAATGTAACATCCTTAATGATAACATTACATTTGAATAAAAATGCCTCGCAAAACATAACAAAATACTACAAAATAAAATTATTAAAGATATAAAAGCTAAAGTTTAATTTGATAGAGTTTATCAATGAAAGACTGAAGATGTTTGTTTTATCTCCATTGGATATATTTTGGAAATACTACAAGTTGCTATAGTATATAAATATAAATAATAATAAATTATTATTTTAAAATTAATTTGGTATATATAAAGACCAAATAAGATGAATTAAAGATTTACAATATAATGAAATCAAAGCAATGTAATAGTCAGAGGAGATGAGAATTGGAATTTTAAATTAATATAACCAAATCAAAGCAAAAGATATTTGAAGTGAGATAAGTTTGATAAGAAAGTCATACTCTAAGTTGTTATAGAGATCAAGTGAAACAACCTCTATCAACAAATTAATTACCTAGCAAACTTTATTGTAAAACATGTGAAATACTAAAATACATTATTTAAAAATATAAAAAAATAAATTTTTGATTAGAAAATATCGTCAAGAAAAGTTCAATGATGTTTGTTTAATCTTGATTAGGCCTTGCCCATAATTACTTTGAATTACAATTTAAATAAGCTTAAATAATAAGAAATTATTGTTTTATCATTAAGTAAATATATATTAAAGTAAAAATGAGATAAATTGAGGCAAAAAAATATAATTAAACCAAAGCAATATTGAGGCTATATGAGAGGAGATATCTTGTTACAAGTTAATATAATTGATTGAAAGCAAAAAATCTAAGAAATTAGACAAATTACATGGGAATATTTCATTCAAAGACTCTTGTGAGATTAAGTATAACATTTGTTATCATCAAATTTGGTACGTATCAAAATGTCTACTAGAACATGAAAATTTCCTAAAAAGCATATTTAAAAACACAAAAATGAATAATTAATTTAAAAAAGCATGGAGATAAACTGAACAACATTTGTTTCATATTGAATAGAGATTATTTGGAAATAATTCAAATTTATAAAGTAAATAAAAATAAATAATTTTAAATTATTATTTTAATATTTAGAAAATTTATAATAATGGTAAAATGAGATAAATTGAAGAAATAAAATATAACTAAATGAAAGAATTGTGAAGGTCTCATGCATGTAAAATTAGAGTTTTATAGAAATATAACCAAATGAAAATGAGATATTCGAAGAAAGGAGATAAATTTTGTAAAACAATTTTTTCCAAGATACTAATAAGATTAAGTGTGACTTCCATGAATGTTAAATCAATTACTATTCAAAATACCTTATAAACCATGCACAACCCCTATAACTATTTTTAAAAATTAAAAAAATAATATTTAATTATATAGAGGTTGTCGTGATGAGCCTAGCAATGCTTGTATTATACTAAACAGAGCTAGTTAGGAGTTACCACTAGTTAAAAAAATAAATAATTGTAAATAATAAAAACTATTTTTAATATTAAGTAAATATTTATAAATTAAAGCTAAAATATGGTAAATAGAAGTAGTTTTTTGAAACCAAAAATAAGAAAAACAAATTTGAATAATTCACATAAATTATATAAAAAAGTTGCATTCTAATAAACTATAGAGGTGTATAGCATCTTGAGTGTTAAATAAAGTAAAAATATTTCACATAAAATGTTAAATAATATAAAACATAAGAAATTTTGAAATATAACAATTGTACTTTATTGGATGAAGCTCCTTGAGATGAGTCTAACGACATTTGATTCATCAAGATTGGACCATGTTTATTACTATAACCAATTAAAAAATGAATTATTAATTATAAATTTTTCTTTTAATATTAAGTAAATTTGTGCTAAAATTCAAATGAGAGAAATTGAAATAATATAATACTTGTTACTTAAAGCAAAATAAAGTTCCAGTAAGAAGAGATTTAGTGTTGCATAGTTATATAGCCAAATTGAAACAAAAAATTTGACAAAATGAAATCAATTTTATAAGAATCTTACACTCCAAGATCCAAACGAGATCAAATATTTCTTCCTTGATTTCAACTTAGGTATGAATTAAAATGTCAAGTAAAATATAAAAAGGCCTTACATAATGAAATATTTCAAAATATAACAATAATTATTTAATTAAATAAAGCTTGTCATGGCAAATCCAAGTTGCATGTTACATCTTGTTTGAACTAATGTACTCTTACAATCTAAGAAACATTAAAGTATTATACTCTTACCAAATAAAAGCAATATAAAGGAAAGATGAGAGGAGAGTAAGATATATGTAGTAATATAACAAAATAGAAATGAAAATTTTGAATAAGTGAAATAAATTGTGTGCAAAAGTTGCATTAAGAGATACCAAAAATGTCACGTGTGATAACATCGATTGTTAAATCAAGTATGAACTAGAATGGTTCTTATAGCTTATAAAAGCTGTAAGAAATAAAACATTTTAAAAAATTAAGAATAAATATTTAATTGTATGAAACTCATCAAAATGAATCCAATAGCATTTTTTTGCCATCAGAACTCATTTAGAATTACTTTGAATTATTATAATAAATAAGAATAAAAATAGTAAGTTATTATTTTGATATAAAGTAAATTTATGTTAAAGTTTAAATAAGATAAATTGAAGTTATGTAATAAAACAAAATCAAAGGCATTCAAAAATGACAGAGTAGGAGATTTCGAGTTACACAACGATGTAACCAAATGAAAGAAAAAATTTCAAAGAACTAAAAAACAATATACAGAAAAAATTGCATTCCTATATTATAAGGAGTTTTAGCACAATATTCTCGATCATTACATCAGCTACAAATATAAAAATCTCATAAATCACAACAAAACCATAAAGTTTTTTAAAATATATTAAAATTAATTTTTATTTGGACCTCATCTATTCAAATATGAGAAAATTTATTTTGTTTTAAATGGATTTAATTCTGAATTAGTACTAATGAGATTAAACGTGAGATCCTTAATCATACAAATCATGAAAATATTTAAATTACTAGTATGGTACATGAGAAAACAAAATATTTAAACATAAAAAAAATTAATGACAGATTCAATAAAACTTGTAGGAACCAGCCAAAGACATTTGTTTCTTTTTTATCAGACCAAATTCAGAGTTATTATAAATCACTAAAGTAAATATGAACAAATAATAATAGCAAAAATGAGATAAGCTAAAAAATATAATTTAATCAAATAAAAGTGAAGTGTTATGTAATATAAGAATTAGAGTTTCATGGTTACAAAAAGTCAAAGAAAAAAATTTGAACAAGATACTAAGGTGATCAAGTGAGACATCCTCCTTCATTAAATGTTGTATGAGTTGAAATTACTCTCAGAGCAACAAAAAACTCTTTAAAAATTTAAAAAATGAAAAATAAACATTTAATAAAATAGAGCTCATTGAGTAGAGTCTAACATAAATAAAAATAAACAAGAATAAATATTTTAATAAGCATAAAAAATTTTCCATGATGATGTGACATCATTTGAAATTACTACTAGTTACGAAAGAAAAAATCATAAAGGATAATAAACTATTACTTTAATATTAAAAAATAAACAAAAAAGCTGAAATTAAATAAATTAAAGTAACATAATACAAGTAAATCAAAAATGATGTAAGGATTATAGGAGACAATAGTTAGAGTTTCATACTAATATAACTAAATTATTGAAAAACATTTGAAAAAGTACGATAAAGTTTGTGAGAATCTAAATTACAAGATATTAATGAGATCGATTATGACACCTTGATTGTCAAAATGATGAAATAATTGAAATTTCACATAAAGTATGCTTAAACCTTTAAAAATAAAATATTTCAAAAAAATCTTAAAAATAAATTAATTAGAAAAAACTCATTAAAATAGGAGTTTAGTGATTTATTTCATGTCAATCTAACGATATTTCAAATTAACTACAAATTTTAAAAAAATGGATAAATAAAAATATTTTTAATATTAAGTAAATTTAAATTAAAAATTAAATGTGGTTAATTGAAGCTGCATAATATAACCAAATAAAAGACAAATTGTGACTGAATGTTGCATTGTAAGATATTTAGAATGTTGAGCATAATATCTTTGATAATCAAAACATATATGAATAGAAATGTCTCCTAAAATATGCCAAAATCTTTAATAATATAATATTTAAAAAAATATTAGAATGAATATTTAATTGGATAGTGCTAGTCTAGATGAATCCATTAACATTTTATTTCGTGTCGATCAAGCCTCACTTGAAATTATTATGAGTTACAAAAGATAATAAGAGTAAATAACAATAAAACATTATTTTGATGTTAAGTAAAATATAAAACTGCTAAACTAAGATAAATTAAATTAATGTAATGCAATCAAATAAAAAAAATGTAGATTTTACATGAGAGGAGGGTTAGAGTGTCATCAAAATTTAACTAAATCAAAACAAAAATTTCCAAAAATGGGATAAGTTGTTAGGAAAAGTTGCAATCATAGACAATAAGAAAATCAAGTGTATCACTCTTGATGGTCAAAATAGGTGCAAATAAAAATCCCAAAAAAATGTGCCAAAAATGTAGAAAGTTTTCTTAAAAAAATATAGAGATAAGTATTTAATTTGATAGTGCATATAAAATGTAGTCTAATGAAGGTTGTTTCAGATGGATGCACCTTATTTTGATTTACCGAGAAGAATCAAAATAAATAATCATAAATAAAAATAAATTGTTATTAATTAGGAAAATTTTTATAGAAACTATAATTGGATTAATTAAAACCACTAAACATGACTAAATCAAAGACATTTAACTATAAAATGAGATGACATTTATGTCAAATATTAATACAAAAAATTCAAAATGAAAATGTTAACAAATTGAAATAAATTTTATTTAAAAGCAACATTCTAAAATACTAAGGAGATTGAGTATAACATCCTCGATCATCAAATCAGGTACAAGTCAAAATGACTCTTTAAAGGTGGCAAATTTGATAAAACAAAATATTTACAACGAAAATTAATATATCATAAAAAAGAGTTTATTAAGACGAGTCAACTAATATTTATTTCATCATGATCTGACCTTGTTTCGATTTACTATCAATTACCAAAATAAATAAGCTTAAGTAATTACAAAATATTTTCTTACTAATAACTAAATATAAAATAAAGATGAAATAAGGTAAATTAAAATAACATTAAATGGTCAAAGAAATGTAAAGGTAATAATAGAGGAGAATTAGAGTTTCATAGTAATATAATAAAATAAAAAAGAAAAATTTGAACAAATGAGATTTAACTTTACAAGAAGTTTTTTTTTTAAAGTTAAAATCGATGAAATGAAAATTTCTTAAACATCAAGTTAGGTATTAATCAAAATAGCTCTTAAGGCATGCTAAAAAGTTGTCAAAAATATTTAGAAACATAAAACAAAAATTTAACATGATAAATCTCATTAAGATGTGTCCATTAACGTTTGTTTTGTTGTAAAATAGTCTTCGTTAGGAGTTACTATGAATTACCAATATAAATATAGATAAATTATAAAACTTAATTTTTTAATATTAAGTTAATATATATTAAAGCTAAAATTAATTAATTGAAGCTATGTAATACAACCAAAAAAAATTGATGTAAAATTGATGCAAGAGGAGAATTAGACTTTCATAGAAATATGATCAAATAAGAATATAGATTCCAGTAAGAATATAGATCTATTTCTTTTACCTTACCAACCTTACTGGTTATTGAGACAAAAGTTGATACCATCGAGTGAGACCATTCTATTCCATTGTGAATGAGAGACGTTTTTTTTGTTTTTGACCAAGGTAATGAATTCAAAAGTAGGCTTTTCATCCGCCTTATGCCCCATCACCTACCTTTGCTTAGCTGGGAGTTCCTTCAGTCACTCTCGAGGTGGCACAAATGCAATGGAGCTGAGAGAAGAATGCACACTGCCTACCCTTACCCTAATCGAGTCACTTGATGATTTCGAGATTAGCGAGCATAATGATGCAAATCGAGCTTGAATGAGATTTTGTGCATTATACACTCTTAGTTGTTGAACGACAACCCTCGTTAGTATTTTATGGAACGAGATCCCCACGGACAGAAAAAGATCGTAGTAAGTTTGATTTTCAAACCAATCCATTTCCTATCTTTATTTGATTGACAAATCCTTTATGTTGTAAGGAGTCAATAATCAAATGCTTTGGCACTTCGATGGTCCTACGGAGGGGGCCCCCTCTAGGGAACTTCTTTTGAGCCTAGGAAATCTTTGATGATGTTTAGTCGAACACCTTGGAGAGATAGTTCTCTAACTGAACATGGAATAAGAATACAAAATCTGACCGATCCATATTCAGACCATGAATGTTTAGTCTTGATTGGATTGGAGAGGCTAACTTCTGGAATAATTTGTTTCATGAGCTCTAGAACCTTCCTGCGATATATGGCCAAGCCCATCTTGCTTACTTGTGGAATGGAACCCTCATACCATCAGAGAAACTTCCTTGACTAATAGTGTAGCCAGCACCATTGATATTGATATCTGGGAAGAAGTGAGAAACCCCACCAGGGGAGACCGATAGGAGGAAGGTTTCCAGGAGTGAGTGGGCCTTGAATGATTTCTACTCTAGAAGGGGGTTGCATTCCGAGGGACTTCAAATATCTTCCTTTCTATTATGAATAGTGATTGTATGGCCAACAATTGTGGGTATAATAATTGATGCCTAAGACCAAGTCATTATTATTTCTTTCTTCTCCCTCATGTTTAGTTTTTCAATTTTTCCTGATAAATGATTAGCTACAAAAATATTTTTTTAGTGAATGTGTCATAGGGTGATTACTCCTTTTTTTGCATTTTTGAAATTGGTATTCTATGACCAATATCTCGATTTGAAGTTGAAGTATAAAGGTAATAGGAAATACAATAATGATGAATGGAAAACAAAGTTCACCCTAGAGCAAGATCTACTCAGCCTTATGAGGCACTTAATTGAACCAACAAACCTACACTTTCTTTTCTTCCTTCTTTTCTTTCTTATTCTAGGTTGGTCATGTTAGAATGGACAATTCGTGAATAATCTCATTTGATGGTAAAAGAGGGTAAGTCAACCAATCGTGAGGCATCAAACTAGGGGTCCCCATCCAGTATCATGTATTGCACGGAGGCCCCCTCCCAAAAAATAGAAGTCGAGCTTCTTGATTCAAAGAATGTTGAAAAGCAACACGGCTTTTGAATATATAATGGGTAGTGGGAATCGAACCTGCATCGTTTGCATGGAAGGCTGTCCTTAAAGTAAAGAAAGTTTGGCCAAAGTGTGAAAGGGACCACCCCATCTTTTATGAAATAGGTCTATATATATATTCAGTTGTTTTGTTCACAAACATAAGGCTTCTATATGAGGAAAAGGCCCAAATTGGAGTCTTTATTGGCTGAAGGGCTTTTGGATTAGTGGCGACTGAAAAAGTTATCAAATTTAAATTATAAATGAAACCTAAATTTTGACGATCCATTTCTTGAGTCCTTTCCTGGCCTACTATCGGTTATGAAATATTTCGACTACTTTCTTATCCTGTCATACTCCAAATTCAAAATATAAGGAAATGGTTATAGGAATGTTGAATCAAAATAAAGCAAGATTTTCATTGGAAACAAACGATTTGAAAGAAATAAAAATTCAACATTTTTGAACCATGAAACGCTTGGTTTCCTTCTATTTTGTTTAAATAAACCCAAATATAAGGAATATTTTTCAAATTAGAATCTAAATCAAAGATTTCTTTCCTTCGCCTCATGAATAGGGTCCATGTAGGTGTTAGGAGTAGAGGACCAAATAGGCTTTTAAGATTTAATCAATTTTGAGTGTCTTTCTTGACATTGAACTTCTGCTTTTGAACTTCATAAACATCCAAACTGGAAAAGTACAATCTATAAATCGAGCATGGGGGCTACTTGATTTGATATTGGATTGGAATTGGAGAAAGTTTGCAAATACTTTAGTTGATTCGATTCTATGAGACCAAATTCAATTCTCATCTCTAACATCTTAAAAGAGTCTATGGTTTCAAAATTGCATGCCCAATTGGAGAGCCAACAGCTAATATATTCCACTTATTGAACAATGTGATTTGTGATGCACTACTAGCTCTTTTTAACCCCAAAGGCTAAATTATATGGTAGAGAAGGATTTCATCAAAACTTGCCCATGAGATTTCTTCAAACCCAAATCATTTCCCTTGCACCAAGTTCGCAAGGAATTCTATCCAAAAGAATAAAAATGAATTCAAACAGGGAAAATTTTTTTATGGAATAAAAAGATCTATTTATCGAGCTCTCTGTCTTCAGGGGTGAGCAAAATGTCGATTTGGCCAATCGCCCTCCTCATTATAGTCCTCCTAGAGTCCAATGCATTTCGTCGATTTATTGGTGAACAAAGAAAAATCTTACAAGCCCCTGACTTTGTTTCTCCTCTGTAGTTTCAGGTGAATCAAAGAACCTACTGGGAGAAGAGTTTTCTTTTGTGCAATACTATTGGATAGAACATTATTGATAAATCCTCACCGTCATCATATTCGAATCAAGATTTTTCTATGGTGGCCAAATAGGTCAACCTTTCGAACTGCTACTGAATCCATGGGCAGGCAAGAGACAACTTGGCAACATTTTGCAAGTTCATTACAATTAGTAGTTTTTTTTTACTATCTAGATAGCATGAGTGAAAGCTATTTCAGGTGTGACATGGACTGGGGTCCAAAATCAATATGTTGATGCATAATTCCGAATGCCAACTAGCCCAGCGGACAAGGATCTTGTCCTAATCTACTCTTGTGGCAATCTATTTGATTGTATCTAAAGGGCCACTGAATTGAGATCTAGGATATATGGTTCTAAGTCATTTTGTCTATTATCAAAGGGCTCAACAGTACCAATTCACCAAGGAAGGGAAGAACTATCTCGTGAATCGAGATTGTGGAATCCAGTGGATCTTATTACAGCTGCACAGGTGAAACGACTCATGAATGCTAATGATTGATCATTTTCTATCTAAGGGCCACTCAAGGCAAGTAGTAGCACTGGCACATCAGTCAGTTTCTTGACTCACTTCGATTGCCATTTCTCCTAAGTCGCATGTCTCAGCTTCAGGGGGTTCTATCAAGGAATATGCTTTTTCTTGCTTGAGTGGAAATAAAAAAAGAATAGTGAGTTCTCTCATTTTTATGGCAACCTCTAAAATGGTGAGGTCCGATCTCGATGCCTCTGTGCAAACCACACCCATCTAATATGTAAAATAATTTGGAAATAAAAAATCCCTCTTTTTTTACTACTCAGGTTTTGAAACATTTCAAAATCAAGAAATCTCTATAGGGTCAAGTGCTATTAAACAAAAATTAGTCAATTTAGATTTACAAATTATTATAGATAATTAATAGGTAGAATGGAAGGAATTAGTAAACAAGCATTATGCTCAATTTTGTTTCTAAATTGGAATAAAAGGGAATTCTATCAATCAAGATCCCAAGAGGGGGTGTTGCTCCAAATTTTGAACTCAATCATGGGTCATTTCTTCCTATCAACCTTTTTCCTTGCACAACCCCCTGAGTGATCGGTGCAATGATTAGGCATCTTTGTTTGATGCACCATTGAAAAGAGAGTACTAGTGGAGGGACGATTTTCATGAAAGGAAAGCAGTCAAGCCACAGGAAGAAGAGAAGAGATCATTGGTATTGATGCTTCAAAGATTCAATCTAACAGAGTAGGGAGTTTGGTCAGAGTCTTTGAAGGCAATACGTCTCAGAAATTCTTCCATCTGATTCGATAAGCTTGTAACGAGGGCCTATCAATCGAGCTTTTTTGGAACGATCTGCTTTCAACAGTTAGATCATTGTCAGAGATATCTTCTTTTCTACTAAAAGGGGGCTAGGGCCAGGTCATTTTTCCAATGGCTAAGTCCCTAGAAGCTCTTGAACTTGGGCAGGCAAGAGACAACCTGATGAACTAAAATTAGTACCCATCTAAAAGATTTGATAACCAAAGGCAATTCATCCTTTGAATATCCTTGGCAGTGCTAATCACTATTTTCCTGTTGTTCGGTTCCCACCACGATCAAGTTCTTATGAACAATCATGGTTGGAGGAAATCTTATTTTCACTTTTGGTCTCAACAAAAGACAAGAATCAAAACAAAAGAAAAGGGATGAAACAAGAGAATATGGAATCAGAGCTTTTGATCCATGATATAATTCTTGCTAAAGACTTCCATTTTTTTAATGGGAACAAAAAAACGGGAGGGTACCACATTGGGCAGAAGACTGTCCAAAAAGCGAAGGTGAATCTAAGCCAGGGCTCTCTCTAGAAAAAAGGCACTTCTTGGGATCTTCTAAATCAGTTAGGTTGTCGGTGCTCCCATGGATCTTGGGTGATGGAAGAAGGTGGCCAGAAGTGACAAGCAGTCGTAGTCAAAGCTCTTGGCTACAGAGCAGTGCTTACCAAGAAGGAAAGGGCCTTCGCTACTTGAGTCGTATATGGGGGAACTCGCATGTGCAGTTCTGAGGGGGGGGGGGGAAAGCTAGAAGGAGCCATCTTTTCTTGTGAACCACCTAAAGTTGCAACGTTTTGGGAATCAAAGAAATGCTTTGAAAGCTAAGGTGGAATACCATTCTTAGAATTCTTGTGTCTAGGGATTCTTATAGTTTCAGACAATCTAGCTACACGTTGAACATATTATCTAAAATATCCCAATCCCTTTTTGCCAAGACTCTCATAAAAATATGCCACTGATGTGGGTAAAGCTGAACCCAGTTCCGTATCAACTAGTTAGAACATCCTAGTCAAGGAAAACAGAAAAAGGACGTCTTTCTCAGCTAAAAGCCAGAAAGCTGGGCTAGTGGCAAAGAAAAAAAACAGTAAGTCAATTAGTTTGAGTAGGCAGATTAGTAAGGAGGCTAAGAAAAAGTTCATATTACTCAGTCGTGCTTAAAGAAGAGCAAGAAAACAAAGAAAAAGGAGGGTGGAATGCCCCCATAGCTCTTAATCAATCATAAAGCCCACAAAGAATTGAAAGAACCCATTCAGGAACATTCCTTTCCTTTTTTACATGTAGAGGAGGAGGACTTGGAGGAAAATGAAAAAAAAATGAATCTACCTTCTTTTTCCTTTCAAGAAAAATTCACTAATCAAAATAGAAACAAAAAGGTAATTTCATTCACAGATATTTTGATTGACCAATCAGAATTGTCTTCCAAGACTTATAGTTCTCTCAGAAGGTCCGATATACATACATTATTGGACCTTTTGAATCATAGTCTCCAAGGTGTCTTGGGGTGCAAATGTCATTTTGTTGTATAGGAATTGCAAGTTTTCCTAATGCATATCCCTTTTTTGCACAAGTTTACAAAAATCCCTGAGAAGCAACTGATCGAATTGTATGTGTCAATTGCCATTTAGCTAAGAAACCTTCCTAGTTTCGAAGATTTTCTTGGGAATCCTACAAGATCAATTCGTTCTTTTTTCTCTAACAGATGGTCAGAACTTTATATGGTTAGGAAGAAGTACTTCATTTCTAGGGCTTGAATCCTAATACTTCTTAGGCAAATGGATTCGCACTACTCGATATTATCAACGTAGGTGGAGAGCACCCTTACCTTATGCTTTTGGACTATGAGATAAGGGTGTCCCGCTTCTTAAACAAGCTAGTGAGAAATCCATTCATTCATTCTAGAGGTCCAGAGCCTTCTAGATGGATTCCTAGTGACTAACTTACGTGATAGATGACTGATTAGCTGACTTTGAAAATGGTTTGAGGATCATCTCTCTCAAGTATATGATGTCTTCCCCAGAAGGGGCCCCCTTAGCCCTATAACAGTCAAAGCTGTATGCCATCTTTTGATTCATTTGATTAATAGTTGATCAATTTGGTTGACGTCTGCTATTTATGAGAAAAGGGAAAACTCCGCTTTGAAAGAAAAAGACTCTCTTTGTTTTCCTTCACTTTCGAAAAGTCCGACAAAGACCATTCATAGAGAGAACTCAAAAACCTCGAGTCTCAGCTCTCCTACAGGGATGTCCACCCTAACTCAAATTCCAAAATAACTAGATTCATGAAACCACTATTTAATAAGAAGGGATGAGCCAGTGGGAAATGTTGAAACCCTTTTTTTTGTGGGATAATTCAGAATCAAAATATAGCCATTAGAACTTGTTCAAGTGGGGGACAATCACCAAAGAGGCAAATCCTATTTTCCAAAATAGGAAAGGGAGAAAGTGGAACCCTTAGACGAAGAGCTAGTGAATTGAGGGGTTTACCTTCACCAAGATTGTAATGAAACTAAAAGAAATTGAGGCCAACGAGAATGAGGGCCATTTTGCGAAAGATCCATCAGCCAAAATAACCTATACACCACATTGAGAAAGTTCAACCAACCATTGTCTTCTTCGCAAGAGCTATCATCAAAATCCACCTTTGTTAATGACATTATATACAAAATTCTGTCTCACCCGAGTAGAAAATCAAGAAGATATAGACTTTCCTTCGAGCACTTCCACCACACCATTGCTTCCTTTTTCACCAAGATCGACCCGGCCGCCGCCCTTCGTTGCATCAATAGCGATTCTAGATGCTCACCAAATATGAAACAAACCAGAGCTTATTTGTATTCCTCAAAATATCATTCTATTCAAAATGAAAAAGAAAAGGGGGCTCATTCACTGATGCAAGGGAACAGGGTGCGATGGTGTCACATGTTCAAAAATGGGTAGGGCGCTCTAGCTTTTCTAACTCTGTTTGTAACATACTAAAGCTAAATCTCAAACATGAGAATCAAATATTGGAGAGAAAGAGACCACTACTTTGCCTCTTTGTTGGACCGTCGATGCAAACATGGTGGTCTCTTACCAGGATCAGTAACCAATTCGAATTTGGATCATGACATGTCGGTTCTAACAATGAAGTTTGATGTGAAATCTCTTTGTAAGACTTTGCCCTTTCACTTCATTGATCTGTAGTCAATCAAAATGAAAAAGAATGATGTTGATACTTCCACATATTATGGGTCACACACCGATATAGTCAATGATTGAGGGACAGAGACTAGAAGAAAGAAAGAGACTAGACTCATGACTCTCAGGAAGGACAAGTGGCTGAAAATCATGAATCTCGATCTTTCTTCTCTTATTCTAGCCTATTGTGATGCTGATAGTTGGATTTAGACATGAAAAGGATTAGGATAGGAAGCAAAAGTGTCAGAGTTGAAGTTCCAACCAAGTTGTTGGCATTTGGAGTCATCAAATTTTAGAAGAATATCCCCTACTCTTTATGTCTTAGAGGGAAATAGAAGGCCTAGAGATCTTCAATGTTGTTTGACCATATGATATAGGTGGTCAAGATTTTTGTATGTTTAGGAGGCACTTGGGTGATTTCCAAGACATTGTTAGAGACCTAGGGTTTGGCCAGCCATGCAATGTCTTAACATTCATGAGATTTCCTGAAGAACCATGATCAATCGTGATCCAATTCATTCTAATGCTGTTGCTTTCCACAATGACATATAAGGAAATGGTTTTTTATAAAACAGTTTTCTTTTATGTCAGATCTATTTGGTATCTGGTTGTCATAACCAAGGCTTGTGACAACAAAAGGCTAATAATAAACCTGAATGGTCCTAGCAAGAAATATATCAAAGAGTTGGGGCCACCCAATCTATTCAATAAAGGTACGAATACACCAAATTTCTAATAAAGGGATTGGTAACTTGTATAAAGTATATCTAAGGGCTACCAGTTCCAATCAGAGCCATCGAGTTGGCCCAACCAGAAACTAGAGCCATCAAAGCATGCACAAAGAAAGAATAATACATCATACTGAGGCATATATGAATACATGAAGACAACCTAACATATAAAATCATCGTTTTCTTTTTTCTTTTTTGATATTTTTCCTGGATAATCATTTTATGAACCGTCATAACAATAAAAACCTTTTCCTGAGCCTAGCTTCAAATCTACTCCTCCTTTTTCATGGTATGGGAATCCTTGACATTAACAGAGTGTGAGATTTTTGGATTCTCTATCTAAACTCCATATTTCAAGTGCAGGCCTCTAGATAGAGAATGAACAGAGACTAGAGCTGCTTTGTCCACAGAGTGCTTGACTGATATCAATACTGGGGTTTAGACTTACATGAATAAGTTTAGTGAATGTAGATCCCCAGAGGGGGCCCCTCGACTTCCACTTTGGGGAGCTCCACTAGAGGGACTTTAGTCTAAGCAGTATGATTCCTCACTTTTGGAATTGATTCTATCCCGGGTCAAGTAAAAACTGCACCCTTCACTACGAGCTGCTGTTCAGTGTGAGATGATGGGAAGAAGGTAATTTGTCGTGCTTGTTTAGTGTGACTGTCTCAGTTTGAGTTCCTGTACTACTTCATGGTAGTACCTGCTCAAGTTTAAAAACTATAGAATTGAGGAAAGACCTCTGGGGAATGCAACATCTTCAATTAGAAATTTCTAGCAAGGGTGCTTCCAACCAACCTAAGAGGCACATGCTCTTAGGAAGGTAAAGGAACTCACCACAATGGATTCTGGGGAAAAAGCAAAATCGAAGTGAGAGCTACTTCCACTTGTTAGGAGTAGGGGCCAAAAAGGATCTGAGTGGCAGAGTTTAGTGAAAGAGAAAGTGACTCGAAGATAGGAGAGAAGTTCCAGCTATCAATTCCTTTACTTTACCCTGGGAAAGGAATGTATGAAAAGGAAGGCTATTCAAGCAATTCCATTGTGGGCTTGTGCACCATTTTGGTTCTCTACTATAGCAAATCAATTCATTGACAGTAGGCATCCCTCTTCGTTATGTCCTTTCCCCAAATGCAAGCATTATCTGTAATGATTGGGCATAAGATCGAGGACTTAGATCGAGATGAAGACAAAAAAGTTTCTATGGTTCGAAGTACTCTTTATGGAGCAATCAGACATAAAAGGATACCGAATCATAAAATTTGAATGTTGTTGATGAGGACCACGTGACCCGCTCCCCTGCTTTGTCGTTCACTCTCCAAAGTGGACCTTTTTTTTGGGTTAAGTCTCCTATGAACTGCTAATTCTGCTAAACGTGTTATTTGATAGAATCAGTTTTGCTGGGTTGTGGAGGCGGTTGGCAACCCCCAAAACAACTCTAGTGTCGTGTTTCGCTAACAAGTGGTTAAGAAAAACCTCACCTTTATCAACTTGGATCCGACTCCTATCTCTTCCAAAGCTGCCGAATCACTCATGCTATGATCATCTACATCCCAGGCTTGTCAACCTACCATTCATTGGAAATTGAGACAAACTCTTAATACTAGATAACGCTCTTCCCGCTTCCTCCTTTTGATATTGAGTCTCTAGCCTTAGCCCTCCTACCAGTCTTTATCTCTTGCAAGAAGGACAAGAAACACTACGAAACTATTGAAGCATGCCATTTGAATCAATTCTTCACTCGGATGCTCTCAATCTCAAAGTGATGCTGAAAAGGGGGGCCCTTTCTCAAAGGATGATATGATTGTCAAGGCGGAATGAGATGCCTTGGCAGTACATCAAACTGATTAAGAAGAAGTTGAATTCTCTTCCTTAAAGGTTGGGATTAGACATGAAAAAAGGTGAATGACAAAGCATCTAGAAATAACCAATTAATATGAGGATTGTTCTCAATTGAATTAGCAACCCTTGGTATAGTAATTGGTGTGAAAATCACCTTTGTTGGGTTGGGATCTTTTTTGTTGTCGAAGAGGAGTCAGTGCTCTTGTCAATTACTAATGTGTCCATAAACGAGCGATGATTGTTGAATCAGCTCTGACAGAATCAATTATGAGTGACCGTATTGATTACCCAAGAGATTCTTTCTTGCACTCCTTTTGAATATTGAATTAAGCCTAGTTTTCCCCTATTATTTCCAATTGAATATTAGATATGATAAGAGCAAGGACTTTACAAGATAGACTTCTTGAGAGACAAACCAGGCTACTTTCTAGAAACTAGAAAGATAAAGAGGATAACTTCTTTTCTGATATTGATTGATATATGATAGGACCATAGGATAAAAAAGTAGATTGTTCCACTCTAGCTTCTGTTTGAATAAGGTCCCACATTGAATCTCAAATCGATCTTTGCTACATGCTGCTTTAGACACAGAAGTCGAAGAAAGAGAGAGTGAGAAGTCAAGAGTGGACTATATTCAACTAGAGTGATTAGTATTAAGTTCCAATCATCTCGACCTATGAAAGAGTCAAACCATTTTTTGCAGGTGATCGGAGCCCAGCATGCAATGTTTCGTGGTAAGGTCACATGCATTACAAGCTCCAAATTAGGGCTTTCCAAACTCATCTTTGGATTCATTGAGAAGACCTCAATTTTCTTTTTCTATGCAACTTCTTTTTCTTTGATTCTTTTCTTCATTTTGTTAACCCGTTCTTCATAGAATCTTGACAATTTTAGGAAGTCGACAATAACAACTCTCTGCTGAAGGAAGAAGTGAATTGTTGGAATGTCGGGCGAGATGAGCTCAAGGACTCAAATGCTCAAGGCAATGAGCTCAACCCTTTTCAAGTGGAGGCTCACTCTATGTAAAAAAAGAAAGTCTCACAGCTAAATAATGGAAATTCCATAAAACAAAGTGTTGTGATGAATGAATTGCAAGTGATGAAAGCCTCTTGGACAAGAGAGGAAGAAGTCATTTCCCTAAGAAAGTAGCTATATAGGGCCACTGGCAATCAGTAGTTAAAGGATCACACTCAGAAGCTTCGATCTCAGATCTATCACCAAATGATAGAGGCGAGTAGGATGGCTCAAGTCGTTGATGAGATGTTCCCAAATGAGAGGAGCTCGAGCAAAATCAAGCCTCAATTCCCACTCTATTATCTGACGAGCCATTTGAATCGTTTAAAGAGAGGGACTTGTTCACCAAGCAGCAATCTGATGCTTTGTTTGAGGGCTTTGTGGCTGCAATTTGCTCGACAAAAGGAACTTCTAACTGTCAATAAGCCAGAATAGATCTCTAGTCAGAAGCCTTCAAGATGGAGACCACAGATCTAATAAAAAGAAGCCTACCTTGTCCACTTTCAGCCCTTCTTCTTAAAGCCCCACTCTAGCCTGCTCCTTGATCTGTCTTTTAATCAGCTCCCTATTCATCTTCCATTTTTCATAGATAGGTTTTGGGAATGTCTCTCTTCGCTACTCCCTTTTTGAATGAAGAAGATGTAGGGCCTGATTCACTAAGTCATCTTTGCCTAAGACTTGTCTTCTTTCTTCTTTCCCTGCTCTAATCTCTGACCTGTGGGCATCCATTTGTGACAGTAGATCTTCCTTCTTAAGGCTTCTATGATCCTTTTTTTGCCATGTCGCAAGTGCAGAATCATTGTCATGACCAAGTTTGCAGCATTTGCTGCTGAATGTTGGAGGATTCAATGGTACCAAATCCTGCCATCGCCCAGATGCTCCCTTGGTAGGCTGGAGCCCCCTCTTGGTATCTTGATTGGAATGAAGGTACTGGAGGGGATTGAGATGGAATTCATAACTTGCATAATCTAATGAATTGCATCGATATCTTTGCCCAATCATTCTCCAATGTTCTTCAGCTTTGAGCCTGGTTTTGCTCAGGGCATCAAGTTGGTCTAGTCTAAGACGGGTTCCTTCTTTATCTAACAACCAAGTTGTCCACATTGCATGCTTGGTTGGCTTCCTAACCTACATTTTTGAGCCCAAAAGGTACGTAAGCAGAATATACCTGTTAGTGTGTTGAACATTGTTATTCAACTTTTGAGGCAAGATTGATTCTATTATATAATTGAATAGAATATCCATCCATCAAATAGAAAATCAAGGGCATGATCTTGTGATAGGAGTCGATCATGAGTTAACAGAATGGCAGGGAAAGCCTTCTTTTGGACATGCATCGTTTAGGTTCCTGAAGTCAATGCAGACTTTGATATGTCCATTCTTCTTCTATACAGGAACAATGTTGGCGAACCATTTTGGTGTATTTGACTTCTTTGAGAAAGCAAACCTAGAAGAACTGATCAATCTAAGTAATGAAAAGTGGGAGGATTTCAGGGCGATATCATCTGGGAGCTTGCTTGATGGGAGCAGCATCGCCTTTTATAGCGAAGTGGTGCACTGTAATTATTGGATCAAGCCCAGGCTCACTCTAAGAGAATTGAATATATAAATATATATATATTCTTATATATATTCTATTATGCATCAATTACTCTTTTTTTCCTAGTTAGCACTGATGAACACAGACCTTGGTTCTTCACTTGTGCCAAGGTTGATTTCCACCAGCTCATCAACCTTGACCACCGTCTTCTAGTTGCAAGGGAGCAGATTGAACTTCTTTTTATTTAGTGAAAAAGATTGAGGATACTTTTTTGATGAGCTGCCTTCTCGAATTGCTACCATGTGAATGCTTGCTTGATAACCCAAATTGTGTGTTCCAGATTTGAGTTCTCCATCATGACACAAGACCAATGTGATAGGGTGAACATGTGTTCAAATGGTTTTCCCCTTCATCTGCTCAACCCTTCACTTGGACATAGCCCATTTCTGTCATAAGGTGAATTGCTTTCTAATCATGCAGCAAAATGGGGAGTTATGCTTCACGACCTTCATTATTATCGAAAGTTGTGGGAATGAACCTCAGACTTTCATAGAGGAGAACGTATAGGAGGACATGTCTAGTGATAGGGTGTCTCCCCTTCCATCTTCTCTCCACCTAACACATGAAACTCTCTTTTCTTGCAACAAGTCGAACTGCTGCTCTCAAATTGTTCTTGTTAGGCTTTCTCTTTCCCAGCTGGCTATGGGGTAGACATCACACCACTAGAATGAAATTCCTATGGTTACCTAAGAATATGATAAGACTGATTGCAAAGGTCGTTTTTTGAGACTTGTGGAGTTTTTCAAAGCAAATTTGAACCTACAAATATTCCAATTATGAGTTGGGCACTTTCACCATTCAGACATGGATGGGCTAACGAGTGAACTAATCAAAATAGTCCCCCCACCAGTGCTCTTCTCTTTTTTGAAGCATAACAGTGGCCACCTTAGTGCTAATTTTAGACCTAAATCTTGGGTCAGGTTGCTTCATTGAGTGAAGGGAAAGAAGTCAAACTCACTCCATCCAAAGTCCCCAGACTTCATATTCCTCATTTTGGCAAATCCGATTCGTCGTGAGCATATTACTTAGCAGTGAACTGTCAGACCCAAATCTGGGTCTAGGAAACAACCTCGAGCGACACTCACTATTGTTTCTTGACATTCTATAGATCTCAAAAGAAATGAAAAACCTCCATCCAAGCATCATAAGTTGGGATAAGCTAGAATCGATAGGATACACCGTTTCTTTGCCTTCTCAAAGAATTATCACCATTGTTAGATGTCTACTTCGATCAACCCATCAGAGATAGACTCAAGTCGACTTTCTGGGAGTCTTATTCGATGACCCAATGCCTTCATAGAGTTTCATAGAGTAGTGATACGTATCTTATAAAAGCTGACACAATCAATAATAGGAATATGACAACTCTGAGACAATCTTTCTCGAAAAAAACAAAATGAAAAAGGCAATTAGAGACCCCAGTAGTCCTAGTCGATCAAAAAAGAAACTCCAGATATTTGCTATCTTTCTCTTTGAATAAGATCTCAATTGTAGCTATAGGCAGAAGTAGTATAACCAGGTAGGATGGATCCGATGTTGAATCAAAAGAATGAAAGTCAATCTTGGCTCGATATGAAAGATGACCAGCTCTACAACTTTGGTGCCTAATATTCCAACAGACCAGTCCATTATTCACACAAACCCTTCAATGTGTGTCCCCCCTTTGATGGTTGTAGAGTGGCCTTCGAAAATATGGTTAGAAATCAACTAAGATATTAACTCCTGGTGCTAACAGCCTATGAATGTGTGCTTGTTGAAAGTAACACACATTCATGCTACCAGAGAGCGCTCATCCAACATGGCATGAATCACCGAATGTCAAAAGATGCTTAGCCAGAAGCTACGACGGATAGGTCTTGACTAGGAAGCAAGCTAGCCATTAAGAATAAGAAATGGAAATGGCAATATGAAATAAGAATAAGAAATTCCTGCTGAATTGTCGAGACTCAATAGAGTTTAAGATTATTGCATCTTCTTCAAAGGGTATCTTGAACCAATTGAGTAGTTGTTTTTGGATTAGTTCTTGGGATTTCGATTTTTGTGATTGAAGGGTTTTCATGAAAAGATGAAGATGCCTGCCAGATTATACTAAGGGATAGGGATAATTCCCATAGTTTATTGGTCATTGTTGAATTCTATGGTGGCGAACTCAATGGAGCCTCAATCAGAAGCATGTCCGCTGAAATTGTTGGATGTACTGACCTTGGTCATGTCAGAGTGTACCCCCTCTGGGGATTCTTTAATGTAATGATGGGCTAGGTGTGTAGTACTTATCTAATAATCTCCCCAATTCCTTCGATTATAAGATTCCTGGGCCAAATGTGTCTATAAAAACCATACCAAAAGAATGGTTTCTACTCTACTCTATTCTAAAACACATTGAGCCCTATGTAGTGTCTGGTTGAAACAAAATCAAAATGAGGAGAAGAATCGAATCAGATATATCCAATTCTATCCAATTTGGATTGTATGGAATTCGACGACATGGCCAAACCCCTTTTCATTCAAGAAGAAAAGCCCATGAATTATTTAATTACTTAGTAGTCCTTTTAGTTTATTGGACATATTTTGATTTGTGTTTGGAGGGAGTAAAGTCAAAAAGATTTCTTGGTTTCAACTAACAATTCATCACCCTGTAAATCCGACAATCAACTTTGGCTCACTCTTCTTCCCACTACATTAGACTAATCAGCTACTATTTTTACTCGATTGCTAAGCATTCAAAAATAGAAAGTAGGAATCCTGAGAGTTTTCATCCAAATAGAAATCTTCGTATCTTCTTCAAATCCATCTTCTAATACAATTTCATTTTGATAGAGACGAGACACAAAAGAGAGCACTAGATCTTCCAAGAATGGTAGAGCAACTCTTCCACTTGTAGTCCACCAGGAAAAAACCTTAAGTTTCGTCTGAGCTCAGGCTTTCTCTCATACATTTATTTTATTAGTTCATGGTTCGATATTCTTGTCTCCTTGGCGTAGAGGAACCACACCAATCCAAACTGAATTTGCTGGTGAACTAGCTTCTCCCAGATACAACAATGTGTCCTCACGCACCATTTCATTTGGAATGAGATCGCCTTCTTAAGTTTGTATCTGGTAGGAGTTCGGGTCCAAAAAAGATTCATGTTTGGTTTGGCAATAGATATGAGAGATTTGAAATGAATGAAAAGAGAATCTACTTTCATGAAATGCGAGACTATCAAAGGAGGGTGTACTTTTTTAAGTAGTTGTGCATAGTTTTCTCCTTTCAAGTTTTGGTGAGGGGAGGCTTGGTGTAGGGAGGAACAAGCTTGGATAGTGGAATACCCCTCTCTTCAAACTCCTTTTGCATTGAGAACACAAGAAAAGAACACTCAGAGGGAATGTGGAATTACTTTTCTCTTGAGATGAAGTTCACCGTAACAAATAGTGGTGTACTGTCTTGTGATAGGAAAGGAAGGACTAGGCTGTCGAATGAGGATTGGCTGAGGGTACTTCCATCAAACATTTTGGCTACTTTTTATTGGGTCTTTACAATGTTTTTCCTAAAATTTTTCATTTTCATCAATAGTGGGATTGTAGGAAGGAATTCTAGATTCTATTCTATTACATAACCAATTTTCCTCTCAATAAAGCAAAGTTTATGGGTTTAGAGGGACTTTTGCTAGATTGAAATTCAGGTATGAGATGAAGGGTGTTGGAAAAGAGTTGCTTTGAGGAAGTCAAAATCCTGCTTTCATTTAAGGTTTTGATGGCCCATCTTTTTGTCTCGGTAGAGTCTTTGAGTGGCATGGTCATTGTGCTTTCATTTTGGAATATGAATAAAAAATATATACATAATGCTCGACGTTAGTGGGAACCCTGATGTGACCTTGGATTGGCTGACTCCTATTCTATTGATTAGAGGCATCCATCAGTGCCACTTTGATGAAGTCAAAAATGTGATTGAGAGGCCATAATTGTAAGACATATATAGTCCTTGTTTTATATCAATGAGGTGTTCTTAATTGCTTTCATTTCTCTATCAGAGGTGGAATAGAATAAAAGAACATGATTGAAGGGTAATGATCATACATCTGTAAAACCATTAATCCAAGAGCTACAAAATGAATTAGAACCACATATCCCAGAACTACAAAATGAATTAGAACCATATATCCCAAAACTACAAAATGAATAAGATTTTGAACCAAGAGAACCCATATTTAATGCAATGGGTTGCTCATTTTGAGTCATACCATCTATGCCTAAAATAAGTTTGCTCCCCTGCCCCTTCTTGTGATCCGGCAAGAATGGGAATGCAAAACGAGGAATTGATCTCACTGAAGGAACGAGTTCACTGGGATGTTTGGAGCTGAAGTATCAGACATCATTCACATATTTTGAAAATTTTTCTTAATTTAACTTTAATATACATATATATATACTTCATAATAAAATAATAATTTCTTCCTATTTACCCTTATTTTATTTATTAACTTATAATAATTCCAAATGTGGGTAGATCATGGCAAAAAAGATGTTATTAGAGTAGCCTTGATGAGCTATATTTAACTAAATATTCATTTTTATCTTGTTAAGTATTTTATTTATTGAGTTTTAATATTTTTTGTGAGACATTTTTATTCATGCCATATTTTGCAATGATGGTGCTACACTGGTACTCCTTATTATCTTGTAATGTAGCTTTGTCATATAGTTTATTTTATTTCTTCAAATTATTGTCATTTTTTTTGTTTAATTTTTATGATTCCGTGATACTCCTCCCATATGAGACTTAAAATACTTTTGTTTGATTGTATTAAAATTATTTAATTTATTCATTTCAACTTTAACAAATATTTAATTATTATTGAAATGATAATTTGTTAATATTTAGGTTTAATTTCTATGTTAATCCATAGTAATTGAAAACAAGTTCCCATGGAGTCAAAAAATGCTATTGAACTAATCTCGAGGAGCTCTTTCGAAATTGTTATTCAATTGATGATCTAGGATGTTATATTCATTATCCTTAGAATTTTCGAACACTACTTTCTTATAATTTATCTCATTTTTTCAAATTAATTTCTTTGTTTTTTGATATATTAGTGTATTACTAAAACACTTTACTCATTTGATCTTTATATCCCATTGATTTAGTCTTGTTATATGACTTGAACATATCGTATTTCATCTTCAACATATATTTAATTAAAATTATTATAATAATATATTATTATTCATTTTTTTCTTTAGTATGTAGCTAAAGTCTAAACTGTGTTTGATCAAAACAAAACAAAAGTTGTTAGACTCACCTCGACAACCTTTATCCAGTTAACTATTAATCTTTATATTTTTAAATATTTTATTTTAAATAGTTTTGCATGGTTTATGAGAATGTTTTATTTGAACATGATTTGATGAATGATGATATTAGAGTTGATAATCTTAGTGTGTTGGAATGCATTTTTGTAATATAACATATCTCAATTTTAAAATGTTTTTAATTAAACTTGTTGGTGGTTATGAAACTCTAAAGCTTTACTCATCAAGCCTATACATTGTTTTTCTAGATTTATTACATTGTTTTAATTTATGTAAATTCACTATTATTTTATATTTAACAAAAATTTTAAAAAATAATTTATTATTGTTTAAGCCTACATTCACTCAAAATTTGCAACCAAATGAACTTTTCTAGACTTGTCTCAGTGACCTCTATCTCATTAATTTTTGTATTTTAAAATACTAAATTCTTTTGGGTTTTGACATTCTTTGTGTCATATAGATTTGCACTTCATTTGATGATTAGGAATGTTACACTTGACATCCTTAATATCTTTGAATGCATCATTCTAGTTCATTTTATATTATCTTATAAAATGTTTTGCTTCAATTTAGTTTTATTACTATGAAAATCTAATTCTCGAATCATGTTACCCATATAGCACTTTCATTTTGACATATTTTATCTATTTAGTTTCTCTTATTTCAACATTGATATCTATTTACTTAACATTAAAATAAAATTTTATTATGGTTTTTTACTTTTTTTTGAAAATTTGATGTAATTCTGAATGATGTCTAATGGAGTTGAAGCAAGTATCAATTGACACATCTCAATGATTTAAATACATATTTTTATAATTTTAAAAAAATTTCTAACATTTTTTGATAATTTATGAGATATTTTGATTTTTTCCAGATTTGACAATAGTGGATGTTACATTTGATCTCTTTAGCATCTTGAAATGCTTTTTCTTCTATACTCTTTTGTTTGAATTTTTTGCTTTCCTTCGATTTTATTGCTATGAAACTCTAGTGTTTCTCTTATGTTACAATTATATAATTTTTATTTTTCCAAATTACTTTGCATCATTTTATCTAATTCTAACTTCATTATGTCTTTACTTAATATTAAAATACTAATTTATTATCATCCATTCCAATTTAATTTTTTAATTTGAGTAATTCAAATAAGGTCCAATTGAGAGGAATCAAACATCATTTGGCTAATCTAAACATGCTCTTTCAATTTAAATTTTTTTAACATTTAAATATTTTATTTTTTTAGTTTTTTACTCTTTTATAAGGCATGTTTATTCATACCTTGTTTGACCATTGAGCGTGTTGTGCCCAGTTATCATAGTATCTTAAACTACAAATACTCATCGCAATTTATCTCATTTTTCAAATTTGTTTTTTTGTGTTATATCAACACATATTTCTAATTATCTTCTCATCTATTGTTTATATGATTTTCATTTAGATATATTGCATTATCTTAATTAAATTTTTTTAGATTTTAATTTAATGTTATTTAATATTAAAATAACATTTCATTACAATTTATATTATTTTCTTTCATAAATCATAATAACTCTAAGAAAGGTCCAACCAAGAACGAAAAATAGTTAGACATGAATCATTTTTATATTCTTATTATTTTCTTTTGTATTGTTATGGCAAGCTTTATAAGTTTTTTTCATACCAGATTTAATGATTGAAGACTTTTTATTCCATCCACTTAGTATCTTAGAATGCACCTTTCTTGTAAAATTTATCTATTTTTTCTATCTTTTTCTCTTATTAGTTTATATTATTATGAAATTCCAATAATTTTCTTTGGTCACTTTTACATCATATTTATTTTTCTATAATACATAGGTTTAAATTGTCTCCTTTCAACTTAAATATGCATTCAAATAATAATAAAATATAACAATATTATTATTTATTGTTAATGACATTGGAAATTTATCATAACTCCCAATGAGGTTGGCTATGAAGAAGCAAAAATTATTTGTCTCACATCAATGAGCTCTATCTAATTAAATATATATATTTTATTCGTAAGTGTTTTATTTTATAAATTTTTAGCATCTTTTATAAGTTATTTCAATTTTTACATGATTTGATGATCAAAGATGTTACACTTGGTCTCCTTAATGTTATACAAATGAGCATCTCTATGCAATTTTTCTCATTTCTTCAAATTGTTTACTTTGAATATGTTATACTAATGTACAGTCATAAAACTCTTACATCACAATAATTTTGATATATCACTTTGCATCAATTTGCAATGTTTTAGCCCTAATGTATATCTACTAAATATTTATAAAATAATTTCTTATTATATATTCTTACAAATTTTTTCATACCAAATTTAACAATCAAGGTTGTTACACTAGGTCTCTTTATTGTTATGGAGTACATGTTCATCTTATTATTTATCACATTCCTTCTAATCTTACTTTTTTATTTGTTTTTATTCCCCTCGTGTGTGAGCTTTACCGTACTTTGATTTTGTTATCAAATATCACTTTAATTTATTTTGATTTTAGTGTTAATATACGCATACATAAGCTTAAATTTATTGTTTATTATTATGTAGTATTTCCAATTTAAGGTTTGATTGAGACAAAGCAAACATCTTTTGATTGGTATCAAGGAAGTCTAACCAATTGAAATTTCACTTTTATATTCCAATAGTTTTAATTTTCTAGTGTTTATGCATGCTTTAGTAGAATATCAATTCATATCTTATTTGATATTTGAAGTTATTATACTGGATTCTCTTAATATCTTGGAACACAACCTTTCTAAACAATTTCTTTCATTTCTTCAAAGTTTTCTCCTTATTTTGTTATATTTTTGTATCCCTCTAAATGTGCTTATTATGTGGCCTTTGTATTACATTTATGTGGTAATATTACTTTTCTTGAATTTATATTATTTTAGCTTTACATATGTTTTTCTAAATATTGAAATAAAAATTTTAAATTATTTATGATTATTTATTTTTCTAATTTTTAGTTATTCCAAATGACATTTGATAGAAAATGAATCAATGCCATTTGACTCATCTTAATGAGCTCTTTCAAAATAAATATTCCTTTCTAATTTTTTTAAATATTCTTTTCTAGGGTTTTTACTTTTTTTAAAAGATGTTTTGAATCATCCAAGATTTTATTATTGAGGATATTACCATTGATCTCTTTAATATCTTGGAATGAATCTTTCATGTATAACTTATTTTTGTTTGTCCAAATGTTTCTAATTTTTCTAGTTATAAAAATTTAAACTATAATTCTTCACTTGTGCGAACCCAAATCAATTTATATTGGTTGTATTACACTTTTTTTAATTATTTTATTTGAGCTTTGTTATGCAATTAAAAAATATAAAAATAATAATTTGTTATTATTGATGTTTATTTAATTTTCAAAATAATAATAATTCAAACCAACATTTGATTAGGATTAAACAAATATCATTGGAGTCAACTTGATGAGCACTCTCTACAAAAATCTAATTTTTATTTTTTAAAATTATTTATGTGCTAGGGTTTTATAATAGTTAATTTGACATTTTCATTCATATAATTAGATGATTGATGATTTTAAGCTAAATCTCTTAAGTAGTTTGCAAAGTTACATTATAATACAATTTATCTCAATTAATAATTTCTCATGATGTCATTATTTTATTTTGTAACTCTAACACTTTTTGCATGTGACATTTGCAAGTCTTTGAATTGGTTATGTTACATTATTTTAATCTATCTTCCTATAGTGCCAACATAAATTAATTTAATGTTAAAATAATAAAATAAAATTATTTATGCATATTCACATTGGAAATTTATAGTAATCAATGTTCATTTCTAATGACCATAAAACATTGTCATTAGACTCTTCTTGGTGACCTCTATCTTAATGGTTCATTTCTATATTTTTGAAATATTTTTTTTATAGTTTTGATATGCTTTATGAGGTCCTTTGATTCATAAAGGATTTGTAGAATGAGCATGTGAAAGTTGATATGTTTTCTACTTAAAAGGAACCTTTCTTTTATAATTTATCTAATTTGTTGAAATATTTTATGTTTTTATTGCAAATTGTGTAATATTAAATCTCTTCTAATCTAAACTTTACATTTATTTGACTTGATTATGTTTTATTTCTTCCATTTATTTGATTTTTGTTTCAATATATTTTTACTTAATATCGTTGATTTTTTAATATTTTTTGAGATTGGCAATTTAGAGTATCTCGAAATGGGGTACGGTAGAGAGGAAAACAACTTTGTTTAACCCAACTTGATAGCCTAAATTTAATTAAGTATTCTTTCTTATATGTTTTATAAAAATATTTTCTAAGATTTTGCTACATTAAATAAATCATTTCCATTCATACATGGTTTAACAACTAAGGGTATTATCCTCAATTTTTGTTGTATCTTGGAAATGAGCATTATCATCTAATTTGTATCATTCCTTCAAATATTTCCCTTAGTTTTTTAATATTGCTATGTAACTAAAAATCACATTTCATTTTACTATAGATTGTGTTTACTTTTTTATTTATCAATTTAACCCATTAACGTTTCAATAAATATTTACTTAAATATCAAAAAATTAGTTTTTGTTATCTATACTTATTCAATTTTGCTATTGACAGTAAGTTGAACTGAAGTCTAATCAAAATTATGGAAGTATCATTTGACTAATCTCAATGTGCTCCACGTAATAAAATAATCATTTTTAAAATTTTAATTAATTTATTTTTTTATGGTTTTTGCACATCTTTATATTTCATGTTTTACATGATTGACATTTAAGGATATTACCCTTGATCTCCTTAGTATCTTGTAATATAGATAACTTTCATACAACTTATAATATTTTCATCAATTTTTCCGCTTTTATTTTGTTATATTATTATGTAACACTTAATATTCTCTCGTGTGACCCTTGATGCATTGATTAGGTTATATTGCGTCATGTCAATTTATTTCCTTTTATTTTCTATATATATATTTACATTGTATTAAGAAAATAATTTTTTTATAATTTATGATTATATGCAATGGTAATTTGAAAAACTTCTAAACATATGAAAAGAACAAAAAAAACATCATTAGGCTCATCTCACTAAGAATGATCTAAATGAATATTCATTTATATATAGTAAATTATTTTAATTTTTTTTTGTTTTGGTATGCTTTGTGCGGCATTTTAATTTGTCCCTTATTTGATCATCGAAGATATTACACACGAACTCTTTAATATATTAGAATATAATTTTCCTGTATAATTTATTTCCAATATTCAAATTGTTGTCCTTTGTTTTGTTGCATAAAAATGTGTTTCCAAATCCCCTCTCCTATGACCTTTATATTACCTTGATTAGGCTGTATTACAGTATTTTCAGTTTATCTCATGTAACCCTAGTATATATTTATATAATATTAAAATAATAAAGTATTATTTTTGTGCTTATTTATTTTTTTAATTTGTAATAAATTAAAGTAAGGTCTTATAGAGAAAAAACCACCATTAAACTTCTCTTAAAATGTTACATCCTATTATATATATTCAAATTTTAAACCTTTTAATATTATGTTGATTTTTTAGCATTTTGGGTTAGCTTACGAGTCATCTCACTTCATACCTGATTTAATCATTAGCTATTTACGTTCATATCCTTTGCATTCAATAATTTAGCAATCCCATACACTTTTTTTTCTTCTTACTTTTCTTTTTCATTTGGCTATCTTGCTGTTAACTCTAAATCTTTTACCATATGAGTTTTACATTACTTTGTTTTTGATGCTACGTTTGTTTAACTTATCTTATTTATGTTTATTGTTAATTTACTTTAAATTTAAAAAATAATTTGTTCTCATTATTAATTATTTATTTTATTAATTTTTCATAAATCCAAAAAAGGTCTAATTAAGGAAAAACTGATGATGTTAGATTCATCTTGACAAACTCAATCTCATAAGAAATTTAGTGTAATTCGAAATATTTAATTTTCATTATTTTGACACATTCAATGAGACATTTTCATTTGTATTTTTTTGGTAAGATCTCACACTTGATCCCTTTATTATCTCTGAATGCAAATTTATGATAACGTTTATCTTATTTTTTCAGATATATCTTTTTGATTTTGATATATTACTATGTAATTTTAAATATATTATCATGGCATTTTTACAACTCTTTAATCTAGCCATATTGCATTACGTCGAATTATCTTAGTTTAGTTTTAACAAATATACATAATATTAAGATAATTTTTTATTTATATTTATTTAGATAAGTAAGTAGTTATAATCCTACACAATGTCTAATAGAGATCAAACAAACGTTGCCAGAGTCATCTACATGAGTTTTATCTAATTAAATATTTATTTACATATGGTTTTTGATATTTTATTTTTAGTTTTGTCATATTTTATAGATATTTTTAATTTTCACACAATTTGAGTATGTCGGTGTTACACTTGTTTTCCTTAGCAATTTAACTTAATTCTTTAAATTTTTCACTTCTATTATTTTATATTAAAATTTAATTCAAAACCTCAACTAATATGACATTTATGTCACTATTATTTTGTTATTTTTACAATACTTATTTTTATAACATTTCATGTTTAGTTTATATATTTAAGGAATATTAAAAAATAACAATTTGAGCAAATTTATGTTACTAATTCATAATAATTCTTAATGAATAATGATGTAGAGAAAATAATGACAGTGTTTATTTATATTAATATTTTTTTAACTTAGGTTTTGGCTTACTTAAGAAGGCACTTTAAAATTGCACTTAAATTCAAGGTCATTAACAATACCCTTGATCAATCTTTTATCTTAAAAGTCATCTTTCCCATAAAGTTTCACATTTCTTTGCATATTTTACTTTTGTTTGGTTATATTAATACAAAACACTAATTATTCTCTTATGTGTGCTTTACATCAAATTGATTTTGCTTGGTTATAGTGCTTAAATTTATCTTATTTTAGCATTACAAAAATTTTACACAATATTTTGAAAAATAACATATGATCATTAATGTTTAACTCATTTTATAATTTGTAATGATTTCAAATTTTAGAAACATCTTGACAACCTCTATCTAATTAAATATTTATTTTTTATTTTGTAAAAAATAAATTATACCATGATCAAGCATTAAAAGACAATAAAATTTAGACGATGCTACACGTAATCCCCTTTATACCTTTGAAAAAACATTTCTTATGTAATTTATCTCATTTCTTAGAATGCTTTTATTTTATTTGATTGTATTTAATTATAATTATAAATATGCACTCTTAAGACATCTACTTAACATTTGTTTAGCTACTTATGTTTATTAATTTTAAGTTATTGATAATATATTTAAATGTAGTTTTGTTGAAATGAAACAAATATTATTGGTCTCATTTTGAAGAGCTCTATTCAATTTAATATTCATTTTTTAAAAATAATATTTTAATCAAATAGTTTTAGTGCATTGTTTTGAAAAAACTTTACTCATGCATTGATCAATCATGGATTTTGTAATTTATCTCTTTAGTATCTTGGAGTACATCTTTCTCATAAAATTTATCTCATCTCCTACAATTTTTTTCTTTCGTTTTGTTATATTATTATGAAACTCCCATTCTCTATTTGCATGACCTTCACATGTCATTGATTTGGTTATATTATTTTACTTCCTTTTCTATTTTTTTAGATTTATGATTTTTTATTAAATATAAATATAATATATTTTTTTAATTAACTATGTTTTTTCTTTAATAATTTGTTATAATTCAAAAGAGGTTTGATTGAGTTGAAACAAATGAAATTAGACCCAATCAAAAGAGCTTTAAGAAATTAAATATTATTTTACATATTTAAGTATTATTTTTGTAGTTTAGGCATGTTTTCTTGCATCTTGGGATGGTGGTTTCTCATTCCTTCAAATCTTTTTGTATGATTTTGTTATATTACTATAAAATTTTAAATTTGTACTCATGTGGCTTTTACATTACCATGATTTTGGCATATAACATTACTTTAATTTAATTTATTTCATTTTTAAGAAAAAAATAATCAATCACTACTTTAAAATGAGTAAATATATAATATTAGTGAAATAAGAGCAATTTAAGTAAAATAATATAATAAAATTAAATCAATTTAATGCTCACCCTAAACTACATTTATTGTTACATATTAATATAACAAAATGAAATATAAAATTTGATTAGTTGAAAACAACAGTAAACAAAATTTATATTTTGAGGTAGTAATGAATGCTAAATAAAAAATAACAAATTTGATATAAAGTAATATAGACTAATAACACCAACACTATATCTACACAAGAGAAGATTAATGTTACATAGCAATATAATCAAATAAGTGAGAGAAATTAGAAGAATAAAAAAATTTGTATGGAGAAGTCAATTTAAAAGATATTCAGAATTACTTGGTTAACATGCTTCATCATAAAATTAGGCACAAATAAAAATAACTTCTAAAAAAAAAGTATTCAAAACAAAACTGTTAAAAATAAATAAATTATTGAAATTATATTGTTTAGGTGAGTGCATCGACATTTTTTTTGCTTGAGTAGACTCGTTTGAATTAGAAATTTAATTTTTCTCATTATCAATTTATTTTGTATATATTTAATGATTAATGATACTACATTTGATCTTCTTAATATAACTTTTAATATATTTTATCTTCTTTATTCAAATAATTCATTTTTTGTATTAATATATAACTCTCAATCACATTTGCTGACACCTTTACATGACACTTTTAATTGTGTTTATTTTTATTTTTAAAGATTTCACACTTGATCTCCTTAGTATCATGAAATGAAACTTTCTTATACAATTCTTTTCATTTCTACTAATTTTTTCCCATTATTTATATACATTACTATGTTACTCTAATTCTTTTCTTACATGTGCTTTAGTTCACTTTGATCCAGTCTAAGATTGCATAAAGTTATCTCATTTTAGCATCAAAATAATTTAATGAATATCAACATAATAATTTATTATTATTTTATTTTATTCATTTTAGTCATGCTTAGTTATTCTAAAAGAGATTTTATTGAGATGAAACAAACGTTGTTAACCTCCATTTGATGAGTTCTACCTAATTATGTACTCATTCACTTATTTTTAACTTTTTTTTTATTTATGGAATACATTACTAGATAATTTGATTCCTGCTTAATTTAACCATTAATAATGTTACACTTTTCTCCACAATAAGTACAAATTAAACTTTATTAAATAATATATCCTTTTTTTACAAAGTTTTTATTTGATATTTCATATTAATATAACACTCTAATTCTCCCCTCATTTGTTCTTAATGGACTCACCACAATTAGCTCAATGAATTTAAATATTCATTTTCATTTATTTAAGTGCTTATTTCATAGGGATTTAGCATGCTTTATATGTTTTTTTGTTTCTTACCTAATTTAATGATATAGCATTTTATGCTTAATCCTCTTAGTATTTTGGATTGAAACTTTCACATATATTTATCTTATTTATTAAAATGTTTTGTTTTTAATTGGTAATGCCACTGTGAAACTCTAATACTCAACCAACATGACCATAACAACATTTTAGTTATATTATATCACAATGCTTCAATTTATCTTATTAATAAATTATTATAATTTTACTTAATCAAAATCATAACACAATATTTTTTAATTTTTTTTACATTTGTTTAAAATTGTAATTCCAAAAATGATATTGGTCAAGTTGAAATAAATGTCATTAGACATGGCATGATGAACTTTATCTGATTAAATATTCAATTGTATAATTATTTAAAAAAATTTCTAGTATTTTAGCGTACTTTATGGATTATTTCAAATTATACAAAATGTAAAAATAGTGGACGTAACTGTTGATCTCATTAGAATATTTGAATGCAACTTGCCCAAACAATTTATATCTTTTTTAAAAATGTTTCTATTTGATATAGTTATATCATATCTTTGCACTAAATCTCCTATCAAATGACCTTTGCATCATTTTTAGCTCTTGATATTATAATTATTATTTTTTAGTTTTGTAGTGAACATATATATGTATATGTGATAAAAATTTAGATAGCTTTTTTATTTTTTATTTATTATTAGTAATTTTTAGCAATTTCAAATAAAGTTTGAACGAGATGAAACAAATGGTATTAGACTCATCTGCATGACCTCTATCTAATTTAAGTTTTATTTAAATATTTTCTAAATTTTTTTTAAGTTTTGACATCATTTAACAGAATTTTGAATCCTACCTTATTTAATGGTCAGAGATGTTATGCTCCACCTCCAAAGAATCTTGGCATGTAGCTTTCTATGAATTTTTTTTTTAATTTATTAATATTTTTAATTTTGATTCAGTTTTATTTCTATGAAACACTAATTCTACACCTATGTTGCATTTACACCCTTTAAATTTTGTTATGTTATATTACCTCAGCTTTTCCCAATTCAATTTTAATATGTATTGAATTATTATTTAAATAATAATTTATTATTATTTATATTTTACTACTTTGTAATTCATAGTAATTCCAAACATGTACTTATAGGCAAGAAAATTTTGTTAGACTCATTACAACGAACTTTACATAATCAGTTACTCATTTTTATTTATTTAAATTTTTTATTTTCATAAGTTTTGGCCTGCATTCGTAGGCATTTTTATTAGTGCTGGAGTTTATCATTTAGTATATTTGTTGACCTCATATCTTGGAATGTAACTTTGAAGTGCGATTTATATAATTTCTTTTAATTTGTAGCATTGATTAGGTTTATTGTTATATAGATAAAAATGCCCCCTGATGTGACCTTTGCATCACATTGATTATGTTATATGATAATCCTTCAATTTAAGTCACTTGAGGTTTAATTTGTTTTTGCTTAGTGTTGAAATAATAATTTTTATATTTTTAGGCTCATAACTTAGCAATTTGTAACAATTCTAATCTTAGTTTGATTGATATGAAGCAGATGTCATTAAACTCATCACAATCGCCATTATCTCATTCTTGCTGCAATATATATTTTTTATATTATAGTACAATTTATAGTAATTTATGATTATTTTGATTTTTTATTCAAAGTAACTCTAAAAAATGTCTAATCAAGAAAAAATAAATGTTATTGGACATATGTCAATGAGCTCTACTCATCAAAATAGTTATTTATATATTTTTAAACATTTCAATTTTTAGTATTTTGTTAATCTTTAAAAGGTATTTTTGATTCATACGTGATTTGGTGACATATTTTCTTACACTCCTTCTCTTGAGTATCTCAAAATAAAGCTTTCTTATACAATTTATCTCACTTTCACAAATCTTTCTCTTTTATTTTATTATATTATTATGAAACTCTGATTCTTATCTTTTGTGACAATTTTATTGCTTTTTCCTTTTTATATTATATTTGTTTAATTTATCACAATTTTCAATTAATTTATTTCTAGTTAACATTAAAATATTAAGTAATTATTTTTAAAGTTTATTTACTTCTACAATTTGTAGTATTTCTGAATAATATTCAATGGACATGAAACGTTGTTGTTACACTTTCCGTAAGAAGCTCAGTCCAATTAAATATTTTAAAGTATTCTTAAATGTGTAGTCTTCTTTTATTTTGTCATGCTTCATAAGTTGACATAGTTCATACTGGCTTTCACATTCAATTATGTTGCACATGATCTTTAAAATATCTTCGAATACAATTTTGCCATACAATATATTTCTTTCATTGAAAACTATCACTTGTATTTAGTTATATTACTACGTAACTCTAATTCTCCTATCATGTCACTTTTACATTACATTTATTTGGTTATATTATACTACTTAAATTTAACTCTATTCAAATTTAATTTGTATTTTCTTAAAATTATAATTTAGTTCAATATTATTTATGATTATTTACGTTAACAATTTGAAGTAAATCAAAGCTAGGATTGATTAAGAAAAAACCAACATCATTGGGCTTATATTAATGATCTCTATCAAAAGAAATATTAATTTTTATATTTTTAAATTTTTTTTGATTTAATAGTTTCTTACCAAGTACTTACATTTGTGCCTAATTTTATGATTAAAGATGTTACATAATCTTCTTAGTATCATGGAATTTAGTATTTTTAAATAACTTATCTCAATTTTTCAAATCTTTTGCTTCGATTTGGTAAAGTTATTATGAAATTGTAATTCTCACCTTATGTGATCCTTACAATAGCTTGACTTGCTTAAATTATATTCATTTAATTTTTTAATTTAAACTTTAATATATAATTAGTTAATATTCAAACTATAATTTTTTAATATTTATGTATATTTACTTTGGTAATTCGAAATATAACAAAAAAGATTTGATTTAATTAAAACAATTGTTCTTGAACTCTGCTCGATGACCTCTATCAAATTAAATATATGTACATATCTTTATTTTTTAAATGCTTTATTTGTTTGAACTTTGTCATATTTTATATGACATTTTGGTGTACAATAATATTGACAAAATCTCCATATTATCACGAAATACAATTTGCACATAAACTTTAACTCACTTCTTAAAATATTTTTATTTGATTTTTTAATATTAATTTGTAACTGTGAATCAGCTATCATTCTTCCTTTACATCATGTTCATTTGGGTGAATTAGTTTTCTTCAATTAGTCTAATTTTAACTTAAATATATTTTTTAAAAACTTCAAATTATTATTTACTACAGTTTGCGCTTATTTACTTCTAGAATTTGTAGTAATTCCAAAAAAAACTAAACAAGAGAGAAAAACAAAGCTAGATTTATTTCAATGAGCTCTTTAGCAGTGAACATTAATTTTTTTAATTATTTCCTAATTATCTAATGGTTTGACATATATTATGAGACAATTTTGTTCTTTACTAATTTAATGATCGAGGATGTTGCAATAGATCTTCTCCCTTTTATTTTGCAAAGCAATTTTCATAGCACAATTTATCCCTTTGATTTAATTTTTTTTTCCTTGTTTGGTTTTGTTACTTTGTAATGCTAAACTCCCCTTTGTGACTAATATATCAATATTAATTATCCATTTTAATTAATTCAATTTATATTATTTTTTATATATATTTACATATTATTAAAATAATAATTTATTACTATTTATGCTTAATAAGTTTTGTAGATCATACAAATTCAAAATGAAGTCCAATAGGGAAAAAATAAACATTATTAAACTCCCTTAAAGAAGCTCTATCCAATTAATGATTCATTTTATATGTTTATAAATTATTCTTCTTGGTAGTTTGATGCTTTTTAAGATATTTCTCAATGTACCTAATTTGATTATTGAGGATGCTACCCTCCATCCTATTTAAATCTTCGAATATATTTTTTCGTGCAATTCGTCTAATTTCAACAATGATTTAACTTTAATTTGGCTAAATTGCTATGTAATAATAAATCTTTCTTATATGCCATTTAATTCATTTTGATTAACTTACATTACATAACTTACGTTTTTTTTGTTAGAATTTTAGACTCTATTTACTTAATATTAAAGCAATATTTTGTTGTTATTGATGCTTATTAATTTACTAAATCACAAAAATTCCAATTGACATCCAATATTGACAAAACATACTAATTACACTTATCAAGATGATCTATATTTAATTAAATAATTATTTTTTTATGTTTTTAATATTTTTTTTTCTTTTGTTTATTCATGCTTTAAATTTAAATTTCTACTTAATTTCACGATTCAGGATGTTGTCCTCAACTGCCTTAATATCTTAGATAGAAACTCTTCTATAAATTTTATCTTATATTTACAAATTTCTTGCATTTGTTTAATTATATTCCAACGTAACCCTAAATGTTCCTTAATGTAACCTTTGCATTACCTAGATTTGGTTTTATAATAACAAATTAGTTTGCCTATTTTGAAATTTATGACATTTTTAGTTAATATTAAAATGGTAATTTTTTAATTTATGTTTTTTACACCTGTAACTTATAATTATTCCTAATATGCTATGATCAAGAAAACAAATTATCGTTTAACTTATCTCAAAACACTCTTTCCAAAAAAATATTTATTTTTATATATTTAAACATTTTAGTTTCTATGGTTTTTATATGTTTTATGGGACATTTTTTTTGTAGCAGATATGATGATTGAGAATATTACATTGCATCTCTTTAGTATTACATAATGTAACTTTTTGTATAGTTTATCTTATTTCCTCAAATTGTTTCCAATGATTTAGTTTTACCAAAATGACAAGCTATTTCTCCTAGTAGGTGAACATTAAAATTTACTTGATTTCTTATTTCATTACTTAAATTTATCTCTTTTTTAGTTCATTATATATTTACATAAATTTTAAATAATCATTTAATAATACATATGGTTATTTACATTTGTAATTCATAATAATTCTTAAAAATTGTTAAAAAAGATGATAAAGCATCACTAGGCTCATCTCAATTAACAGAACTAATAAAATATTTATTTTCCTTGTTTTAAATTTTTTTTTCTTATTTTTTGAAATGTTTTATTATATATTTCAATTGATACCTTATTTGATGTTTGATGCTGCTAAACTTAATATTCCAATAATAATGTAAAGAAATTTTGCCACACAATTTACCTTATTCATAAAAATTTTTTTACTTAATTTTTTATATTTTAAATATAATTCTCCTCTTATATGGCCTTTATAATTATTTGATTTGCTTATGTTATAGTGTTAGAGTTTATATCATCATAGCTTTAATAGGTATATATAGATGCTTAAAAATCAAATAAAATTTCTTTATTATTTATGATATCCATTTTCAATAATTCACAATTATTACAAACAAGTTTTGATCGAGATAAAAAGTTATCATCATACTCACCTCGATGACCTCTACTTAAATATTTTTTTTAAATTTCAAAATAGTTTATTTTCCGAAGGTTTTACATTGTTTTCTCTTTGTTACTTTTACATATCTTTGACTTTGTAATAGTACTCATGTTTAATATATAATATTTTTATTTTGACAAAGATTAAGTTAAAATTAAAGCAATAATTTATGAAATTTATTTTTCTTGACTTTATTAATTCAAAGTAATTCCAAATGAGATTCGATGGAGTCAAAGTAAATATCGTTACACTCATCTTGATGTGCTCTATCTAATTAGATGTTAATATTTATTTTTTTAAATATTTTATTATCAATAGTTTTGCCAACCTTTACATAACATTGATTCATAGCAAATTTGAAAATCAATGACATTACAATCAATCTTCTTTTTATCTTAGAATGAGACATTCATTTATAATTTATTTTTTTTTCTAGTATTTTTATTTGAATTTGTTATGAACTATGAAAATAAAACTCTTCTCTCGTATGACTTTTACATTGTTTTGATTTGGTTATTTTTCATTACATTATATAGTTTCAATTTTTCTTTCAAAACTTTTTACCTAATATGAAAATAATAATTTGCTAATATTTAAGTTATTTTAATTTCGTAATTTGTAAGAATTTGAAAAAAAGCTAATCTTAATTAAACAAAAATGTTTTTGGATAAATGAGCTCTATGAAAATGTTGTTCATTTTTTATTTTTAATATTTTATTTTCTATTAGTTTTCCCAAAAAAATGATTCATTTGGATTTAATCCTGACATGATCAAGCAAGAAACACTCATCTCTTTATCATCTTGGAATGTAATTTTCTAATATAATTTATTTAATTTCTTAGAAGTTTTTTGTTTTAATTTTTTTATGTTATTATGTAACTATAAATCTACTATTGTGTGACCTTTACTACATTTTTATGTCATTATATTACATCAAGTCAGTCAATCTTATTTCAATTTTAATATATATTGGCATAGTGTTAAAGTACACAAATTATTTTCAATGTGCATATTTTATGTGGTAATTAGAAGTTTGCAAATGATATCTAATGGAGAAGAAAATGCATTTTCATAGTTGTCTTGATGAGGCCTATATAGTCCGTCTTTTTTTTATAATTTTAAATGCTTGATTTTTCTAGATTTGGTAGTTTTTATTAGTCATTTTGATTCGTAACTTTTTTGGTAACTAAGGATGTTACAATTAATCTCCTCAAAATCTTTGACTACAACTTTCTCAAGGAACATAGCTCATTTCATTGAAAATTTTTATTTGAATTCGTTATATTACTATTAACTTTAAATCTTCTATTGTATGACCTTCAAAATGAGTATCGTTGGTTATATTACTTTGATTCAACCGAACTCTTTTTAGAAGTAATATATTTTTCTTAATATTAAAATAACAAACTTTTTATGGTTTAATTATTTAAACAATTCTAAATAATTCCAAATGAGATCTAACCAAGATGCAACAAATATTGTTGGACTCACCTCGATAAGCTATTTCCTATTAAAAATTTAATTTTTTAAATGATTTAAATTCCAAGGTGTTAAATCACTATACAAGGCATTTAGATTTACACATGATTTGATGATCAAGGACATTATAGCTGATCACTTTAATTTTTTGGAGTGCAACATTCTGATATAGTTTATTTCATTTTTTTTCAAATTTTTAATTTTCATTTGAAAATATTACTGTGAAACACTACCTTTTCTCTTATTTAAAATTTACATCACTTAGATTTTGTAATGTTATATTAGCTTATCTTATCTTAGTTTAGTTTTACTTTTATATTACACAAATTTAAAAATAATAATTTTTTATTTTCAATGTCGATTAATAGGGATATTTCTTTGTATTTATTAATATGATTCAAACATTATGAAACAAACCTTATTGGACTCCTCTCTAGGACATCTATCAAAATTAATTCTTATTTTTATATTTTTTAGCATCTCATTTTCTAGAGTTTTTGCACACTTTCTAAGATATTTTAATTCAAAACTTATTTGATGGTCAAAGAAATTACATTTTTCCTCTTAATATCTTGGAATTGAACTTTCCCATACAACATATCTCATTTCCTCTAATTTTTAGGTTAGATTTCATTATATTACTTTTAACGTTAAATCTTTTGTCTCATGACCTTCACTTCATATATTTTTTATTGTGTTACTTCGCTTCAACCTAACTCATTTTAGGAAAAACAAATATTTTATTAATAATAAAATATTAAATTTAAATTATTTATTTTTATTTATTTTAATAGTTCATAATAATTGCATATGAGGTCCAATGAAGACAAAAATAGGTGCTATGCTCACCTTGATGGGCTCTTTCTTATTAAATATTAATTTTGGTTTTTTAAAAATTTTTAATTTGTTGATTAAGAATGCTTGCATTTGGACTTTTAAATATTTTAAAATGTAGCTTTCTCGTACAATTTATTTCATTTGTTCAAATTTTTTTTTTGATTTCTTTATATTTCCGTAAAACTCTAATTCTTCTCCCACGTGACTAATACATTACTTTAATTTTGTGATATTACATTGCTATGATTTATCTCATTTTAGTTTTTTTACATATTTATTACACATTGAAAACATTATTTTATAAATACTTTTGTTTATTTTCTTTTGTATTTCTTAGTAATTATGAATGATGCAAGTCATAATGAAACAAACATCATCAGAATAGTCTAGATGATCCCTACTCAATTAAATTGAAACTTTTATATTTCAAAATGTCACTTTTTCTACAGTTTTCGCACACTTTTTGGATATTTTTTTATTAAAAATTTTGACAGTAAAGGTTGTTTTGCTTGAACCTTTTAGTATCTTTGAATATAACATTTCCACATAGGTTATGTCATCTCATTAAATTGTTTCATTTGAATTTGTAATATTGTTATGTAACTCTAGTTCTTCTCTTATGTGACTTTCACATTTCATTTTTTTAGTTATATTACTTTATTTTTATTTATCTTATTTCAACTTTAATATATATTTCTTTGGTTCTTTAATAATAGTATATTTTTATTTGTTCTTTTTTTGGTGATTCATAATGTATCAACATGGAATTAACATATCAAACTAACTTTGATGAGCTCCATCTTGCAAAAAACTTATTTTTTTTGTATTTTTTAAAATATTTTATTCACTACGGTTTGTCATGCTATTCAATATATTATTATTTGTATATGATTTAACTATCAAGGAAGTTACAGCCAGTCTACTCAGCATATTGGAATAAAATTTTACTATAAAATTTATCTTATTTACTCAAAAGTTTCTTTTTGATTTTGATATATTATATTGAACATGTAATTCCCTTTAAATCGATTTGATGTTTTTATATTACATTGCCTCAACTGATGTCATTTAAATTTTAATTTATATTTTCATATTATTAAAATTATTATTAATTTTGAATTTTTTTTATAATTAAAATTAATTAAAAGAGATGTATAATCAAAAATAAAGAAATTTCATTAATTATTTGTCATAAGCTTTATTGAATTTAAAGTTTTCTCTTATGTTTTGAAATAGTTTAGTTTTAATTTTTTAGCACTCTTTGCAAGACATTTCTTTTTGCACCTACTTGATGATTGAAGTTGTTGTACTTTGTCTCCTTAGTGTCTATGAATGTTGGTTTCCAAAAAATTTTATCTCATTTCCTCAAATTTTTTTTGCTTTGCTTTGTTATGTTACTTTGAGACTCTAACTCTCCTTTCTTGTGACCTTTACATTGATTTGATTTTGATATATTATAACGTTTTAAATTTTCTCATTTCAACTTAAATATATATTTCCCTAATAATACAAAAAAGTACATTATTATTTATATGAGTTTTTATTATTAATTCAAGACAAACAAAAATTTTGTTATAGCAACTTGAAAGAAATGTCTTTTGACTCATTAAAAGAGTTATATTCAACGAAAAATTTATTTTCACATTTTCAATTATTTAGTTTTCTATGTATTTGCCACACTCCACAAGATATTTTCATTCAATCCTGATTTGATAATCATGAACATTATATTCAATGTCTTCAGTATCTTAGAATCTTTTTTGCATATAATTTATGGCATTTGTTTAAATTTTTTTCTTTGATTTTACTATAGTTTTATGAAATTTTAATTCTATAATTGGGTAATAACTAATTCCTTAGAATTATCTTGATGTCCTCCACATAACTGAATATTTCTTTTTATATTATAAATTATTTTTTGAAGGTTTTGAAAACTTTAATTTTTACAAAATTTGGTGATTAAGGACATCACACTCAATTTTGTTATATTTCTAATAAACTCTAATATTTTTCTCGTATGACCTTTGCATCATTCTTGTTTAGTTACATTTGATTAGATAAATTTATCTCACTTATGTTTTTTAAATTTTGTAATTTATTATAATTTCAAATGTTGTCCATTAGAGAAAAAATAAATATCTTTTGAATGGTACATGATCTAACAATCTACAATGTTATACTCAATCCCTTTAGTATCATAAAATGTAACTTTCTCGTAAAATTTATCTCTTCCAATGGAAATTTTTACCAAATTTTAATTTAGCTATTTTACGTTGCTTTAGTTTATGTTGTTTAGGCTTTAATACGTCTTCTCTTTATTATTAAAATAATATATTGCAATTATTTATGTTTATTTTATTTGTTAATTCATGGTAATACCAAACATGCTCGAATTACAATGAAACAAACGTTTTTGGGGCCCTCTTGAAAAGCTCTATTTATTAAATACTTATTTTTATTTTTTAAATGTTTTTATTTTGAGGTTTTTGGCATATTTTGTGATATATTTTGATTTATTCATGATTTGAAGATCGACAATGTTACACATGCTCTCCATAGTATCATAGAATGCAACATTACCATATTATTTATCTCCTTTCTTTAATTTCTTTTATATGAATCTGTTATATTAAAATGAAACTGTAATTATTCTCTGATGGGATCTTTATGTCTCTTTGAGTTGATTATGTCATATTACTTTAACTCATCTCATTTAAGTATTATTTTATACTTATTAAATGTAAAACATAAATTGTTATTATTTTTAATTATTTAATTTTTTTAATTTCATTATATTTTTATGATAGGTTCAATCTAGAAAAAAGAAATATCATTTGACTCATCTTAACAACCTCCAAAAAATTATATTCTTATTTTTAAATTTTTAAATATTTTACTTTCTATGATTTTTCACTCCTATGAGGCCTTTAAATTCATGTTTCATTGATAACAAAGATTCTCATACTTGATCTCTTTAATATCATGGAATGCAATGCTTATGTATAATTTATATCAATTCTTCAAATTTTTCTTTGATTTGGTTATATTAATGTAACCCTAAATTAATTCATTAGTGGCCACTACATTTCTTTTATTTGGTTTAATTACTTGGTTTCAATTTAACTCAATTAGGCCTTAATATACATGTCGTTGGACTCTTATCGACATGCCTAACCAATTAAATATTAAGTTTTATATTTCTAAATATTTTATTATCTTAAGCTTTCAGAATCTTTACAAGCTATTTTTATTTCTACTTAAATTCATAGTAAATGATGCAGCTTTTAATTTCCTTAGAATGTTCCAAAAAAATTTACCAAAGAATTTATATCATTGTTTCTAGTTTTGTTTTATTTGATTTGGTTATATTGTAAATTTATCTAATTTAATCTTTAATATTTGTCCACTTTATCCTACAATAATAAATTATCTTTATTTTTATTTATTTATTTTATAATATTATAATAAACCAAAACATGGTTTGATATAAATCATATATATGTCATTGAACTTTTATTAGCAAGCCCTATCCAATCAAAAATATTTTTAATTTTTTGAAAATCTTATTTTTTTAAATTTTTTGGAACACTTCTAGAAATATTTTATCTCACATATTTAGTGACCAGGAATGTTACACTCAATCTGCTTAGTAACTTTAGATGCAAATTTCTTGTACCAATTACCTCATTTCTTTAAATTGTTTTATTTGATTTTGTTACATTGCTATGAAACTCTAATTCTTCTCTTATGTGATATTTACATAGCTTTGGTTTATTAACATTGTAGTCCTTCAATTTATGTAATTTTTATTTTAATGTATATTTACTTGATATTACTATTTTTATTATTACAAATTATTCATTTTTCATTTCTTTTGTCCCTTTAGTGTTTTAGAATGAAACATTTTCACTAAATTTATCTCATTTCTTCAATTTTTTGCGTTGATTTTATTATATTGCACACTAACTCGTAGTCTCTTATATGTGACTTTCACATAACTTTGATTTGATTATACTTCATTACTTTTGTTTAACTCATTTCAACTTTAATATATGATTACATTAATATTAAAATAGGTGTTTATAAAAATTTATTCATTTTTGTTTTAGCAATTTATAATAATTCAAGGATGTGGTATGATTGAGATAAATAAATGCCATTGGAATAGTGTCGATGAGCTCAATATTATTAAATACTAACTTCTATCATTTTCATAAATGTTCCATTTTCTAAAGTTTAGTACGTTTATAAGATTTTTTATTCGTGCCTCTTTTGATGATAAAAAATGTTACATAGGATCTCTTTAGTAACTTAGAATTCAACTTTCTTATGTTAGTTATCTGTTCTTTTAATATTGTTTGTTTTATTTGGTTATTTTACTACAAAACTTTAATTCTCCTCTAAATTGATGTTTAGATCATTTTGATTGGTTATATTGTATTTCTTCAATTATTGTCATTTAAAGTTTAAAATATATCAATTATTATTCAAATAATAATTTATTATTATTTTTTTATTTTATTAGAAATTTACAATATATTCAAATGAGGTAGATTAAGATTAATAAACATTGCTTAACCTATACGTGTCAATGACATTTACCCAATAAATATTTATTTTTATATTTTCAAATATGTTTTTGTTTTTTTAATACTTTATAAGGCATTTTCATTCATATTTGGTTTGACGATCGATGATGTATAACTAGATCTCAATAGTAACTTGTAGTGTACCTTTAATATATATTTTATCTAATTTCTTGAAATCTTTGACTTTCATTTGATTATATTATAATGAAACTCAAAATCTCAACTTATGGAATGCATACATGGCTTTATTTTTGTTGCTTTATTTTTCTTCAATTTATCTTATTTCAACTTTAATATATATATATATCGACATAATATTAAAATAGTGATTTAACTATTTTGTTTTTTTCTTTGATAATTTGTAGAACTTACCTATTAGAGTAGCCTTGAAAGGTTTTATCCAATTAAATATTGACTTTTTAATGAAAACATTTATGGTTATGGCACATTTTGTTATGTATTCTTGTTTGTACTTATATTGGTGGCATGTGTTTGTCCCTTCTAGCCTCTTATTGGTCATAGGTTTTTTTAAATCTATAGGCCTCCCATATTCTATGATAAATGACAGTACATGGGCTTCACCTTAGCCAAAATGGGCTTGCACAATGATTTCAGGAGAAGCTCTTCATAAATTGGCAAGCTAAAACTTTTTAGATTTTAAAAGTAAGGGTTCCTCAATGAAAATATAGATATTTATTTCATTGAAGTAGTGCACACCCCTAACAAAAAAGTCTTTTGCATAAAGACATAAATACTACAACATTAATTGAAGATAAGATAACTAATAGATAATAAACGAAGTAATCATATTATTAGCAATATCTTCTAAAAAATTAGTACTATTATTAAAACAACAAACATTAAATGAAGTTAAAGAGAAATTAATGATTATTTTTGGAAAATTTCTCTTATATAGAAACAAATATTAAAGAAACAAAAGTAAATTTGTTTCTTGGCAGTCATCTCTAGCTCAAAAGAAATAATAAATAGAGAAAATAATGAATTAAAAAAATATAAATTTCTAAATAATTGGCTAAACCACCATAAGGAAAAATAATAGATGCCTTGAAGTATTAGTAGATGCTAAATAATTTAGAATTTTAGAGATAAAGATATAAATTTAATTTTTAGGTGAATATATTTACCAAATGAAAAATCAGTAGAGGTCATACATTTTTGGAGCATTGAGTTGGCCAAGAAAATGAGAAAAAAGGTTCACTAAGAATTATTTACTCGTAAGATAGAAATAAATCATAAAAAAGGACTTGTATTTGTTCATAAATGCCTTGTTATGATAGTACCTATAAGATACACAAAAAAGCCTATGAAGAAAAACTCTAATACTCTTACGAAATAACTGTAATAATAATCTTAGATAGCATTTATTAGAAGTTTAGCACTAGAGACGAATGATAGAGGAGAAATAAGTTATTTAACATTATATTATATCATTTAGGCTTAAAAACCTTAAAAAGATAAAAAAACTAGACATAAAAAATTATATGATACAAACGGAAGGAATCTCTTCATATGTAAAAGTCCTATAACTAAATAATTAAACCTATTAGAGATTAGATATAACATATATGAACAACATATCATTAAATTCTTAGCAAAATCTTGCATCAAAATTATCAAATCAAAAGTTTTATCTAGAGACCAACTTTAACGAAGAGAATGCGATATCTCCTTAGTACGACCAACCCAAACATATATGCCAAACTATATAAGCTATTTTACTAATACCATTGGGAGACTCAACGGTGGATATTCCAATCAACATGTTATTCTTGAAGGATAAGATTTAGATGATGATGATAGAAGGTTTAAACTCTAATGATCAAACACCATATTCTATTAAATAATGTATTATAAAAGTAATAGGAGTCAGAAGTAGTTGCATGTTCAAAATTTCTTAAAGCATACTTTTAAATTGTTACCCTTTCCTTGAAGCTCAATTCGAAGAACAATCCCAAGCTTCTCTAAGACACAACTTTGATGAACTACAACTCTTAGGGATGAATATGGTAAGTTATGGTAGTGTGATAGTAGATACCATAGCTACCTCCTTCATATTAACTCTCCATTGCCAAGCACTAGTAAGCCTATCAAACATAATACAACCCACATCATTTGGAGAACAAACTAGTTGTTTCACACTCCCAAGGTGAAAAAGAATATGAAAAAAATGGGGCACCATAGGTGATCTACTCAAAAAAATACCTAAGGAAATGTATTTTTTTAGTAAACACCCATCCCCAAAAAAGGACAAATGTACTACATAGTAGTGAAGCCAAATCATTATTTCATATTTGGAAATGATCATATCCCCAAGAATTTTAGCAAATGTTACAAGTAGGAAATAATCTTGATTATGTAACCAGTATAATTTGAGAAATCATCCAAGGCATAGAGCCTTGTCAAGGGCATACATTAGGATGAAGTTATGCAAGATTTAGAATGATTAACAATAATTAGTTTCAATCATATAGTACATTTTAGTCAAGATTATTCAAAAATATTTGCAAAAAAGGTAGATTTTTCATGAATGTCACATTAAGGGATAAATATTTTGAGAACTACCACAACAATTAAGGGAAATTATTAGCAAAAAATTGAATAAAAAAGTATGTTATAAATTATCATAAGAATCAATTCTCCGATTATGTTTATCTTTAATTATTTCAATGGGAAATGCATGGAATAAGATGATGAAAAGAAAATTAAGACCTTTGGTTATTGTAATAAAATTATGATAGCAACATACTATAGTGCTAGCCATTTTAGAAATAATGAAGGAGCACATATTATGAAAAAAGTTTACCTTGGAGATCAGATAGAACTGTTGAAAACTTATAAACCATTAAATAAAAAATATAGTTCTTTATTTTTAGAGAAATAAGTCATTTTGTCAGTCAATGCTTAAATAACAAAGTAGATCGTGAAAGATTAAACAAGAACATTGAACTAGACATTGAAGAAAAATATGATATTGTAAGCTTAATTAAAATTTAATCAAAATGAGATAATGATATTACAATTATTTAGATGAGCAAGTTAAGCTAGATGATGTAGACATACAGGTTTTAGACATAAATATAGAAAACCCATGGAATTTAGACAAAGAAACCCAATATCTCCTTAAAAATTATAACTTTAAACAATCTAAAGTACATTATGATCATGAATTTTAAGATTCAATAACAACCATTAACCAAAAGTGTGGTGAATGTCAAAAATATTTAGTAAAAAAAACATAACAAATTCTAAGAAGTTTAATTAGGAGTTATGGAGTTTTTATGCTAAAAACTTAGTATGTAATATGGCTCAAAAATTTGAGAAGTGTTATAATAAGATAGAAAATAATTTAATTCAAGGATTTTAGCTTTGAAGAAGACATAAACTAAGATTTTTTTTTAAATATCTACATCAACTATGATGAATTTTAATAATGTGTTAATATTAGACAAAATGCAATTTACAAATTATACAAAAAATATTTATAGCATTATAGAAAAAACTAGATAACATGTCAATTAGAAATAATGAACCTCAATTTAATCTTTAAAATGAAAAAACTAGATGCAACCCAAAAGACTTTGAGAATTTGAAATGCATATTGAAGAATTGTTAAGATGAGGATTATTAAGGGAAAGTAATAGCTCTCCACCAATGACTACATCTGTACTTCAACAAAATTCTAAAACAATACAAGGTAAAACAACAAAGCTATTTTATAATAATCAATTTAACGATAATACTATAAATAATATGTATAATATACATTGCAAAAAAAAATATGCTACATAAAATTGAAATAATATTATGAATTGCTAGTTATGCCCTTTGGATCATAATTGCACCATCTATATTTCAATGAAAAAAATACATCTTTAAAAAACATAAACAAAATTCATGACAACTTGCATAGATGATATTCTTATCTCTTGCCTACACACTCTTACTCATTTTACCTACTTCGAAATTTTTATCAAAATATGGTTGTAGAAAGGTCTAGCATTATGAAAAATTAAGTTCTAAATAAAGAAATGATATATTAAATTTTTTAGAAATAAATATTGGAAACGAAATGGTAAAATCACAATATCATATTAGTAATTCTATCATGGACATGCCAAAAGATTTACCAACACCTAAAGATATTAAGAGATTTCTTTGAAAACATAATTATGTATTTTTTCATTCCTAATTTAGCCATAGTTGTAAGAACAATGCAAGTAAGAACTATGTTGAAAGCCAATGGATTCTTTAGCGATAAAGATATCAGGTTGGTGAGAAAGTTAAAGCAAAAAACCAAAGAAATGGATTTCACACTTACCTCATCTATGTATTTATTTAATAGTAGTACAAGATGGATGCATTGAATGTCAGCAAGGGATATCGAAATAAGGAAGTAAGAAAAGGCTGCAAAAAAGGAAGAACTTATAGGTACATATCAAAAAAGAAAATTATGAAAGTAAACTAATTACTATATATGTTGAACTTTATCATATCTATACAGCTTATATAGCTTTGAAATATTCCTAAAAAATACATGGGAATTTACTGTTAGGACTAAATTCAAAGAAATCATTGAATCTTATGATAAACTTAATCACAATAAATTAGCCACTAAAAAGTGTTTATTATTTAACTATTTTCTTTTTAATTGTCGATGTCATATAATCATCAAATGTATAAATGAAGAGATAACGGTTTAACTAATCAGCTCTTCCACACAATTAGTAGAAGACAATCCTTGAAAGCCCACTAGGGTCATAACATAGATAATTAGCAAACAAATGGACAGAAAATGCTATAAATTAACATTATAAATGGCCTTAGAAAGCTTTGAAGTAGCAGTATAAATTGCCACAAAAAGCCTCTAAATGCCACTATTATAAAGATATTTTATCAGGTTACAAAATGTAACACTAACATATTTTATAACAAATGACCTTTTTTGTACCAAATCACTTTTGGGCCTCATAAACTAAATAGATTTCTTAGAATTCAAATTTACAATACTTACCCGAACATGTAGTTAACAAGGTCAACAAGTACTTATTCGATCATCTGTGGAATACCAGAAAGGACAAGAATCTATTTTTATATGTCATAGACGTTCTTGCTGGTAAGCTTTGTTAGACTAAGTCCCTTAATGAAACTTCTTCCATGGCAAGAAAATTTTTTTTTCCTTCCATAAAGATTTAACAACAGCAAAAGTTTTCAAATTATGAAGAGAAAGACACTATTGGATTAATCATGTAAAAGGAATTAGAATATAAGCTTGGTCAAGGAAAAAAGTGGAAATGAGGACACAAGATTTTCAAAATCAAGAATACCAAATGTCTTTGAAGTATAACCCTATGATGTCTTTCTAGTCAAACAGAAGATTTTACAATATGTTCTCATACACAACATGGAAAAGATAGCAAGATGGTAAAAGTATATTTAAGAAATTCTTTTAGAAATTATTTGTACTATAGAAGGAAAACTTGTATGTGTCTTGACATACCAAACACAAAGATATCTTGGAAATATTTGGACTTCACCATGACCCTATGAAGAGATTCTACTAACTTAGACTTATCATCAGGGAAAGACTAAATTGTTCTTACAAAAGAACTTAATTCTCTTAAAAGTTTAAGAATATAGTTCACTTCAATGATTATTACCAAAAAAAATATCGTAAGTTAACAAATTTTGTTGCAATTCATTAACATCAGCATACAATCTTGCCTCTTGACCATAAATCTATAGAATCTCAGTGAAACAAGAAAATAAAACTTAGGCACTTCAATAAGCCATAGAGTGTGAGTATTCAATTTAGCAGTTGACAAGTTTACTTGTCTATAAGATCAAAAAGAAGAAATATAACGAAAAAGAAGTCACGCATTTGCTATTAAGGCTAATAATTCATTTTTAAAAGAAGACAAGAATCTTTATGAACAAACATGAACAAAAATTTATGGGGATGAAGATCTTTTCAAAAAATAAATTTATCTGCCTTTCTTATGGAATATGAATGATAGTCCTAAAGTTTTAGAGCTTTTCCTAATAATAATATCGATTTCAAAATAATCTATAAGGGAGATCACTAAAAAATCTTTGGGGATCCTAAAAATGATGATCACTATAATGTCTTATTCCAAATAATTTATGAATCTTATAGACACTAGAGGCTCACCAAAATTTTATAAATCTTGTGGAATAAAATTAGCCAAGGACCAAATTCTTGAGCACATCCAAACATATGGCATTAGGCCAACAAAATGCCTTTGGTTGAATAAAATATTGATTTATGACTTGTTAGGGTCACCTGTGAAACCTGTGAGCCAATACCTTTAGTACTTTGACTTTCTTGCATTGGCCACCTTAGTCTAAGGCACAAGGTTTTTTTCAGAGAAGCTCGTTATAAATAACCATTCTAACTAGTAGCAAGCCACACTTGCTACTTAGGGCTCTACTCTTATTTTCTATACTTATTGATCATTTTGTTATCTATAGAGAGTAATTCACATACATCTTGTCTTTAGTTTCTTCACAGAGGAGCTTGTACCTATTAGAGATGGAATTCATATTCCTCCAAGTTTACATTATATACAATTGGTTGTTTCATTTTTTTTAAATAATGGAGAACAGCCATGGTTCTAACACATCCTATTGTATTATGGTTTTGTCCTATAAACTTGTTTAAACACTCTCTATCTACTTTATTATTTTTGTTTTGTTTGAAAATAAGACAAATTTTACCAGAAATAGTCATAGATGACTACCTATTATTTAGTCATTTTCTTCTAAATAGTTGATATGAGGTAGTGTAATAACTATGTAAATTATTTTGCTAAATAAGGGTCCATTAATCTCACCATAAGATCTATATATATGGCTACGAACTTCATAAAAAAATTATATTTCATCATTTAGGCCTTATCATGGTGGCAGTTTTGGGATTAGATTAAAACGAATAAGGTGCAAAAACACAAATAATACTAATAGATATTTGTAATAACAATTTTAGATAATGTTTAATAGAATGTTTAGTAGTTGACATGAGTGACAAATGGTGTTACACGTGATGTTGTCAGTATCTTCCTATGCAATCTTTCAATAAAGTTTATCTCATTTATTTAAATTTTTTGCTATGATTTGGTATATTAAAATGAAGCTTTAATTCTCTTATCATGTGACTTTTACATTGGTTTGCTTTAGTTATATTACTTTGCATCAAGTTACCTCATTCCAACACAATATAAAATTTAGTTTACTATAAAATTAAAAATTATTAATATTTTTATGTTTCACTTCTTTGGTTACTCATAGAAATTCTAAACGTTGTCCGATGGAGACAAAATAAATGTCATTGGAGTCATCTTGATGATTCCTATAAAAATAAAAATTTATTTTATATTATTATTTATTTAATTTTCAAGCTTTTGCATGCTTTACATAGTATCTTGATTCTTCCTTGATTTGAAGATTGAGAATATTATACTAAATCTTCTTTGCATCTTTGTGTGCAGCTCTACTTCACAATTTTTTTCATTTGTTCAAAGTTTTTGTTTTAATTTGGTTATATTATGAATATTGATGTGCTTCTAGTATGAACTTTACATCACCTTGATTGAGCAATATTACATTACTTAAGTTTAATATTTTTTTCTTCTATATTTATCTCCTTAATATTAAAATAATACTTATTACATATGCTTACTTTCTTTGATAATTCGTGCTATTTCTAAATGTATTTCAATGGAGACATGACAAACTTTGTTTGGATGCATAACAGGACATTTTCATTGAATACCAAATTTAACATAATACCATTACTTTGCTTCAATTTATCTTATTTCAAATTTAATATACATTTACTTAATATTAAATAAATTTTTCTCATGCTTTAAAAAATTTTATTTTGTAATTTCTAGTGTTCTAAATGAGGTTCAATCCAGATGGAGCAAACATTATTGGATGCATCTCAACCTACTTTTTTTAGTTGAATATTATTTTTTGTAATTCTTTAATATTTTATTCTATTTGCTTTTCACATGCTTCTCAACACATGTTGATTGGCATAGATTTGATGTTTGAGAATGTTGAAGTTGATCTCCACAATATTTTGGAATGTAGCTTTCCCATCTTATTTATTTTAATTATAGAAAGTTTTCATCTTTATTTGTTATATACCTTTGAAACTCTAACTGTCCTCTAATGTGAACCTAACTTTTCTTTTATTTTCCTGCATTACATTACCTTAATTTTCTTATTTTAGTATTTATAATATTTTTACTAAATGCAAAAATAATAATTTTTTATCATTTATGGCTATTTAATTTGTTAACATGCAATAATTCAAAACATGGTCTATTTTAGTTGAAACGATCACTATTGGCCTCATCTCAACTAGCATTATCAAATTTAGTTGCCATTTTTATATATTTTTTTTTAATTTTTGTACTTTATATCCTTTTATCTTATCTTTTGGGAGATCTCCTTAACATCTTAGAATATTATTTTTTCCTTACAATTTATTTATTTCTTAAAATGCTTTACTTTGACTTGTTTGTGTTATTATGTGACTCTAACTCTCGTCTCATATAAATTTTATAATTTAACTTTTTGAGATTAACATAAATTTATTTAAACTCAAAGTAGTCATTTTTTTTTGTTTATACATATTTACATTCACAATATATCGTATATTTGAATGAGTTCTAATGTTTATAAAAAAAAATTCCAATGGATTTGTGTTTATGACCTTTGTCCAAAAAATAATTTTTTTATTTCTAAATAATTTATTTCTAAATATTTTATTTCGAAATATTTTATTTCCTAAAATTTGGGCATGCATTGTAAGACATCATGATTTTACCTAATATAATGATTGATGATGTTATAATATTTAATTCATTAATTTGTGGTAATTCAAAATGATATCAAATAGTGATGAAAAAATGTCTTGGAATGTTGTTGATGAGTTTATAAAACAAAACTTTAATACTTTACTTTTTTAGAAACCTCATGTTCGATGGTTTCCGCATGCTTTATACGAAGTACTGATTCTTATATGATTTTTTAAAATCAGATTCAGCCTTAGTGTCCATTGTATGATATATGTATACTTTCTCATCAACTTTATTATGTTGCCATATAGCTCTAAATTTTCTATTAATATGACCTCTACATCACTTTGATTTTGTTATACTCCATCGTTTCAATTTATCTAATTATATTTTTAATATTATTTTGTTAATATCAAAAAAGTATTTTTTTCATATTAAATTTTAATATAAAATTTTCTAAAAATAAAATTATATTTTTGTAGTTTGTAATAATTCTAAATGATATCTTATTGAGTTGAAACAAATGTCAACTCATCTAGATAAGTAGTGTGATTTTGGCACACACTATAAGACTTTTTAATTGTACTTGATTTGATGATTGAGGATATTACCTTGATGGCCTTAGTATCTTGGATTGGAAATTTCTTATATAATTGACTTCATTTTTTCAATTTTTTTCTTCGATCTGGTTATGTTACTTCGAAAAATTAAATCTCTTTATAATGACCATTACATCACTTACTTTTTTTTATTTTACATTAGATAAATTTATTTCATTCTTTAAATTTTTTTATGTAACATTAAAATTGTATCATTAATGCTGATTTACATCAATAATACATTACTTTAATTTATATCATTTTAGTTTTAAAATATTTTTTCTTAATACTAAAATAGTTTTTATTATTTATGCTTATTTGCATTGGTAATTAATTGAAATTCTAGATGATACTCAATTAAAAATGAGAAAAAAACATTCAACTCATTTCGACAAACTTTATGAGGCCTTTTTATTCATAACTCTTTTGAAAATAAAGAGAGTTAAAATTATTATATTTATTACCTTTTAGTGAAAGTTTCTTATATTGATTATATAATTTTTTCAAGGTTCTCTCCTTTGATATTTTAATAGTACATTGTATGTCTAAATCCTTTCATGTGTGATTTCACTTTGACTTTATTATAGTATATAGTTTGAATTTACATTATTTTAACATTAATAATTATCAAGTAAATTTTAAAATGATAATTTATTTTTATTTATGTTTATTTAGTTTGTTAATTTATAGTAATTTCAATCAAAATTTAAACATGAAGAAAGAAATATCATTAGACCAATCTTGATCAGTAATAATAATTAAATATTTTGTCTTGTAATATTTTTAATTGTTGTACTTTTTAATGTTTTGGCATATTTTAAAAGACATTTTGATTTGTACCTAATTTTGTGATCATAGATGTTACAACCAATGTTTTTGGAATCTTGAAAAGTAAAATTTTCATCTAATTTATCTAATATTTTTAATATTTTTACTTTGAATTTGTTATATTACTATCAAACTCTAAATCTTCTCTCATTTGTACTTTAAATTAGTTTGACATGAATGGAATGCTATTATAATCATCTTGACATAGCCACAAAGAGTAAATGTTTATTTTTTCATTTTAAAATATTTTATTATCCTTTATTTTTGCAATCATTATGAGTCTTTTTAGTTCATAGCTATTTTAACATTCTAGGATCTTACCTTCGATGTCCATTTTACCCTGGAATCAAATTTTCTTGTACAATTTATCTTGTTTCTTAACATTTCATGTAATTCCAAATCATATTTCCTTAAACTAAAAAATCTCTTCTTATGTGAATTTAGTTACATTATAACTATAACATTTCTCTCATTTCAACTTTAACATATATTTACTTAAAATTAAAAATCATTTTTTAGAGGATTAATTCATCGTAATTCTAAAGTAGGTCTAGTAGAAGCAACAAATTTCATGAGAATTATCTTGATGAGCTATACCCAATTAAATATTAATTTTTTATATTTTTAAAGTACTTTATTTTTAGGACATTGACATGTTTTATGAGGAATTTTGATTCTTACCTAATTTAATGTCAAGATTGTTACAATCAAACTATTTATTACATAGGAATTTAATTTTTCCCATATTTTTTCTTATTTTTATCAAACTTTTGTCCTTCGATTTTGTTATGTTATCTTGTAACTCTAAATCTTTTCAATGTGTTACATCGCTTTGATTTTCTTATATTACATTGCTTAAATTTATCACATTTAAAACTTAATAAATATTGACTTAACTTTAAAATAAAATTTATTTTTATTAACTTTTATTTATTTTTTAATTCGAAGTAATTCCAAATGAAAATTGATGGAGAAGAAAGAAATGTTATTGGGCTCATCTTAATGCACCCTAACATTTAAATAATTATCTTTATTAGATTTTTTAATTATTTATTTTTTTAAGGTTTGGAATATTTTTTGATTATTTTAGTGTTTTTTTACACCTATCTTGTTGATCAAGAATGTTACATGTAATCTTCATATTATCTTGGAATGTAATATTCTAATATATAGTTTATCTCATTTTTCAATATTCTTATATTGATTTCGCTCTATTACTTTTAACACCAAATCTCTTCTTTTGTGACCCTCAAATTACTTTGTTTTGTTTACGTTATATTTCTTAATTTTTTAAATTTATCTTTAATGTATATTTACTTATTATTAAAAATTTTTTTTTATTATTTATACTAATGTTTTTTTTTAATTCATAATATTTCCAATTTAAGATAGAACGTGATAAAACAAACATCATTAGGGCTCCCATAATGAGACATATCAAATTAAATATTTCTTTTTTAATTTTTATTTTATTTTGTATTTTTTGAAATTTTTATTAGATGTTTTGATTCATACTTTCTTTAATAATCATGGTGCTACATCAATACTCCTTATTTTCATGGAATGTAGCTTTGCCATATAACTTATCTCATTTCTTAAACTTTTTTACTTTTATTTCATTATATTTTTTTTGGGATTATAATTCTCTTATCATATGATTTTCAAAACACCTTAATTTGAGTATATTACAACGCTACAATTTATTCATTTTAGCTTTAACGAATATTTAACTATTTATTAAATGATAAGTTATTCCTATTTATGTTAAATTACATTGATAATTCATACTAATTCAAAATGATGTTTGATGGAGATGAAAAAATGTTGTTGGACTCATCTCGATGTGCTCTTTAAATATAAGTGTTTTTCGTATACTTTTAATATTTAATTTTTAAAGGTTTTGGTGCACTTTATTAGAGTTAGTTATTTAATTGATGATCTCGGTAGTTACAATCAACATCCCTAATATCTTAAAATGCCACTTTCTCATGCAACATATTTCGTTTCTTCAAATATTTTTCTTTGATTTAGATATAATAGTATATTACTCTAAATCTCCTTTCATGTGATCCATATATCACATTGATTTATTTATGATTGATTCCTTTATTTTATCATAATTGAGCTTACTATTCTTATATGTTTATTATTTAGCTATAAGTGTAAACAAGGTCCGATCGAGACAAAAAGTCATTGGAGCTGTTTTCATTACCATTATCAAATTAAGTATCATTTTTATGTTCTTTAAATATTTTATCAAATAATTTATCTCATTTCTTCAATATTTTTTATTTAATTTGTTATGTTATGTTGAAACTCTTTCCTTTCTCACATGACATTTGCATTGTTTTTATTTGAACATATTACATTGCCTTAATTGATATAATTTCATCTATATTTTATATTTGCTAAATATAAAAAAATAATTTGTTATTTCTTATTATTACCTTCACTTGTAATTCACTACTAAAAAACTTTACTAGATTTATTCTGATGAGGTGTATCTAGTTAATTTTTTTATTTTGAAATACTTAATTTTTTAGTGTTTTAACATTCTTTATGAGTGATTCAAATCTGTAGTTAATTTGACTATGCACAATTTTACTGTTGACAATCTTAATATCTTTGAGTGCATCAATCTTGTACATTTATATCATCTTAACTCTTCCTCTTTGATTTAGTTATATTACTATGAAGCTCTAATTCTTAAATTATGTGACCAATATATAGAGTTTGTCAAATTATATTGATTGTTTTTATTTTATTTCAACTTTAACATATATTTCCATCATATTTAAATAATATATTTTTTATTTTTTATTTTTCTTTGTAATTCATAGTAATTTACAATTTAGGTTCAATGGAGATCAAGTAACTACCATTAGACTTGTCCCAACATGCACAATCGAATTGAATATTTACTTTTATACTTTAAAGCATTTTTTCTAATATGTTTTTTATATTTTATGAGACATTTGGATTTTGGACAGATTTGATGATATAAGTTGCCACACTTGATCTCTTTAGTATCCAAAGAAACAACATTCTTGTATAATTTGCCTCATTTCTTCTATTATTTGACTATCATTTTATTTTGGATTTTCCACATTTCTTTGCTTCATTTTATCTCATTCTAGCTTTATTATGCATTTACTTTGTATTAAAATTATAACTTATTAATTTTTATGCTTCTGAAATTTTTTAATGTATCTAAATAGCTCTTTCCATTTAAATAGTCTACTTGTTTACTTTAAATATTTTATTTTATAATGTGTTTACATATTTTATGATGCATTTTTGTTTGTACCATATTTGATAATTAAGGATGTTGTGCTTAGTTTTCTTGGTATCTTGGAGTGCAACTTTTAGTGAAAATTTATCTCATTTTTTACAATTTTTTATTTTTATTTTGTTATAGCATAAAATAATTATAATTTTACTCTTTTATGTCCTTTGTATTTTTTTAATTTGGTATATTACATTATCTTAATTAAACTTATATGAAATTTAATTTAAAGTATTTAAATATCAAAAACATTCATTATTATTTATGCTTATTTGCTTCTATAATCAAATAAAACTTAAAACAAGGGTTGACTAAGAAGAAAAAAATAACGTTGCCCTTGACTGATTTTTATACATTTTAACATTTTCTTGTGTTATTAGTTTTTATATTTTTAAATATTTTATTTTCTAGTGTTTTATGATGTTGAGATGTGAACTTCAATTTTTATTTTAATTAAGCATCAAGGTTGCTACAATAGATCTCTTCGCTATTATGGAATGCAATTTAATCTTATACATTACCATTTTCATTGAAAACTTTTTCTTTAATTTAGCTATATCATGATGAAACTATTATTTTCGTCTTGTGTAATCATTGCTTCACTTTTATTTTTTTATATTTTTCTCTTAGATTTATTTTAATTTAGGTTTAATAAATATCTTCTAAAGCTTAAAACAATTGGTTAATATTATTTGCGTTTATTTATTTTTGTAATTTGTAGTGCTTCCAAAATGAGGTCCAGTCAAAATAAAGGAAATGTCATTGGATTGTTGTCAATGAACTCTAGCCTATTACAACTTCATTTTTATATGTTAATAAATTTTATTCTCCAGCATTTGGGCATACTTCGCAAGAACATCAATTGATATGTTATTTGAGATTTGATGATGTTACACTACAATCTCTTAAGACCTCATAGTACAACTTTCCAAAAATATTTATCCCATTTCTTCAAAATTTTCCTATTGATTTGGATATATTTATTTGTTACTCTAAATCTTCTTCTCACAAAACTTTTACATTGTATAGATTTTGTTATATACTTTGCTTCAATTTGTCTCATTTGAACCTTGATATATTTTTTAATAATATTAAAATAATAATTCGACCGTAGTTAGGATCATTTACTTTTGTAATTTATAGTTATTCCAAATGTTGTCCAATAAAAAAGTGTCAATGTTGTTTAAATAATTTTAATGAGCTCTTTCCAAATACATATTAATTTTTTATGGGCTTAAATATTTTTTTGAAGGCTTTGGGTTGCTTTGCCAGGCAATTCGAATCATACAAGATTTGATGTTTGATAAAGTTGCCCTTTATCTCCAAATATTTTGAAATAGAGCTTTTCACTTATACTTTAATTCATTTCTTCAAATATTTTTATTTTTTTGTTATACTACTGTTAAACTATAATTCTTCTTTATCATAACAATATTATTCTAGTTTTGTAGTATTACTTTTTTAAAAATTACCTCATTTGAGCTTTACTATACATTTATAAAAAAATTATATTATTTATTTTTATTTAATTTTGTATAACATAGTAATTCTAATCATTATTTGAATGAGATGAAAAAATGTCAGTGGACTCGCCTCAAAAAGCTCTATGAAATGAAGATCCCACCTTTAATTTTTAAAATTATTTTTTTCTAGGTTTTTGGCATGCATATTGAGTCATTTTGGTTCATACCTAATTAGACAATCGACAATGACACCCCCAATCTCCTAACGTTGTTGCAAAATAACATTACCATACAATTTATCTTATTTATTGATATTTTTTCTTTTATTTGGTTCTATTATTATGTTATTCTGACTCTCACTGCATTTGAACGATGCATGTCTTAGATTTGGCTATATTATATTATTTTAATCTAACTTTTTTTGGCTTTAATAAAAATTTATTTAATGCTAAAATGACTAAATATTATTATTTTGGCTTATTTATTTTGGTATCATATAGTAATTTCGAATGAGATATGATCAAAGAAAATTTGTCATTACACTCTTTTCAATCAACATTATTTAAAACAATGTTTATTTCGATATTTCATAATATTTTATTTTCTTTTATCTTTTTGTCCTTGAAGTTGCATTTTTATTCATGTAGGATTTGATAAATGAAGATATTAGACTTGATATCATTTCTACTTTAATAGTAACTTTCATGTAAAATTTTACCATTTGTTCCAATTTTCTATTTTCTTTCAAAAATATTTCTTAGATTTTTGAACACTACACAAGCCATTTCAATTGATACATGACTTATAATCGAGGTTGTTATCGTCAATTTTCATTGTGTCTTTCAAATAAAGTGTCACATAATTTATACAAACTTCTTGAAATGTTTCTCTTCAATTTGGTTATGTTGTTATGTAACTAAAATCTCGTTTCATGTTCCTTTTAGATCACTATATTTTTGTTTAACTAAAATCTTTTTTTGGCTAATTTTAAATGATATTTTATGTATTACATGATTTAAAATTCAGCACGTTGCCCTTGATCACCTTACTATCTTGTAATGGAAACTTTTCTTACACCTTATCTCGTTTTCTTAAATTTTTTTTTTTATTTGATTATATTACTATATAACTCTTAATCTCCTCTCGTGTGACCTTTGCATCACATTGATTAGGATACAATATTTTTCTTCAATTTATTCAACTTCAACTTTATTATATATTTTAATAATATTAAAACAATAATTCTTTATCATTTATGATATAACAATAGACAATTCACAGTAATTTTAAATAACATCAATATAAGAAAAAACAAATATCATAATAATCATCTTAATGAGCTTTATCTAATTAAATATTTTTTTATATATTTTAAAATATTTTATCTTATTAGGTTTTGGCACCCTTTGTGAGTCATTTTAATTTGCACCTAGTTTCACCATCGCTCATATTACACTCGGTCCCTTTAAAATATTTGAAAATAATTTCCTTGTACATTATATCTCATTTATTCAAATCTTTCTATACTTTTTTGGTATAATAGTTCGACTCTAAATCCTCTCTGTTATAGTGTTTATATTGCTTTGATTTGGTTAGATTACATTACTTCTTAATATATATCAACTTAATACGAAAATAATAACTTATTTTGATTTGGTCATATTTATATTGGTTATTAGCAATAACTCCAAAAACTTTCTTATAAAGAATTAAAGACCACAATTTAACTTGTCTCATTGATCTACATTTAAATATATATTCACTTTTATATTTTTTTAAAATTATATTTATTTTTGAAGACTATGTCATAGTTTAGGAGATATTTTAATTCGTACCTGATTTGATGGTCAACTATTTTACACATGACCTCCTTTAAGTTCAAGAATTTAATATTCTTGTATAATTTATTACTTCTTCTTCTTTTTTCTTTTTCATCTTAATATATTACTACTAACTCTAAATTACATATGACATTTACATTATTATGATTTTATTATAACATAGTTTTCCAATTTGTCTCATTTATATTTTAGTATAAATTTTATTAAAATTAAAATTATAATTTATTCTTATTTTTTCTTATTTAGTTTCTTAAAGTTTTACTAAATATAAAAGAGGTCCAATGAAGACCAAACGGGCATCGTTGGATTCATTTTGATGAACTCTGTCATTTTCATTTGTAACTTTTTCTGTGATTGTGTATCTTGCACTTGATCCATTAATATCATGGAATACAACTTTAAAATAACATTTATCTCATTTTTTTCAAACTTTTCATTTTGATTTTGTTATATCATTGTGCATTTATAAATCCCTTACCATGTGATGTTTAAATTGCTTTAATTTGGCTACATTACATTACTTAAATTTATCTCATTTTAGCTTTAATATATATACCTAATATTAAAAAAATTATTTATTTTTATTTATATTTGTTACATAGGTAATTAGTAATAATTCAAAATGAGATTAGATAGTAATGAAACAAACATCACTCAAATGATCTCAAGGAGCTTTATTTAGATAAACATTCATTTACAATTTTTTTGATACTTTTCAATGGTTTTCATACTTTATGACAAATTTTAATTTTGACCTGATTTGAGTATCTTGGTGTTCCACGCATTCTTCTTTGTGTTTTGGAAAATAATTTACGATACATTTTTTCTCAATTTTTCTAAAATTTTACATATATGTTTTTATAATATAATGTAACTCTAAATTTCATTACATGTAACCTTTTAATCACTTTTAGTTCGTTAAATGCATTGGTTGGGTTTATCTAAATTTATCTTTAATGTATACTGCTACTTGCTTAATATGACAATTATTATTAATTCAATATATGGTTTAATAATGATGAAACAAACATTGTTAGATTAATGTCAACAAGTTTTATGAAATTAAATATTTATCTTAATATTTTAAAATATTTTTGTTTGCTAGATTTTGGCTAATTTTGCAAGAAATTTTAATTTTTACATGTTTTTATAGCCAAAGATGTTACCCTTTATTTGCCTAGTATATGAGAATTAAACTTTACCAAAATAATTTTTTAATTCTTGAAATGTTTTACTTTGATTTGATTTAGTTACTATGCAACTCTAAATCTTTTATCATGTGACCTTTACAATGATTCAATTTTTTAAATTACATGGCTTCAATTTAACTAATTTCAACTATATTTTAAATTTACTAAATGCCAAAATTAGTATTTGTTATTATTTAATCTTACTAATTTTGATAATTTGTAGTATTTACAAAAATGGTCAAATCAAAGAAAAAGAAACCACATTACATGAACTTTGAAAATAACAATACAATTAAACACAAAATTTTATGTCCTATGGTTTAGACACCTTATAAGAAATTTTTATTTAATATTGATTTGGTGATGTGCTGCAATCATTCTCCTTGGTATCTTAGAACACAACTTTGTCATAAAAGTTATATAATTTCTTGCATTGCTTTTTTTTTAATGTTACTACATAACTCAAAATCCTTTTTTGTGTTCCTCTCACATTGACTTTATTTGGTTATATTTCCACTGTTTAATTAATCTCATTTCAATTTGATTATATGTCTACCTAGCATTTAATTTTTTTTTATTTTTTCTTGTTTTCTTTAGTAATTAGTTATAATCTAAACAATGTCCAATGGATATGAAAAAATGCCATTATATGCTTATCAACAAGCATCATCCAATTAAATATTTATTTTATAATTATAGTATTTTATTTTATAGTATTGTGCGAAGCCTTATGGGACCTTTCAATCGGTACCAAATTTGGTGATCATTGCGTAGCACTCGATATTTTTTAGAGTCATGGAATAAAATTTCTCATTACAATTTCTCTCAATTGTTTAAATTTTTCACTTTGATTATTCTAAGCCACATTTTAATTCTAAATCTTACTTGATGTGACATTTATGCCATAATGATTTGGTTATATTATTTTACTACAATTTTTTTATTTTATATTTAATATATATTTAAGTGATATTAAAAAATTTATTATTATTTGTTTTCTTAAACTTTAGTAATTTATAGTAATTATAAGAAAAATAATGATAAACTCAAGATAAATATCATTGCACTCATATTGATATACTTTATATAACTAAATATTTATACTTATATTAAAAATTATTTTATTTTCTCAAGTTTTGGCATACATTACAAACCCCTTTTTAGTTATACTTGATTTGAAGATCAAATATGCTACATTTGATCTATCTAGCATCTTAGAAAGGCTCCTTACCATAAAATTTTCTCATTTGTTGCAAAGTTTAACTTTGAATTCGTTATATTAACATAAAACTAAAATTCTCCTCTTGTGTGTGTTTTTCATCACTTTGATTTGAATGTCTTATAGTGCTTAAATTTATTTCATTTAATCATTACATAAAGTTTGCATAAAATTAAAACAATACATTCTGATTATTAATTTTAAAATCATTTTGTAATCTACAATAATTCCAAATGTTGGGCACATGTCAACAACTTTTATCTAATTATATATTTTTTTAATACATTTAGAAATTTTATTTTCTAAGATGGACTTGTTTTCAAAGACTTTTCATTTCACACCTGATATGATGATCAGGGATGTTACACTCAACTTTCCAATGCAATTTATCTTATATATTTTGTTTTTTAATTTTATTTTGTTGTACTACTTTCTAACTTGAAATGTCCTCCTTTATGACTTTCACTTTGCTTTGATTTAGTTGTTTATGTTTATCTTTTTTTGTTATTTACGAAAATTCAAAACAATTTTTGATCGAGATGAAACAAACATTTTTGCAAATTAGTATTCATTATCTTTAAATATTTTATTCTACTTTGTTTGGTTCTCTTTATGAGAACTTTTAACATACACAACTTGATGATTAAGGTTTTCACATGAATCTCCTTAGTACCTTGGAATATAGCAATTTTACATAATTTATCTCATTTTTTCAAATTATTTTCATAGATTTTGCTTTATTACTATGACACTTCACTTCTCCATTTATGTGACCTTAAGATTGCTTCGATTTGGTTATTTAATATTTCTTTAATTTCTTTATTATTAGATTTTTAATATATTTATGAAATATGAATATATTTTTTTTAATTTTGTTTTAGAATTTGTTCCCATTTTTTAAATAATTCTCAACAATCTGTTTATATTATTATAAAACTCTAAATTTTCTCTCATGTGACCTTTATATTACCTGAATTGGGTTATATGACATTACTTTTACTTGACTTATTTCAATTTTAATATATATTTACTTATAAGTAAAATATTATTTTATTTATGTTTCATACTTATTGACTTTTATAATAAGTAATTATACTTTATAAGATCCAATGGAAACAAAACAAATGTAATTATGCTACCAATAAATTTATATGAAATATCAAATTAAATGAATAAATATTAAGAAATGATAATTCTTAAATTTTTCATAAATATATTGAAGAATAAATGTTAAAATTTTAAACCAAGTAATATAAAAAAATCAAAGTGATATAAAATAAACGAGATTGGAGAATTGCAACTTTATACCAATACAATAAAATCAAAGGAAAACTTTTTAAGAAATGAGATAAATGATATGAATAAGTAGTGTTACTAGATACTAAGGTGTTTGATAATGGCGTCATTGATTATCAAATCTGGTACAAATTGAAATATCTCGTTAGACATGCCAAACCTTGGAAAATAAATAATATTTGATTTTTAAAAAAATTTGATTAGATAGAGTTCTTTAAGACTTGTATATAGTTTTAATTTTTCCTCAATCGGACCACTTTTTAAATTTTTGCAAATTACTAAAATTATATTGTAATATTTTAAATAGATGGAGTGTAAAACCATTGATCATCAAATTAGATACGTTTTAGAAAACCCCATAAAGTATCACATATCCATAAGAGAGAAAATATTTTAAAATATAAAAATGAATATTTAATTAAATATAGCTCATCACCACAAGTCCAATGACATTTTCTTCATCTTAATCAAACTTGCTTGGATGAACTACATGTTACCAAAGTGAATAACAAAAAATAATAATTAATTAGTACTTTAAAATGTAGTAAATACACAACATTACTAAAATTATTGAAATTTGAACGATGCAACATAACCAAAGCAAATCAATTTAAAGGTCACCCTGTAGTACATTTAGTGTTACATGATAATATAACCAAATAAAATTTGACCAAATAAAATAAATTATAAGAGAAGCTTATAATCAAAGATACTAAGGAATGTGATTTTATTAATCATCAAATTGGATATCAATAAAAATATATTATAAATAATGTGAAAATAATTAAAAAAATATTTAAAAATATAGAAATGAATACATAATTTGATAGACCTTATCAAGATAAGTTTGATAATAATTGCTTCATCTGAATTGAAGCCCATTTATAATTATAGAAAATTACCAATTTAAATAACTATAAATATTAATGAATCTGACATAAAGTTACATAGCATAATAACAATAATACTAAATCCACATTATAGGAGATTAGGGTTCCATAGAGCCCATTTATGAAATCCTAACAATGTTTGTTTCACCTCAATTAGAACTTCTTGTGGTTTCCTATGAAAAACCAAAGTAAAAAAGGTGTAAAGAATAATAATAATTATTTTAATATTAAATAAATGTATGTTAAATATAAAAGTTTTTAAAATTGAACGAATGTAATATAACCAATTAAAGTGTTATATTGCTTACATGACATTAAATATATGTTTACCTAATATTATAACCAATTTAAAACGAAAAATTTTAATATTTTAAGTAAATTATATACAAAAAGTCACATTCTATCATTGTAATCAAAATTAGTTGAACATCCTCAATAATTAAATATGATATATATAAAAATTTCATTGAATGCATGCAGAAAAATGAGGAAGAAAAATATCATAAAATATACAAAAGAATATTTAATTAGATAAAGATTGTAAATTTTAACAAATAAAATAATTTAAAAGCAATGGAATATAACTAAATGAAAAGTGATGTAAAAGTTAGATAGTAATAGACTTAGTGTTAGATAAGAATATAACAATATTGAAATAAAGAATGTGAACAAATAAAATAAATTACAAAAGAATATTACATTACACAATACAATGAAGATCAAGTATAATATCATTAATCACGAAATCAAGTAGAAATAAAAATGACTCATAGAGCATATCATACCCTAGAAAGAAAAATATCTTAAAATTTAGAAACTTTCTTTCTAACCATAGAATTCCTTGAGTCGAAACCAATGAAGTTGTTTAGCCTCGATCAAACATCACTTTGAATTACTTTAAATAAAAAATAATCATAGAAAATAATATTTTTTAAATTTAATAAATATATAATAAAGTAGAAAATATATCAACAAAAGCAATATATTATATCCTAATCAATGAAATGTAAAACTAACATTAGAATAGAAATAAATTTCCATAATAATATAACCAATTCAAAAAAGACTTTAAGAAATGAGCTAATTTTTTTTATATCAAAGTTACATTCCAAGATATTAAGGACTTCAACTATAACATTCTTAGTTGTTAGGTAAGCTAAGATTGGAAATATCTCATAAAATGTTGCAATTACTTTAAAACATTATGTAAACATAGAAATGAAATTTTAATTGAATAGAAATCTTTAAAATTTGCCCAACAACATTTCTTTTTGATTAATTAGACCTTATTTGGAATTTCTATGAATTGATAAAGAAAATTTGCATAATTAAAAAAATTATTATTTCAATATTAAGAGAAAGTATATTAAGGTTTCAATGAGATAAATTGAATCAATGCAATATGAGAAACAAAAGTAATGTATATGCTATTTGAGGGAAGATTTACAGTTGTATAGTAATGCATCAAAATAAAAAAAATTAGAGATAAGGCATATATTATATAACAAAACAGCATTTCAAGATGCTAAAGAGGTTGAGCAATATGTGCTCATTCATTATATCATATTTGAATTGAAATATCCTATAAAATATATCAAAATGCTAAAAATAAAATATCATAAATTATGAAAAATACTTTGAAGCTGAATTGACCTCAACATGTTAATTATAACAACATTTGTTTTATCTCGATTGAAACCCACATAAAATTGCTACCAATTACAAAAGCAAATAAGCATAAAATTTTTTTTGATAATAAAGAAATATAGAAGAAAGTTCAAATTAGATAAATTAAAGCACTATAGTGTTACCATAACAAAGGAATATAATGGTTGCATAGGAGGATATTTTAAGTTATAAAGTAAAATAACAAAATAAGATGAAAATTTGTAGAAAGAAGATTCGTTATGTGGGAAAGTTCCAATCTAATATATTAAATAGATCGAGTATTAATTCATCTATCATTAAATATTTTAAAAACTAAAATATCATATAAAATGTACAAAATCCTTCAAAATTAAAATATTTAAGAAAATAAAGATGAAAAATAAATTACATTAGTAGATTGAGACATTTTCGATGGCATTTGCTTTATCTTGATTGTAGGTCATTCAAAATTAATGTGAGTTATAATTTTCAGTAAAAAAAATGATAATAAATTTTTATTTTTATAGTTTAGAAATATTTAATAATGGTGAAAAAGGAAAAATTGAAGTAATATAATATAAGTAATTGAAAGGGTAAATGTCACACAATATTAGACTTAGATTTTCTTAATAATATAACTAATAAAAATGAAACAATTAAAGAATGAAATGATGTTTTTTTGGAAATTCTAATTCTAAGATAATAATGTCAACGAGTGTAACATTCTCAATCATCATAATAGTAATGATTCAAAATATCTTATAACACGTGCAAAAAAATGGAAAATAAAATATTTTAAAACATAAAATAAAAATCTATATTGTTAGAGATCATCGATATAAATCCAAGGATAACATTCTCCTCAAATTGGACTTTATTTGATTAACTATAAATTATGAAAATAAATGAGGATAAATAATGGTAAATTATTATCTTAACATTAATAAAATATTTATTTAAGGTTAAATGATAAAAGTTAAATGAATGTAATATAACATAATAAAGGTAAAGTAAAGGTCATAAGATAAGATATTTAGAGCTACATAGTAACATAATGAAATAAAAGTAAAATAATTGAAGAGATCTCTTTTAACAACATTTATCATCAAATATAGTGCAAATTCAAAGGATTGCAATTTTGTTTGTTTCTCCTCGATCAGTCGACATTCAGTTTAACTTTGAATGACAAGATTAAATAACTCTAAAAAATTATAAAATATTTTTTAAATATTATATAAATTTTTATTAAAATAGTAATAAGATAAATAATTGCATTGTAATAAAACCAAATCAAAGTTATTTGAGGTTTAGATAAGAGAACATTTTAAGTCATATAGTATAATAATGAAATCGTAGACAAACATTCAAGAAATTAGACAAATTGGTTAGGAAGGATGCCTTCCAAGATACTAAGAGATTTAGTGTATGATCCTCGAACTTAAAATCATGTTTGAATGAAAACATCTATAAAATATGCCAAATATCTAAAAAATAAAAATATTTAAAAATACTAAAATTAATATGCAATATTATAGGGCTCATCAAAACGTGTCGATAAAAGTTTGCATTGTTTAGATTGGACCTCATCTAAAATTACAAGAAATTAGAAAATTATAAAAAAACATAAATAATAAAAAATTATTGATACAATTTTAAGAAAAATTTAATAAATTAATATTAAGAAATATTAATGCAATATAAAATAACAATATTTTAACAATTTTAATAACATACGAGAAAAGAATTAAGTTTAGATAATAATATAACAAAATCAAAGTTAGGAATTTTAAGAAAATGAGATTAATTAAATGAGAGCTTTATTCAAGGATGCTTACGAGATCAAGTAAAACATCCTTAATCACTAAATTATGTATGAAACAAAATAACTTTTAAATCATACAAAAGTAATACTACAAGTTTAAAAATGTTGACATAAATATTTTATGAGATAGAGCTCGCCCCAATATTTCAAACTAAATATTTTCACAGAGAATACTTGATTTAAAATAATTATAAATTATCAAAGTAAAATGCCTAACTATTAATGGCCTCTTTCTAATATTGCTATAATATGCATTGAAGTTGAAATGATATAAATAAAGGTGATATATTTATAACTAGTTGAAATATCTATAAAAGTACATGAGAGGTGAGTTATAGTTACATAGATATACAACTTAATAAAAATTAAAAATATGAAAAAGTAAGATAAATTATATGAGAATGCTATATTCTTAGGATAATAAATAGATTAAACGTGACATCCTTAATCATCAAATTTTGTTAAAATCGAATAGTGTCACAAAGTGACCCAAAACCATCGAAAATAAAATATTTAAAAATAGAAAAATAAATATTTTGTTAGATAAAGCACTTTGGGGCAAATTCAACAATGAGTTTTTCATTTGTAGTGGACTTATTTTAGAATTTTTTTAATTACCATTTTAAATAACCATAATTAATAACAAATTATAGTTTTAAAATTAAGAAAATATAAATTAAAGCTAAAATTAGATGAATTAAAGTAAGTAATGTATCCATATTAAAGTAATATAAATGTCACATGAGAGAAGACTGAGATTTTCATAATAATATAACCAAACCAAACTACAATATCTAGAAAGTGAGATTAATTCAATAGAAAATTTTATTTCTATGATACTATGTAGATTGAGCATAACATCGTCAAACATAGAATCATTTACAAATAAAAATTCCATGTTAAGCTGGCCAAACTATTACAATAAAAAAGAATTATGAAAGTAAAGGCATATAAACAACAACAAAGTGTTATATAAGTATTAAGTAAATGCATATTAAACTCAAAATTGGATCAATTGAAGCAATGTAATAAAACTAAATAAAGGCGATGTAAATTTTAAGAAATGAGATAAATTATACTTAAAACATTCATTGGAAGATAATAAAATGATTGAAAGTAACATTCCCATTCGTCAAATTTTAAATGAATTGAATTATCATTTAAAACAAACAAAAAATGTCAAAAAAAAATATTAAGAGAATATTTAATTTAATTGATCTTGCTGAAATGAGTTAAACAATTTTTGTTTCACTTCTATCAACCTTGCTTGGAATTACCTGTGATAATAAAAAACTATGATAAAAAATAATAAAACATTATTGAATAGAGCTTGCCAGAATAACTCCAATGATTTTTATTTCATCTCCACCATATGTCATCAAGTATTACTATTAAATATAGAAATAAAAAAGCATGAGAACCGATACTGTTAGTATCATCTTGATCGATCCTCATTCAAAATTACAATGAATTACGATTTTACAAAGTATAAATAATAATAAATTTTCATTTTAATTTTATGTTAATAAATACAGAAGCTTAAATTATATAAACTAAAGGATTGTAATAAAACAAAATATGCAATTTTGAGATCACACAAAAGAAGACATTGGGTTCAAAATAAAATTACAAAATCAAAGCAAAGAATTTTAAGGAATGTGATTAATTACTTGGGAAGTTTTAATTCAAAGTACTAAAAAGTTCGAGAGTAACATCTTCATTCTTTGAATCGATAATAAATATAATTTTCTCATAAAATATGTTTGGAAAAAGGAAAATAATACTTTTTAAATATTCAAATGAATATTTAATTAGATTGACGTTATCAAGGTAATCCAACAATGTTTTGCCACATTAATCAGACCACCTTTTGTATGACTTTGACCTATCAAAATAAACAAGCATAAATAATAGTTAGCTATTATTTTAACATTAAGGAATAATTTATTAAAGATAAAATGATATAAATTAAAGCAATACATAATAAGAAAAAAAATGTAAAGGTTACACGATTGAAGATTTAGGGTCACATACCATTATAACCTAACAAAAATGAAAAAAAAAATGGAGAATTGTGATAAAATTTATGTGAATATTGGACTCCAAGTAACTAAGTCAAATAAGTAAATCCTCAACAATAAATCATGTATGGCTCGAAGTGACACATAAAAAAATGTAAAAACTCAAGAAAATAAATATTTAAAATTATGAAATTATGATTTTTGTAGATTGAGCTCATTGAGATGTGACCAATGATGTTTTTTTTTGGTTCGATCATATTTGGAATGCCATTGAATTATCAAAGTAAATAAGAATAATTAATATGAAATTAAAATTACAACACTAAGATAACATATATTAAATTAAAAAATATAATAAACTTAAATAATATAATATATCCATATCAAAATGATGTAATGGTCACATGAAATGAGAACGACAATTTCATCATAATATATCCAAATGAAAGAAAAATTTTAAAAAAGGAAACAAATTGTTTTGGAAAGTAGCATTCTAATATTCAAAAGGGATAGATGTAACATTTTCAAATATGAAATTAGGTAAGAATTGAATTATTTTGGTAAAGCATGCCAAAACCTTAGAAAATTAAAAATTTCAAAATTAAAAAATAAATATTAAATATAATGTAGCTCATTTAGATAGGTAAAGAAGATGCTTATTTCAGCTTGATTAGACCTTATTTGGAATTACTTAAAATTATCAAAGTAAATAAACATAAATAATAACAAATTTTTTAATCTTAAGTAATAATATATTAAAATTGAAATGAAATAAGTTGAAGCAAAATGATATATCAAAATTAAAGATATGTAAAGATCACATGAAAAAAGATTTAAAATTCAAAAGAAATATACCACTTAAAATTAAAAATTCTAAGAAATATGGTAAATTATTGTGAAACTTGCATTCCATAATATTAACGAGACTGAGCATAACATACTTGATTGTTAAATCTGATAAAAATAAAAATGTCATATAAAAAGAAACAAATTTCTAGAACATAAAAATTTTAAAATAATTTAAAGAACACATTTTTGAATAAAGTTGAAAGAAGAGAAATTAAAACATTGCAACATGAGCAAATGCAAATTATATTAAGCTAACATGAGAGAAAAATTAGAGTTAAATAGCAATATAACAAAATAAAAATGGATCTTTTGAATAAAAAATATATATTTTCTAGGAAAGTTGCACACTAAGATAGTAAAAAGGTAAAGTATAACAACCATGATCATCAAATTAGCTACAAATAAAAATAAGTCATAAAGAATGGAAAAATCTAGGAAAAATATATTTCAAAATATAAAAATAAATATTTAGTTGGATAAGGTTCATCAATAATGTCAAACTAAGTTTGTTTGTTTACTATCAGACTTTGTTTAGAATTAATATGAAATAATAAATTAAAAAAGAGTGAACAATATTAATATTTTTTATTAACCTTTGTAGCATATGAAACATTTGGATTTGTACCAAATTTCATGATAAAAGAGGTCACCCTCATCCTTCTTAGTTTCTTGTAATGTAAGGTTTTGTAAAATTTGTCAAATTTCTATAATTAACTCACAATATTTTATATTACTATGAAATCTAATTGTCCTTTCATGTTAGGAAGGACATTGCCTTTTTTTGTTAACATTAAATTAACATAATTTATCACATTTTTGCTTTCATATATATTTGCTTAATATTACCAAGATAATTTATTTATTTTTATTTATAATTTATTTTGTAATTTGTTGTAATTTTAAACAAGGCCCGATATAAAGTAAAGAAACATCATTGAAATTCTCATGATGAGCTTTATAAAATTAAATATTTATTTTTAATATTATTTTAATTTTTGTCTATTCTACTATTTTTCCATGCTTTTTAGTAAAATTTTATTTGTTCCTAATTTAGTGATGGACGATTTTACAATCGATCTCCATAGAATCTAAGAAGTAACTTTATTTCATAATTTATGTCATTTCTCAAAATGATTAGTATTGAGTTTTCCATGCTATTGGAAAAAATTTAATGTTTCACCTAATTTAATGATGAAGAATGCTCCACTCGATGTTCTTAGTAACTTTAACATATATTTACTTCATATTTAAATAGTAAATAATTGTTATTTTTTATTTCTTTAATGATTCTTATTAATTATGAATGATATCAAATGGAGATGAAGTAAATGTCATTGGATTCTTCTCAATGAACTCTATCTAACAAAAATAATTTTATATTTTTTCATTATTTTATTATCTCGGTTTTTGTCCTATTTTATGAGACATTTTAATTTAAGCAATATTTGATGATGGAGGATGTTACAATGAATCTCATTAATACCTTCAAAGAAAACATTCTCATGTAATTTTTCTCATTTTTTAAAATATTTGTTTTTTAATTAAGTTATACACTAATAAAACTCTAATTCTTCTCTCCTATACTCTTTGCTTAACTTCGATTAGGTAATATTTCTTTTTTTGATTTATCTTATTTAGTTTTATCACATATTTATTTACACAAATAATAATTTGTTACTATTTATTGTTATTTACTCTAATAATTCATAGTAATTGCAAGCTAAATATGCTTAAGATTAAACAAACATTATTGGGATTGTCTTGATGAACTTTTATAATTAAATAATTAATTACATTTCCTAAAATATTTCAAGTCTTAGAACTTTTGTATGCTTTTTGAAACATTTTAATATGTACTTGATATAATAATTAAGGACATTATGCTCAACCACCATGTTACCTTAGAAAACAAATTCTTGAAAATTTCAAATCATTTATAAAAAGGTTTTAGCTTAAAATTAATTATATTGGCATTGAACTTTCGTTCTCCTACTGTGTGACTTTTATATTATTTTCATTTAGTTATATTACATTTATTTAATTTATGTTATTTTATCTTTACTATATATTTATTTAATGAGATTATAATTTAATATTATTTACACTTAATAAATTTTGTAATTTTCAAAAATTAAAAATGAGGCCTAATCAAGATAAAACAAACTTCATTAGAATTGTCTTGATGATCTATGTCGAATTACATATTCATTCTTATATTTTAAAATATTTTAGATTCCTTAATTTTTGACCAATTTACGAAATAATTTTTTTTGACATGACATGGTGATTGATGAAGTTAGACTAGTTTTCCATAGTATCTTTGAATAAAAGTTTCTAAAATTATTAATTTTCCAATATTTTCACCTAGATTTTACTATTTTTCTAAGAAAGACTATATCTTCTCTCATGTGATTTTTGTAGGTCTTTGATTTTGTCACATTATATTGCTTTAATTTATCTTATTTCCCTTTCACATATAGTTGGTTTACTTTTAAAATTTATTTATATTTATGTTTATTTATAATGGTAATTTATAGTATTTCCAAAAGTGGTATGTTCATGATGAAGCAAATATTGTTGTAGTCATTTTAATGAGGTAAATAAAATAAATTATTTCTTTTTATATGTTTAAATATTTCATTTTTAGGATTCTAAAATTTTTTTAGAAACATTTCATTACACATATCTAGTTTAATAATTGAGGGTACTGCACTCCATCTTCTTAGTTTATTGGAATGCAACTTTCTCATATAACTTTTCCCAATATTTGAAAATTTTCACTTTGATTTAGTCATCCTGTTGCGTAACTCAAAATCACATGTCTTGTGACCTTTGCATTGCTTTTGCATTGTCACATTAGGTTATTTTAAGTTTTCTCACTTTAAATTTAATGCATATTTAAAAAATATTTAAAAAAATTTAATTATTTATGGAAATTTAGTTTAGTGATTCGTTTAATTCAAGACGATGTTTGATCGAATCAAACAAATGTTATTAGAGACATCTTGATGACTTTATGCAATTAAATATCAATTTTTTTATTTCTAAAAAATTTTTTTCTTAGGATTTTATCTCTTAATATTCTTAGAATGAAACTTCACAGCACAATTAACCTCATTTTTTCAATTCCTTCTTTGAATTGGTTATGATACCATAACACATTAATTCTTTACCAATTTGACCTTAATATCCATTTGATTTTTTGTGTAATATTTATTTAATTTATAAAATTTTTGGTTTAATATATATTTTAATAATATTAATAAATAATTCTTTTTCTATTATTTTTATATCATTTAATTTTTTTAATTGGTCATAAACTCTAAAAGTGGTTCGATTGTGATGAGACAAACATTACTTTACTCATGTAGATGTGAAAAAAATCTTAATGATTTTGGATTCAGATTTTTTGAATAATTTATCTTGTTTCTTGATATTTTATGCCTTTATTTGGTTATATCACTATGCAACTACAAATCTTCTAAAGTCTATCCTTTACATGCATTTGACTTGGCATTGATACATATCCTCAATTTATACCATTTTAGGTTTAATATGTGTTTACTTAATATTTACATAATACTTTATGAATATTTATTCTCATTTATAATGGTAATTTATAATAATTACATAAAAGCATACAATCAAAGCAAAACAAACACTATTCAACCTCTTATAGAGGTACTATACAATTAAATATTAAATTTTTTTGAATAATTTATTTTCTATAGTTTTGTGATGCGTTATAAGAAATTTGAATTCATAGTTCCTCCATCATAAAGAACGCTACACTTTAAATTTCTAGTACAATTATTCTCATTACTTTAAATTTTTTACTTTCGTTTTATTATATTATTATTAAACACTAATTAATGTTTCTTATGACCTTTACATCATTTGCATTAGCTTATATTATATCTATTAAATTAATCTAATTTAATATTTAATATATATTTATATAATATTAAAATAATAGTTTATTACTAGTTTTACAAATTGAGCTTGATAATTCAAACTAATTCCAAATGTACAAACATAAAAAAAACAAACGTTATTAGACTTGCATAGAAGAATTCTACCAAATTAAATATTCATGTTAAAATTTTTAAATAATTTTTTAAACATTTTGAAATGCTTTTGTGAAGTCTTTTGATTAGTACATGATAACATAATTGATGATGTTGTAGTTGATCTCGGTATTCTATTAGAAATAAAATATCTTAATTAATTTATCTCAATTTATAACATTTTTCCTTTTGATTATGATTTTTTTTCCTCAAAACTCTAATTCTCCTCTAATGTGACCCTTATATTACTTTTATTTTATTTTTTGTATTTCTTAAATTTGTCTCACTTTAGCTTTCATTAACTTCCACTTAACTTTAAAATAATTATTTTTTATTATTTGAAAATATTTTATTTTTTAAATTCAAATAATTCTAAACAAAGTCTAACAGAGTCAAAACAAACCCTAGTGGACTTTTCCAGCAAAGATTAATCCTATTTGTTATTCTTTTTTAATTTTTAAAATATTTTATTTTCTAGACTTTTGGCATGCCTAACGAGATGCTTTGATGCATACCATTTTGATGATCGAAGTAGTTACGCTTTATCTCCTCAACATCTTAGAATGTAACATTTTAGTATAATTTCTCATACCGTTAACTTCATTGTATTGGTTAGGTTATATTACAACAAAACTTTACCATCTTTTATAATGACCATTACATTGCTTTTATTTGGTAATACTATAATATTTTAATTTTTCTCATTCAATTTTATTACATAATAACTTAATATTTAAATAATATTTTTTTAATCATTTATACATTTTTTGTTTATTGTTATAATTATAAACAATATTTGATCGATATGAACCAAATGTTATTTTAATCGCCTTGATAGGCACTACAAAATTAAATGTGGATTGTTATATTTTTAAATATTTAACTATTTCATAGTTTTCTCAAACTTTTCAAAACATTTCTACTCAAGCCACATTTAACAATCAAGGAGTTTACATTCAATCTTCTTTTGGAATGCAAACACACCAACTGTTTTTTAATTACTTCAAATTATTGGATTAGAATTTGTTATATTATCACAAAACTCTTATTATCTTCTTTGTGACATTTAAATGTTTTTGATTTTTTTATGTTACGTTACTTCAATTTAACTCATTTAATCTCTAATATATATTTAATTAACACTAAAAAATATTTTTATTAGTTATGGTAATTCACTTTGCTAATTCACACCACTTTCAAATGGCATAAGTGTATATAAAATAAATGTTATTGGATTGATCTCAGCAGGGTCTATCAATTTAAATATTCATTTTTGTTTTTTGAATATTTGATTTTTTGATACTTTGGCAATCATTAAAAGATATTTCAATGTGGTACTTTATTTGGTGATTGAGAATATTACACTCAATCCCTTTAGTCTCATGGAATGAATCTTTTATATGATATTTATCTCAAGTTTTTAGATTTTTGCATTGTTTAGGCTCTACTACAATGAAACTATAACTCTCCTCTTTAATGATAATAATTTACAATGTTTTTATTTCCTTGTATTATAACAATTAGATTTATCTCATTTTAGTAATAGTATATATATTTACTTAATTTTTAAATAAAAATATATAAATATTTATGCTCACTTATTTTGGCAATTCATTGTAATTCCAAATGAGGCACTATTAAGAGAAAAGTAGTGTGGTTGGGCTTGTCTTCATGAGATCTACACAACTAAATATGATTTTTTATATTTTTAAAAGCTGTTTTGCTTGAATGTTTAATAGATTTCTTAAATATTTTTATTCAAACAAAATTTAATGATCTAGCAAGATATAATAGTTCTTCTTAAAATTTATTAATAAAATTTTCTCTATAAAATTTATCTCATTTCTTCAAATTTATGCATTCATTTAAGATAAATTATATAAGAAAGTTTTTTTGATCAGATTTCGAGAAGACAGAGATTAGCATTATGGTTGAAAAAATCAAGAAATAATCAAAATGACTTATAAAGCATGCGAAAGTCATAGAAAATAAAATGCATAAAATTTACAAATTGAATAGAGCTCATAGAGATGAGTCCAACGACCCTGATTTCTTATTGCTCGGGACTCATTTCGAATAATAGTGAAATATAAAAGTATATATTAAATAATAATAATAATAAATTAATTTTTTAATATCAAGTAAATAGATATTATATAAAAAAGAAAAAAATTGAAGTAATATTACATAACCATATAATTGTGTCATAAAGGTCTAATGAGTGGAGACTTATAGTTTTGTAGTAATGCAAGAAAATCATTACAAAGTATTTCAACAAATAAGACTAATTATAGGATAACGTTGCTACATAAGATACTAAGAAGATTGAGTATAACTCTCTCATACATTATTAAAGATATGAGTTAAAAATGTCTAGTAACGAATGCCAAAATAAAAAAAAATAAAATATTTTAAAATGTATAATTTAATATTTATTAGATAAACCTTGTTGAGAGACTTCAAATGATGATTATTTCATCTTCGCTTGAGCTCACATGAAATAACTATGAATTACCAAAAAAATAAAAAATAAATTTTATTTTGTAATTATTTTTTCTAAATCAAAGCAATATAAAAATAATTTAGAGGATATTTATAAGTGCATGTAATATAACAAAATAAAAGCAACATTTTTTAGGAAATCATAGAAATATTATTGGAAAGTTGAATTACCATATCATAGAAACATGAACAAATATAAATTTTTTTAAAGTAGGTCCAAATAAAAAAATCTAAAATATTTAAAAATTTAAAATTAATAATTAATTCAATATACCATCACTAGATGACTCTAATAATCTTTTTAAGATTAAATAAAGTATTAAATTATCATGAATAAAAAAAATGAGTACATATAAATAATAATAAATTATTATTTGAAATTGATTTACTAGTAATGTTTCCTAGTAATAAATAAATAAGAACTAAATTACCTAATAATAAAACAATGTAATGTCTCCTTTTTAAAATGTTTTAAAGCTAACCTAAGGTTGAATTTTGAGTGACAAAAATATAACTAATCAAAGGGAAATTTTTAATAAATGAGATAAATTGTATATGAATGTTGCATTATAAGAGTTATGCAGATTGAGTGTAACATCCTCTTTCATCAAATTAGGTACTGATTGAAATTTCTCATAAATCATGCAAAAATTGATGTAAATAAAATATTTTAAAATCTAGAAATGAATACTTTATAGAATAAAGAATGGTATGATTAGTCCAATGACATTCGCTTTGTCTTAATCGAATCTTTTTTTTAGCTACTATGAATTACTAAAATAAAAAAGCAATAAAAAATAAATTATTTTTTAATATTAAGTAAATACATATTAAAGCTTAAATTAGATTTATTGAAGTTGCACAATGTAAAAAAATTAAAGAGATTGAAAAGGTAAATGGGCTGAGATTTAGATTAACATAGTAATATAACCAAATCAAAGCAAAATCTTTGAAAAAATGAGATAAATTATATGGCTGAGTTGCATTTTATCATACAATAAACAACAATGTAACTTCTCAATCATGAAATAAAGTACAAATCAAAATTCATCATAAAATATACTAAGGCAATGGAAACTAAAATATTAAAAATATATTTAAAAATATTAAAAATATAAACAATATTTTAATTTTATATAACTAATTAAGTCAAGTAAAATAACATTTATTTCCTCCTTATCTAAAATTATAACGAATTACTATTAATTACAAAATTAAACAAACATAAATAATAATTGATAATTTTGTTAATATTAAATAAACATTTTTTAGCACTAGAATAAGATAAATTAAAGAAGAATGGCATTAACAAATAAGATTAAGATAATGGTCACACCATAAGAGAATTAAAGTTTCATAATAAAAACAAAATCAACGAAAACAATTCGAAAAAAATGAGATAAATTGCACAATGAAGTTGTATTTCAATGTATTAAGTCAATTATAGCATCCTTGTTCATCAAATCAAGTATGAATCAAACTATTTTTTGAACCATCTAAAAGTCTTAAGAAGTAAATGATTAAAAACAATATAAAAATAAATATTTAACTAGATAGAGGTCAATAACATGAGCTTAATAACATTTTTTATATAAATTTGATCTTATTTTGGAATTAATATGAATTACTAATGAAAGAACAAATAAATAATTCAAAATCATTACTCTAATAATGCAAAAATATTAAAGTTTAAAAAGATAAATTGAAGTAGCATTATATAAAACAAAATGAAAGTGAATTAATGGTCACATGTGGGTAGATTTTGATATACATATTAATATAAGAAAACCAAAGCAAAATACTTGAAGAAATAATATTAATTGTATAGCAAAAGTTTCCTTCCAAAATACAATGGTGAAAAAACTTAACATCCAAAATCTTCAAACTAAAATTGAATTAAAATGTCCCATAAAACGTACCAAAAATTAGAAACAAAAAATAATATATAATAATATATATAAAAAAATTAATATCTAATTCATAGAGATCCTAAAAATGACTCCAATGAAATTTTTTTCATCTCCATTAGACCATATTTGAAATTGCTACAAATTTAGATTTGAAAAAGCATAAATAAAAAATGATTTATAACTTTAATATCATGTAAAAATATTATGAAGTTCAAGATAAAAAATTTTTAATAGTAAAACAACCAATTTAAACCATATAACCATTTAACCTTAAAATTTAAAATACTTAAAAATATAAAAAATGAATATTTAATTGCATTAACCTCATTGAATGGAGTGAAAAAAACTTTCATCTCTGTGATATCTCATTTGTAATTATTGCAAGTTACAAATGCAAATAAGCTTAAATAATAATACATTTTGTTTTAGTACATGAAAATATACATTCAACTTAAAATAATATAAATAAAAGTAATGTAATATGACCAAATAAAAGTAGTATAAAGGCCACATGAGAGACAATTTTGACTTTCAAAATAATATAACCAAATTAAAGACAAAATTTTCAAAACTTTTAAAAAATATATAGTAAAATGTGGAAACATAACTGAAGAGAACGATTATGAAATCGATAATTCTAAAATAAGGTGAAAATAAAAATTTATCATGAAGCATGCAAAATACAACAAAATGAAAATTTTAAAAATATTAAAATGAATATTTTATGCAAAATAGGTGATCGAGAAAAGTCCAATAACCCTTGCTTTATCTTGGTCTAAAATCATTTAAAATAAAGGGGAATTACAAAAACAATATCCATAAAAAATAAATTTCGTAAAAAATAAATATTTATTAAAGTATAAATGTGATAAATAGAATCAATATAATAATCTCAAATCAAAGTAATGTAGAGGTTACACCTAAGAATATTTACCATTACATAATAGTATAACCAAATCAAAGTGAACACTTATAAGAAATGAGATAAATTATACTAAAAAATTAAAATCCAAGGTACTAAAAAGTTTGACTATGAAATCTTCTACTTTCACATTTGTTATGAAGCAAGAATTCTAGACAAGCATGATGAAACTATTTATAATACAATAATTAAAGATATAACATATTAAGTTAATTAAGCACAACAAGTTGAGCACAATAATGTTTATTTTTCCTTGATCTTCATTTGGAATTGATAGGAATCATTAAAATAATTAAGCATCAACAACAGTAAATTATTATTTTAGAATCACATAAGTATATTTAGTGTTGAAATGAGATAATTTGAAGTAATGTAATACCGACAATACAAGACACTAAAAAGGACATATATGGGTGGATTCAGAGTAACAATGTAACATAATAAATCAAAGCAAAACATTTGATGAAATAAAGTGAATTTTATAGGAAAGTTGGATTCCTAGATGTTAAACATATTGAATGCAAGATATTTTATCAATAAATCTAGGTTGAATTGATATATATATATATTTCAAAGTAAGCTAAAATTAAAAAAATTCAAATTATACAAATATTAAATAAGAAATTAATATAATATTATTTTTTAATATTAAGTAGATATATATTAATATAAAAATGAGATAAATTCAAGTTTTTTTAATATATCAAAAGCAAAGAGATGTAAATGTCACAAAAAAGAGGAATTAGTGTTTCATAGCAATATAACTAAATTAAAGGCAAATCTTTGAAAGAAAGATAAATTACGTGAGAAAGTTGTATCCTTAGATATTAAGGAAAATGATTATAGCATCTTTAGAGACTAAATTAGGTAAGAAATAAAATGTCTATTCAAGTATGCAAAACTCTTATAATACAAACTATTAAAAAATATAGAACTGATTATTTAATTAAATAAAACTTATTAAGGTGAGTCAAATTAAATTTTTTTATTTTGGATTAGACTTTTCTTGGAATTACTATGAAACATCAAAAAAATATACAAAAAAAGTGGTAAATTATAGTTTTAATATTCATTAAATAATTATTAAAGAAAATGTTAGCCAAATTAAAAAGCAATGTAAGTTAACAAAATCAAAGTTATGTGAAGGTCACATGAGGGAGATTTAAAGTACTATAGTAATATAGTAAAATAAAAAAGAAGAAATGAGATAAATTGTGTGGGAAAGTTTTTTGTTAATATACTATAGAAATCTAGTGTATCATTCTCAATCATTAAACATCGTATGAATAAAAATGTTTAAGAAAATATTCTAAACTTTTAGAAAATAAAATTAAAAAAAATAAAACTAAATATTTAAGTTGAAAGAGCTCATTGAGAATAGTTAAGTTGAAAAATTTAATGTCACAAAATCACAGTAATGTAAGGTTCACATGAGAAGAGAGTTTTACATTGAATATAGCATAACGAAACAAATGCAAAAACGTTTTAAAAAATGACAACTTTTGCGAGAAAGCTACATTCCAAAGAACTAAGAAATTAAATTTTATCAAACTTAGTGGTCAAATCATTTATGAATAGAAAAGGCTCATAAACTGAGCCAAAATACTAGAAAGTAAAATATTTAAAATAGAAAAAGCGAATATTTTATTAGAAATAACTCTTGAAGTTGAGTCCAACAATGTTATTTAACTACAATCGGACCTTATTTAGAGTTATTTTTAATTACAAAATTAAATAAGAATAAATTATAAAAAAACATTTTTTAGTAAAAAGGAACTACATATTAAAGAAAAGTAAGATAGATTGAATCGATGCAACACAACTAAATCAAAGTGATGTAACAGTGAATTGAGACAAGATTTATAGTTTCATCATAATATAATAAAATTAAACAAAAATTCTAATAAATGAGATAGTTATATGTGAATGATGCATCCAATGAACTAAAAAGATCAAGTTCAATATCCTCATTCATCAAATCCGATACAAACTGGAACGACTTTAAAGTATGCGAGTGTCATAAAAAAACTAAATAATTTAAAATGAATGTTTAAGAGCTAGATCTTGTTTAGTCAAATCTAATGATGTTTGTTTCAACTCAACCAAATCTCATTTTCCAATATTATGAATTACAAGATAAATAATATAAAATAATAATATGTTACCATCTTAAAAAACAAATATATATATTAAAGACATAATGAGATAAATTATAGCAATATAGAAAACCAAATCATTTTAACATCAAGATCACATAAGTAAAGATTTAGTCATAGAAATAACCAAATCAAAGCAAAACATTTAAGGAATTGATATAAATTATACAAGAAATATGCATTTCAAGACATAAAGAGATTAAGGTTAGCATTCTTAATTACCTTATTAAGTAGGAATCAAAATATCTTGTAAAGAATTCTTAAATACTAAAAAAACTATTATATGATAAGTATATAGAACATTATTCATTATGATAAAGGTCATTAAAATGAGCATAATGAGCTATAACTAAAAAATAATTTTTTAAATATCAATTAAATATATATAACAGTTAAAATGAAAAGAAATGGTGCATTATAATAAATCAAATTCAAAGAATTAGAGAGGAAATTATATTTGAGTGTTGCATTAAACAATACTATGGAGATATAGTGTCATATCCTTAATAATCATATCACGTACGAAATTAAAAGCCTAATACAATATGCTAAAATAACAAAAAATTAAAAAAATTAATATTATTGAGAAATATTAAATTGGATAGAGCTTACTGTATCATATCTTGTGATATTTATCTCATCTAGATCTGGCCTCTTTTGAAGCAACTGCTAAAGTTATAAATCAAGTAGGCATAAATTAAAATGTTATTATTTTAACATTTATAATGTATATATTAATCATAAGTAAAGATAAATTGAAGCAATGTGTTATGATCAAATTAAAGCCCATGCAATGGTTAAAATAGAGGGAAATTTGAGCTTCATTATGATATAACAAAGTAAAAGAGAAAATTTTAAGAAATAAGTTAAAGTTTTTATGGAATTTGCATTCCAAGATATCAAGAAGGTTGGGCGTAGAATACTTGATCAAGAAATAAGAAAAATACCAATGTCACCCAAAGCAAGCTAAAGACATTGAAAATACAATATGTAAATTTTTTAGATAGAATATTTGATTCTATAAAACATGTCAAGACAAGTTTAACATTTTTTTTCTATTCTTAATTCATCATCCCCTAGAATTTCTACAAAACACAATAGCAAATACTCTTAAATAATAATAAAATATCTCAGAATTAAATTAGATAAGAATCAAAAAACTTAATAAAGGGTCAACAAAGAACAAAAAATATAAATTGGATACAGCTAATTAAGATGAGTGCAATGATGCTTTCCTCATTTTGATAAGACCAACTTTGAAATTACCACATAATACAAAGGTATGTTGGCATAAATAACAATAAATGTTTATTTTAATATAAAGTAAATAAAAATTAAATTTTAAATGATATTAATTAAAGAATATAATACAATAAAGTCTATACAATTTAAAGGTCACACAATAGATGGTTTAGAGATTCAACGTTATATAACAAATCTAAAAGAAAATATTTTAAAGAAATGAGATAAATTGTATAAAAAATTACAATCTACTATGTTAAGTAGATCTAGCTTAGAATCCTTGACTATCAAATTAGTTAAGAATAAAAATGTCTTGTAAATCATGTAGAAGCCATATAAAAGAAAATGCATAGAAAAGTAAATTTAATATTTAATTAAATAGAGCTCACCTTGAAAAATTGAAAAAAATTCCTTTAAAATTTCTTTTGGAATTAGTTTGAAATCAAAATTTAAATTGGCATAAATAATAACAAACTATAATTTTAATATTTAGTAAATATATATTAATGCTTAAATAAGAAAAATTAAGAAATGTGACATAGCCAATCAAAAATGATGTGATAGTTACAAGTGGTGATTTAGAATTTCATAGAAATATTACCAAATAAAAAAAATATTTAAAAAAGAAGATAAATTATGTAAGAAAGTTGTAATTTCAAAATACTAAGGAGATCTAGTGTGCATTTTTTTAATATCAAATCATGTAAGAATCAAAATGTTTTAAAACTTATGCCCAAAACTATGAAAATAAAATATGTAAAAACTTAAAGTTAAATATTTAATTGAATTGAGCTCGTCGACATGAGTCCAGTGGCGTTTGTTTTTTGTCGACCAGACAACATTTCCAATTATTATGAAAAACAAATGTAAATTGGCATAAATAATAATAACATATTGTTTTATTATTAGGTAAATCAACATTAGAATTCACTTAAGATAAATTAAAGCAAAGTAATATAATCAAATGAATTTGAAGTAAAACTATGAGGGAGAAGCTAAAGAGTTTCATAAAAGCAAAACAAAATAAAAAAAATTTAAAAAATAAGATAAGTTATATAGTAAAGTTTCATTCAAAGATACTATGAAGGTCGAGCATGACATCAACAATCATAAAATTATATTCAAAAATGAATACCACATAAAATATGTCAAAATAAAATTAAAATAAAATGAACCCAACAACATTTGTTTTATATCATTTGAATATCTTTGTGAATTACTATGAATAAACATAGTAATTCAAAATAAATATTAAGTATATAACTACCTTGAGAGTACATCTTTAAATGTTTTTTAATCAAAGTTTTAGTATGATTTATGAGATATTTTCATTTGTATCTTATTTTATGATTAAAAATGTTGCACATGATCTCTCCAATATCATTGTATGCAATTTTCCAATAAAATTAACCACATTTCTTCTCTTATTTAAGCTTTATATGTCTTTGATTTCATTATTTTACATAACTTCAATTTGTCATATTTTAGTTTTAATGTGTTTTATTTAGTAGTAAAATAATACTTTTTATTATTTATGCTTCTTTATTACTGTAATTTGTAATAATTTCAAATCAAACTTAGTGTAGATGAAACATAGGTTGTTGGACTTATCTCAACTTGCTCTATCTATTAAAATATTAATATTTATATTTATAAATATAATATTTTCTATGGTTTTTACACAATTTAAGTGGTCTTTTAAATAATATTTGATGTGATGATAAAGGATGTAATACATCATCCCCTCATTGTCGTGGAATGTAACTTTTCTATATAACATATCTTTTTTTTAAAGTTTTTCCTTTTATATGGTTATATTAGAAAAATTTCTTACTCTCCTCTTATATGACCTTGGTATCATTTTTATTTGGTTCTATAACATTGCTTAAATTTTTCCCACTTTCCTTATAATAAATATTTACTTAATATTGAAATAAAAATTTAATTATTTTTCTTATTTATGTTGTTAATTCAAAATAATTCTTAACGAGATATGTTGGATACAAAAAAAATGTTTTTACACAAGGCCTTACTGAGCTTTATTGAATTAAATATTTTCTTTACACATTTTTTTAAGAATATTGGCATGCTTTACAAACAAAATTTTATTTGTATATGATTTGATGATCAAAAATATTGCACTCATTCTCTTTGGTATCTTGGAGTGTAACTTTGCTATAAAGTTAATTTATTTCTTCATATTTTTTCTTTAGATTTGGCAATATTACTATGAAGCTATAGTTATCTTTTCATGTGTCTAAGACATTATGTTTATTTGGTTATTTTAAATTGATTTAATTTTGATATATATATATATATATATATATATATATATATATATATATGTATATATGTATAAATATAAGTAATATTAAAATAATAAAATAATATAATTTTTGTCATTAATTTAGAAATTCTTAATAATTCCAGTTAACATCCAACATTGTCAAAAGAAAAATCCTTGAACTAATATAAACGACCTCTAACAAATTCATTATTTACATTTACATTTTTACAATTTTACTATTTTTTAGTTTATCATGCCTTATTGTACATTCATACAATCCTAATTTGATACTGAGGATTTTATGCTTGTTCTCCTCAGTATTATTAAAAAATATATCAAAGTGCTCATTACAATTAGTCCTAATGACATTTGATATATCTCGATAAAACTTAGTTTTGACTTTTTCTGTAATATCAAATTTAAAATGCATTAACACATTTTTCTTATTATCAAATTTATTATATTTTTATTTAAAATTTGAATAATAATAGTAAATTATTATTCTAATATTAATTAAATATATAATAAGTTTGTTAATAAGAAAAGAGCAACCATACTAATATAAGTAAATTAAAATGATGCTAAAGTCATAGAAGAGGACAATTAGTATTTCAAATTAATATAATCAACTCAAAATAAAAATTTGAAGGAATGAGATACATTATATGAGAAAATCGTGTTCCAAGGTACAAAAGAGATTGAGTGCAACATTTTTTATCATACAATTAGGTAAAAAAATTAATGTCTTATAAAGAATGCAAAAAACTTAAAGAGAAGAAAAATGAATATTTTGATGGATGGAGCTCATCATGACAACTCCAACGATGTTCGTTCAATGTTAATCAAACCTTGCCTAAATTTATTAATAACTAACTATGTAAATAGAATAGATAAACATATGATAAATGAATATTTAACTTGACAAACCTCATCGAGCCAAATGCAATGAACTTTGTTTATTCTTGATCTTTCCTTATTTAGAATTACTACAAATCATGAGAGTAAACAAGTAAAAAAAATAATATATTATTGCTTTGATGTACAACAAATATAAATTAAAGTTGAAATGATATAAATTAAAGTAATGTAAAATAACCAAAAATAAACATTGTAAAGTTTAGATAAGAGATGAATTGGAGTTTTAAATTAATATAATAAAATTATGGAAAATCATTGTAGGAGATAAGATAAATTTTAAGGTAAACTAGTAATTTAACAAGATGGGGAGATTTAGTATAACATCATTAATCGAAAAATTTAGAGCAAATAAAATTCTGACAGAACATGCCAAAATACTTAGAAAATAAAAGTTTTAAGTTGAATGAACATTTAGTTTGTAAAGCTTGTGATAAAAAACAAACTACAATAATTTTTTCTTTATTAGACTTATTTTGGAATTACTAAAAATTTCAAAATTAATTAATCAATAAGAATGAGGAAATATTATTTTAACATTAAATAAGTCTCCATTAAATCTTAAAATAATTAAAAATTGTTAAATATTTACTATAAGCAACTCAAAGTGACATAAAGGTGACAAGAGTTGGTTGGATTTAAATTTTTTATTTTTTCAATTGGCATATTTCAATATTGAAAGTTTTGTTGGATTTATGTTTTAACATTCCATTAATATTTTATGTTTTAATATATTTTTTAATATTTCTTTCAAATGTTTTATATATGAAAATATTGAAATTTTCCTCTCTATTATAATTAGATATTGTCATGTTTAAATATGTTAAAACATCTTTATATCTTGAAATGTTAGATATTGGCATATATAAATATTGAACATCTTTATATCTTGGAAATTTAACATTCCTTTATAGCTTATTAAATTATCGACTTTGAAATTCCTTTATATTTAGATATTAGCATATTTAAATATCAAAAATTAAAAAATATGTTAAAACATAAAATATTAAAGGAAAATTTTTCAACTTGGAGATCATCAAAAAATTTCAAATTCCTTTATATTTTATGTTTTATTACGTATTCAAAATATTTCCTAGTTATTTGTTAATCCAACCAAAATGATCATCAAAACATTTCACCTTTGCTCTTCCTTCTTTTCTAAGTTTACCTTGAATAGAAGTATCATCTATCTAAAATTTAAAATTTATTTAAGCAAATTCATTGGTAATACTTAATGTTTATGATCTTCAAACAAAACATTAGGAAAATGGGTCAACCCAATAATATCTCTTTCTTGATGATAACAAAACTTTTAATAAAATTCATTAAACCAAAAATTATTTATAAAAATAAAATGCATAACAATTAAAGATAAGCGCCTTTACATGTACGCTAGGCTAGATTAATGATCCCCCATAATTTATGCTCATTTCCATCTTTCAATTTCTATTCTCCTCTACTTTGTCATCACCTAATGAGAGTTAATCTATATTAAGTAAATTGTTCACAAATTAATAATTTTTTGAAATATTCAACCATCTAATCAATTTCTTTTAAGTTTTTTATGTTCAAATTATGCCAATATCTAATGATGTAAGACTTGTATAATTTCTTTCAAATATATTTAATTCTTTCTTTCTAATTATTACCAAAATTGGTTATTTATGCTATCTTGTGTAATGCATGGCTTAAAATTTGTTACAATGGATAATAGTTATGAAAGACTAATGTTTAACACCAATCATAATTTTATCTATACCTTTTTTGTTTGGAAGATCCCTATAAAAATTTAAAGTTTTAGGATTTCTTTTAAATATTTTTATATATTTATTTATTTTATTTTAATTTTATAAACTTTTTTTTTGAAATCCTATTGGTACAATATATATATTATTTTAGGTTGGAATTAATATATTAATGTTGCAATGCATAATATTTGATTTTAATTATTAGAATTGAATTCACAAACCATTTTATGTCCAACATAGTTAGATATAATTGAGATACTATTCTTATTCATATAAGGCATTTTTCGAAATGAGTGAAATCCTAATAAAAAAATAGAAAAATACTACTACGATCATGCAACATAATAAACATGCAATAGAATAAAATAATTCGTTGACACAAAATGTAAATTAATTAAAAAAATCTTATTCTTGATGAAAGCTTATTGAGAAATAAGTGTTTTAATTAAATCAATTTTAATTAAAGAAAATTGAGAACTTAGCTGATTTAAGAAGAAAGTAGAGATTATTAGTTTGATGATTGAAGCATGTTCCATAAGAAAATTTAAATGAGCATTGACAACTAAATGTTTGCATATCATGACTTGAAAAGTTTTCTTTAGATTTTGTAAGACTTTAATCAGTCTCTCCTATTCAAGAATTCACTTGTTTATAAATATTTGTATTAACAAAAAGCACTTGCCAAATTAACCAACTACTTATTATTATTTATATTTAGACAACCAATATAGTTTTTAATTAATAAATTATAAAAATCCAAAAAATTAAAAAGACTCACTACATAAAAGGCACTCGATTAGAAGCCTGTTAGACATTTGATTGTGAAAACATCTCAATTGGATGGATAAGATTAAAAGAACAATTTTTAAATTATGATTTGATTTGAACTGATAAATCTAAATCATGATTTCACTATTAGATATATCTCTTACATGTAGATAAAACATGGATTGTGAGATCTCAAATTTATATGATTGGCTTTGAGGATTTAAATAAGATTTTTTAAAACTAGATGAGATTAGAATCATTTGATCACATAATTGTGTGATTTGATAGCAAAAACACTCCCACAATTTTAAATGCATCCGTGTGAAATGGATTCAAATTTTTTTAGCCTTACATTGAATAAATAATTGATTATTATGGCTTTATTAGAGCTTTCTTACTTTGCACATTTTGCATTTTTTGGGGAAGGCTTCACTTATGCTATGCTCTAGATGTAAGTTATGTTTGGATTCTTGTGTTATGAATGAATCAAAATGTTTTGATAGGTTTGAGAGTTATTTTATCAACATGATAAATTTTATTAGCTATATTCAAGCAATGTGTTCTAACAAAGACTTTTGGTTTTTTTAATAATATGTTTGTTTTTTGTTTTAATTATATTGTTATTTTTTTACAAATTTATTGTTATAATTAAAATACACTTTTTGCAACAAGTTTTGGAAAGAGAATTTTCAATGGTATCATAGGAATAAAATGATTCTTGGATGGTAAAGATAAGATCAAGATTTTAAAATCTTAATACTATTTGAAGATGATTAATTTAAATAAGACTTAATTTTCTACCTTATATGAGTGATTTGAATAAAGCTTAACATCTAATCAAAATAAAATTAAAATAACTAAAGTTAAATTTAAAATAAATGTCTTTGTTAAATTCAAATCATAACTCCTCCATTTTAAACTCTCTTATGTACACAAGCATCAGTTTTCTAAAATTTACGAATTCTCTTTAACAAATTCATTAGTAATTCTTTTGATTTGTTATTATCAAATAAAGTACCATGACAAGGGGTCAGAAAAATAATGCATTAAACCTTCAAATACTTTATGAATTATCATAAAACTATCGACTATCATATGATAGTGCCAGTTTCCTTTCTACAACACTTTTGGACCATTCTATCCATTTATGGGACCATTGTTACCCACTTCAATAATGTCTCATCTGCCTCTTAGCTTTAGTATTCAAAACTCCTTTCAGAACTAGTGAAAATATTATTAAGAATATTAAATGTCTTGTGTGACTAACGTATTGACTTGAATCATTACTAATTTTTTTAGAAAATTAAATCCACCGTCAACAGGTGACTAACCTTCCTTCATAAAAAATTCATCATAAAATCAAGAAACTTGTTCCTTCTCCTTCCTTAAAGTCATTTGCACAATTATCTGATTTGTCTCCCTCTTCCTAGCCATATGATACTTTTCCATTTCAGTCCTAACTATAATATCTTTATGATTGGATGCTTTCCTCTTATAATTCTACTCAATTGGTACATAATTTTCATTATATTAGATATCCATCGTGACCAAAACCTTATAAAGATTACTATTTTCTACACATTCTATTGCAAAAGACCTCTAAAAGTTCTTCCACCAATTAAAAAAAAACTACTCCAAGTGTTGTTTATTTAATTAAATAAATCATATATTTCTAAAATCATTTGTATTTTTTATTATTTTTCTTTGATAATTCCCTTAGAATTAATTTAATATTATTTTTAAATGGTTTTGGTAATTTTTTATGACATCAATTTCAATTTAAGGAAAAATTATTATTTAGAGTTCATTTTCATTTGTTCTACCATATTTAACTTCTCATCTATATTATTAGCCATTAAAATAATAGAATTTGTGATATTATAAAAAAATATACATATGAAAATTTCATCTAATTGCATGCAAAACAAATTTTGAATGCACTTACATTTATTCAACTAATATTAACAAATGTTGGAGTCTATTTAATATTTTGCAATCTTCCCTTCATATAAGAATTTAATCATTGAATTTCAAACTCTTCCTCTACTTGCCAAGTAGCTACTACTTAGTTATAACTTATCCTTTGTGCATTCAACATGGGATGCTCTCCATCTTTATTTTCTTGAATTCCTACATTATGAACCCCCCATTGGCCTTTCCATATGAAATAATCAAGGATGCACCGTCATGTTAATTTGATCATGTTTAAATATATGGCTAATATTAGCATTAAATTTTATTGAAACTAAAAGAAAAAATATATTATGTTCCCTGGCTAATGATAAAACTAGCATAATGATAACACAATATATTATATAACCCCATATAATACCATATATTATATAATATCATATATATTATATAATAACATATAAGGTGTCATCTCTATCCTACAATAACAATTATTGTTGTAAGCAAATTAATTAAAAGTCAAATACTTGTCTTAACTACATTAGAAACCTATTTTTCATGAACTTAATATATTCTTAGTTAATTTAAATATTCTCTTTCATTGACTTCTATTTTAGCCTAAAATGTTGTGTTAAACATTACTTGCTCATAATATGCTTCACACAACCTTTTAGAAAAGTATGATGTAATTTTGGAATCCTTATGTAATATAATAGTTCTTGTCATACTGCATGAGCCTTATAATTCTGTCAACATATATCTAAACTATTTTTTTGCAAAAAAATCTTTAATCAATAGGTAAAATGTTAATTTTTGCAGTAGAAAACCTCATTTTCAATTAAGTCTAATTTAACATCTCTACCTAAAAATATTTTGCTTTTAATCTTCCACAAATAACAAAGCTAGCATATGACAATAACTTCTTGCTATCAATATGCCATAATGACAAATGTAGTAAACTTCATTCTATTTTATATGGATATAACATATATCATTAAATTATGCTAAGCTTCCACTATGTTATATATCTAACTATTTTTTCCTTCTTACTAAAAAATTAGTAGCTACTTTCACTTTTTCTTTTATGATATAGGATCTCAAAATCATAATGTCATAATGATTAAGCCATTCTAATAATCAAAACGTATGAACAAATTTATTAGGAAACCAATTATGAAAAAAATATTATATGTACTTTTCAATAACAAGAAACCCAAATATGTAAACTTAGGCATATTTTTGTATTAGAGTTACATCAATAAGTAGATAGGAATTGGAGATTAGAAACCAAGATAATGGAGGCTATCTTGTCATAATATTACTCATATAGATAAACCCATAAGCTTTTTAATAAGGAAACTTAGTTGTAATGGAATCTACTCAAGTGGTGTTTCATGAAATTATGCATAAAAAAGAGGTAGATTTAAAAGACAAAAGATTTCAGAAAAGTAAAATTGGTAGACAAATAATGTTCCTAGAATGATAAACTTTATGGATTTCTACACAAACATTATTTTAGATTGGGAATGTAGATAGAATTTTTTTATCAAGGATTGTGTCGATTAACTTCTTTTAGTCCAACATTATTTAGATGATACCATATTTGGATCAACAAAATATGACTTATGTGAATGATATGGTAAGCATGTAGGTGTAGGATCTTAGATGAACTTAATCAGGGTTTCTATTCTCTTGAATGCAAGTTAATAGGATGAGAAAGGTACCCTTGATCTTCCATAAATTATATAAATGATATGTTAAGACATACAAAATAAGGAAATAGTTGCATCAAAGGTGTTAGCATATAATGAAAATCACCTTAGAGATGTAATCATAGGTGAGCTCTCTTTTAGAGCACAAACCAACACCTCTCTTTATAAAGAAATTATATATGGTGCATCTATTTCTGAATTTGAACCCCAAAATAGAAGTGAAGCCTTGAGGAAAGAATTTTTTATTTGGTCATGTTGGATGGTTTGAACTTTTTTGTGAAAGTAATTATTTTGGAATGAATAGACATTCCAAGTGACCACATTAATATGTCATAAAGTGGGTACTCAAAAATAAGATGTAAATGATAGTGTGGCTATCATTCAATATATGAAAAAGCTAGCGGTAAAGAGTTATAATCAAGTAGGAGTAAACTTAGTCTTAATAAAAGTTATTTAAACTATACCGAATGGATTTTAAGAGCACCTTCTTAAATGTTGTTATTTAGGACAAAGTGTATGTCGAATAGTTGCATTGCATTCAACATTTTCTTCATCAAAATTATGTGCATAAGCTAATGAAATAATCATATGAATTACAATAAGAGCAAAGATCCTGTTATGAACATACTTAGAAGATTTCTAGTAAAACATTGTTTTAGGATTGGAATGTAGATAGGATTTTGTTCATCTTGAACTATGCTATTAAACTTCTTCTAATTTAGGATTATATAGATGTTATCATATTTGGATAAACCAACTTGTACTTCTGTGAATGATTTAGTGAGCTTATAGGTGTCGGATTTGACTTGAACATAATGGGTGGCATAACATATTTCTTTGGATTGAAAGTTAAGTAGGATAAGAAAGGTAACCTTGAATCTTAAATAAAGTATAAAAATTAGATTTTAAAATTTTGTGAACATAATAACATAAAACGCATTTCTACTGTCAAGAGTCCTCACCATACTATTGAATAAACATGAGAAATGAAAACCAATAGATTTCAAGTTATAACACAAAAGGAGACATTCTTCACTTGACTATTATAAGACCACACATGGCTTTTAGTGTGGAAATTTTTTCAGCAATTTCAATCAAGCCTTAATGGTTTCTATCTAGAATTTATAAAAAGAATATTTTGATAATTTCTTGAAATAAAGTTATTTAAGGTTTTGCTTTCCCAAAATTGTGTGACGTCATGATCTCAAAGGATATGGCTACAAAGATTATGTTGGTTCTTGAATAAATAAGAAAATAATTTTAGGCATTTAACCATTTTTAGTAACTCTTAAACTAAAGATATAGAGAAAAAATCAAACTATTGTTTTACCAAAAAATGAACCACAATATATAGCATTAGGAGGATTTCTAGTAAAAATGTTTTTGTTTCAAAAGGAAATAAGATGATATGGCATTACATTTACAAACAACTCCCCTAAAATATGGAAATTTGAATACTTTTTTCCTGATTGAAAATGCTATAAAGTACAATAAGATTGAACAAATTTATTTTAAGCACCATTTCATCATGGACAGTGTTGAATGAAATATAACAGACATTTAATTTGTTGTTAACAACATGCAACAAGTTAGCACATTAACAAAGCTTCTTAGTAAAGATTTATTTTGTAAAATTAGAAGAATTTTTTATGATGACAAAAGGGGGTGAAATTAAGCTTACTTTTGAGGGAAGTTCCTTGAGTGTAAGGGTGCTCAACTATGTGCCATAATTACTTCAAAATTTAGCTTGACTTGTTAATACTAGCAAATGTCTTCTTGCACTACATTAAAATACATTGCCATAAACTTAGATGGTAAGTAATCATAAAACAAAAATAGGTTTTTGCTCCTATGAGCAACTCTCTATGATATTTTTATTTTTATGACCTAATTAAGTAGCATACTAATTAGTTATCTAGCTTTGCTTGTAGATATGATAGGTGAACAACATTGGAAAGACATTAATGTCAAAAGCACAAATCAATTGATTAAATATATGGATATAACAATTGGTGAGATAAGAACATAAAGGGTTTTAGCATGCTCAAGAAACTAAGTGTACTTTTGTTGTAAAACGTGTGAGGAAAAATGAATAATTGAAGAGAGATGAATTGTGTGATTAATAAATTTTTTTATTCCAAAAATTTGAAGAAAAGTTTTTGTGCTTAAAATAAACCTTTTTGTGTAAAACTTATCAACAAATTAAAATTTTTAGACAATTAACAAAATGCACAAAAGATTTTTAAGTGGTTTGACTAAAACCTATGCCCACATTCACCACCAATCTTTTATTAGGTTTCTACTAACTACTCTCTTTAGTCAAAGCCGGTATAGTTAAGACAATTATATATTGCTGCACCAATGAGATACCAAAATCTAAGAAATTCAGGCTATATGAAAAAATTTTAAAATTTACAATTTTTGCTTGCAAAAATATCTAAACTATTTAATTTTTTAAACAAGAGTAGTAGTACTGCTATTGAATGAAGGATGTTACCAGGAAATACAAAACTTATTATGAAGGAAAGTGGGAGAAATGAGGATTGATAAAAATCCATAAATCCTATAATTACGTAGAAAAGAGTTGCTCACAGTTTGAACTTCAGTTATACTTGTATGAAAATTTTCATGTTCGATCAATAGTTTTAAGATCTGGTAAATGATCCCTATTTATAAAAAAATAAAATAAAACTCCAAAAAGAACTCCCACAACATCAAAAGTCTACTTTTTAGAAAGCTAGCTCTAATAGATGGAGATGATGGTACAACTACAGTCCAATTAAGCGAATGGAGTGGTAACCACCAGATCAACTTAAATCATAAAGGGTTCATATTTAATTGCAACAAGTTAAGATTTAAAGAGTTGGACTCAAAAGTTCAATGGATAGTAATGATGATTAGAGTACTATTCACATTGGTAAAGAAACTCTCAATCTTTTGATCAACTATTCTAAACCAATGGCTGAAGAATATTAACTATTCATAAATACGAGTGGACTGTATTGCTCGATTGGGAATATGCATGATCAACCAGTGTGAAAATCTTAAGTTTGGTAATTTCTTTTGATTTGCCTCACAATGCAAAATAGTTGAAGTATTTTGTGCTTATAATACATCAACTACATATTACAATCAGCCTCATTGGTTAGCTACCCCAAGGTGTTCTTAAGAAGTCACGACCCATGTCAAAAGTGGGCATGTATGTGTCAAACTTAACTTCATTTTCTTAAACTGCTTAAAGAATTTGCCATGACCCATTCTATCGAAGCCTATTCATAAGTATGGCCTTCAACAAATTAAGTAAGACACTGCTATAGTAACCTGAGTTCATCGATACTTGGGCTTGAGCCATTTCAGATTTGAGCAGGTTCCTAGCTTGCAGGGGTCCCAAAAAGATATTATTATTTTAATAATAATAAATTATGTTTAAAAAAAAATTAAATATTTTTAAGATTTTCAAGAACTCAAATGCTTTTAAATAAAATATAACTTGAGCCAAAGTCAAATATGCATAAAAGATGAAAACCCTATTTGCCATAATTATGGAAAAATTAAAAGTTTAACATGCTAATCGTAAGAATTTAGAAATGAATTTCTTTTTTTATTAGACACTCTGTAAGTCCATTATCTTTTGCTCCAAATTTAGTAGATTGAGCCATCAAATTATATTCACTATTAATGTTATAATTCTTACTCTATCATCATATTAAAAGGTATAATAATCTCCCCTATGAGGATTATAAAACTAAAGCCAAAGAAAAATATAAGAATAATGGAAAAATTAAATAATTTAATATTCAACATTATAGTATATACCTAATAAGATAGCCCATATAGACCTCTTGATATCTAGATTACCCTCACCAATAATTATAACACTTAGTTCTCTCCATCTTTGTAATAATTCAAAGGGTTTAATGACACCTATGCTTAATCTAAGTTTATTAAATACTATGTTAGCCAATTGTTCAGTACCAATATCATCTAATTAGGGTAGACAATAGCACAAATAACAACTAAATTATTTTTTTAGTTGTTATTTGTGCTCTCTAATAAAGTTATATCTTAATCCTATATGTTTTGTTCATGAGTGTTGAATGGGATCTTTAGCTAAATAAATTTCACTTAAATTATCACAAGAAATTAGAATTGTGTAAATTCTAAGCCATAATCTAAAAATTGTTGTTTCATACACAGGACGGTAGATGCCCACGATACTTTACAATTTTTTCTCAAAAATTTTCCAACACCTTTAATTCTTTAAACATTACTAATGAATGAAGTAATTATTTCCAAGAAATATAGGAATGATTATGAACAAAGGTAGGAGAAATAGAGACTGACTAAAATCAAAAGCTCTAATAGTTATATAAAAATGTGTTACTCATTGTTTGAACATCATTTCAACTTGTATGAAAATTTTCAAGTCTGATTCAATTATTTTAATGTTTGATAAATGATCCATTTATATTGTTGAAATAAAAAAACTTAAAAAATAACAGCCTAATGCCTGGAATCTACTTTTCGTAAGCTAGTTGATACATATTGAGAAGACAGGACAACTGCCATCCTATTAAGCAAACGAAGGAGTAATCATTGAATGAACTCAAATGATAAAAGGACCAAATCAAATAATAGTGAGATAAGATCCAGAGCATTGGTTTTGAAAGTTAGATGGATAATAACAATGATTAAACTACTTTTTGCATTGAAGGAGTGACTCTCAACCACTCTATCAACTATACTAGATTAATAGCTAAAGAAAGTTAACTTTTCATAAATATTGGCATGGATAGTTTGATTACAAAAATGTGTATTAGTATAGAAATCTCAAGTTTGGTAATAACATTTATTTAATCCCAAATTTTCAAACAGTTGAATTATTTTATGCTTATAATGAAACAACTACATATTATAATCAGCCTATTAGGGTTGGCTAACCATTAGTGTTCTTGAGAGGTCATGCCCCTTGTCGCCAACACAAATCTATGAGTCTTATCTAACCTGATTTACTTAAAACAATTAATGAGTATGTCCTGACTCGCTTCTCTTAACTTGGTTCATAAGTAATGCACTGAGCCTTTTAACCTAGAGACTACAATTGTTAAATGACTGTACTGATACTCAAGCATAACTCATCTTAGATTCGACAAGTTCTTGGTCATTGGATGTGCCTAATGACCATGCCCCTAGGTAGTATGAGTCACTTGCCCTGAGCAATTCTAGCTTAATAGTTGGGTGTGCTTAAAAAATTTATAATAATAAAAAATATATATTTTAAAAAAATTTGAATATTTATAAGATTTTCAAAAACACAAATACCTCCAAATGAAATATAACTAAAAAAAATTCACATATACATATAAGATTGATAGTTTTATGCACCACAATTACAAAAAAACTAAAGGTTTAACGTGCTACCCTTAAAGATTCAAAAATGAAATTCTTTGTAGATTAGCCACTCTAGAATTATTGTTGCTTTAGACTCCAAAGTCAACAGGTTGAGCCATCAAATTGTACTCAATATTTGTCATACAGTGTTTGCTTGAACAAAATCTAGTCCTCACTAAGCTCAATAATACATTAGTATAAACTTCTATTATAAAATTTGAAGTATTTGAAAGAGAAAAATTCAACTTATTTGTAAATGTTTTCAAAAAAAAATTGTTGTTGCACTCAAATTTATGGTTGATATAAAGAAAGGCTAAGACATCCCTAAAATGCTTTTACACATCAATATTTATTCACCTTGATTCTAGATAAAGGTTTTGTATTTAAAATATTCCTTGAATTTATACAATGCATTCCAAAGTTGCACAATAACGTAAGTAAAAAAACACCTTGTTATTGTTGATGAGATGCTTGCACCAATTTTTTGTATGCATACATTAATTGTTTAAGTGTTATATACTTTGAATTTTAATAATTTTATTATAAATAAACTCCTTTTTCAAACTTATTTAACTTTCCATATGGAGGATAATACCAATTTGTTGCATGTCTTGAGAAATTATTTAAGTGTCATATACTTTTCATTTTAACAATTTTATTATATATCAACTAAATATTTTTCAAGCTTATTTAAAATTTCATATAGAGGATAGCTTTGATAACTAAGTTGTTAATGGTTGTTGATATATTAAGTATTCAACTATCATAATTATTTTTATATGTTTTAATTACAATAATAAGATATCTTTTTTTCTTACGTTATCGTGCAACTTTGTAATGTTTTGGGTAAATTTACCAAATATTTGTAGTATACTTTTACAATTACCAGGTATTATTTATTTTTTCTATTGAAATTTAGCATGTTTTATGTAGCCAAGTACTACGTAAATTGAGCATGTTTGTAAATATTTAAATATTGTTAATAGTGATTGCTTATTTATTATATTGTATGGATAGAAAAACTCTTTGTTTAACTACTTTTCTTAATGCTTATCTTAATTATATACAAAATAATTATTTTTTATAAATATTTTATTATAATATAAATTCTTTAAAATTTTGTACCAATAATTTAAATAATTTTTATCATCTACCATATTTTTATTCTATACAAAATCATTTCACAAAACTTCGAATTATTTAATTTATATTATAAAATTTTGGTTCACATGTTTAATTCCTTAAATTGTTTGGCTTACATCACAAAATCTAAATGTTTTGAATCATTAAGACTTTCGTATTCATATGTTTAATAATAAAATGTTTTTAAATAATTGTTCTTCAAAAAAAAAAAGGAATGACGATTGTAAATTTAAATATTTTTAAATTTTTTTTATCTTTTTATAATTTATTTTAAAATTGTATTATTTTCTAATTACAAAATTTTTTATTAAAACTCTTAAGAAATTTTTTTGAGAAAATATTGTTAATTTATTTAGCATTTTAAAATTTCCAAGTAATCAATATGGAAAATATTTTTGTGAAAACATTATTAATATATAAATTAAATCTCATTTAGTATTTTGTTGAATTATTGATATTTACAATTTTTCATTTCTTTGATATTTTTCATTTGCAATGGAAAGTTTTTGTTGCTTGTTCCTTTGCAAAGTTTTTTTATTGTGTTTGTAAATATTAGAATTACTTATTATACTTTTTTAGGGTAACAATACATATTTATGTTTTTATTTTTTTCACAATCCTATGAAAGTTAGGTTTTTAATTAATTATTTTTAATGCGACAAAGTTTTTTAACATCAATGACTTACTTATTCGCCAAATGTTGTTCCTGAAAACAGCCTTAAGTTTTTAATATTTAATATTAAATTATGACGAAAAATTAGCCTTTTGGAACATATAAAAATTTTTTGAGATATTTTATATTTTCACCTTTTTTAAAAAATCGGTAATTTTTAAAATAAAATTTAAATTCTTATTACATAAATTTATTTTTTGTATATTATTTTCTTAAGATATTGTTAAAGTTTTCTCAAATACATAGAAATTGGTTACTAAGATTTTTTTCTTTTATTCTCTTTTATCTCATTAAATGGAAAGTAATCTATAATTAATCTAACTAATTTTTATGAGAATTTATTGATATTATTTTCTTTATTTTCAATATTTCATATTTATTAATAATATTCGATTACAATATTTCAATCATTTTGAAAATTTTTATTAATAATTTTTTTTAAAGTTTTTAAAATCATAAATCTATTTATTTGATTTTTTTATTTATTTGGATTATATTTTATTTAATTATTCTTGTAACATCTTGATATATTAGACGTAATGATCAAATATTAAATTATCTAATTATTTTAATAATAAAACATCACTTAATTATTTCAAAAAGTTTATATTAACAAGTTTGTGACGTGGCATTACTAGGAAATTTTGTGTTCATTTCTAAAGCATTTGGCAATAATTACTTAAATCACTTTTAATGGTGTAAATATTTGTGCAAATATTTCATTCTTTTATTTTAGCATATTCGTTATGATTTAATTCCGTAAAATATTTTTAATGTGTTATACACTTTATTTAAAAATCGAGGTAAACTTATTTCTTGATGATTTGTCATTTTTTGTCTCACAAAATGTTTATTGAAATGGTATTTAGTACATATTTTTATTATGATATTTAATTTACCATCATCTACATATTTTTCTCATTTAACATGTTTAGCATTTTGTTTTTAATAGAACATTTTTGTTATATTATTCACGTAAGTTCATCAGTTCTTTTACACAATATTTTTTAATTTTTAAAATATTAAATTTTACTTAATTAATTTTCTTTTAATTTTTTATTAATACTTAAAAATTATAAATCTTACCAAAATAACCTTTAAGGTATGATGCATTGAAAAAATGGTATTAACTTCATAATATTTTGAAAAGTATTCATATGTAATCCAATATTTTAGCAAATACATAATACTTATATTTTTTGTCATGAATTTATAATTTTTTGCAAATATTGCAAATAGTATCATATCGTATTCTTTTAATTTTCCAAAACTATTTTATGTACATTCGTGATGGACTAGTATATTTTCCATGAATTTGTTATTAATAAAATTTACCCTATTATTTATTAGTAATTAATTTTAATATTTTAAAAATTGTTCAATCATAATTTTTTCACAATTTTATATTTTACTAAAATTTAAATATAATTTAATTTCTATTATAAATTAAAACTTAATACATAAAATATCTAAAGATTTTTTTTATAATTTGATAACAAATAATTAAATTTTTATTTGAAAGGTAACAAATATGTGAAGAAAATGAAAATATAACTTAAACAAAACTAGTAAAATATCATTTAGATAATAAAATGATTCTAGCAATTGATCTATTTTCATTTTGTTCGTTATTTATCTTGCAAGCTAGCCAACCCTATGATTGTCCCAATATAATGGGATTTGTCAAGAAAAGAAAAATAATTTTTATCTCGACATGTCTAAATTAATCAAAATTACAAAGAAAATGATGGAAAATTTACATAATGCTAGGAAAATAAAATTTAATGTTAAAATTTCGAAAATTTTGAAATAGCAAAAGCTAACAAATTAGTTTTGTTATTAAACATATATATTATTTAAACTATATAACATATAAAAAACAAGTTGACAATCATTGCAAACATAAGGAATAAGCAAAGCTAAAAATGGAAAAACTTTAAAAAAATAATAAGCAAAATAAAAAATAGATAGTATTACAAATATATTCATCACACGACATCAATAAAATGTGATAAGAAAACATGTTTTACAAAAAAAAAGAGTGGAACCAATGTGTTTTAGGGGTCAAAAAATAAAAATAGTAGAAGCTACAAAATATCTAAAAGTAATCAAAATATTGCATGCAATTTGTCATAAAATGTCACACATATGTTGGGAAAAATAAAACATTAAAAACTACAAACAAAAAATGATAAAAAAACTAAATATATGTGTTATTAATAATAATTTGATATTATATAAGTTAAAAAATATATAATATATATAAAAGTATGAAAAATATTTCATTACAATTGAAAAATAAGAACAAAAATGATGGAAGAAAAAGGTAGGATGGGAATCCATCAACTAGATTTACATCTTGCCTTCATGCCACAATGATAATGAAAAGTGGACAAAGGGTAAAAGGAAAAGAGGCAACGCCAATTTATGTATCAAAATGTTAACCTCCATGCATCAAAAAATTTTCCTTGTACAAAAATCATCATAAACAAAATTGTGGAATTGCAATCATCTAAGAAAAACCTTTATAAGATCATTATTAAACCTCATAATATCACTTAACATATATCAGTTAAACAAACTCAGAGGTTACATATTTTATATATTTATATTTTTAATGTATTCATTGAGTTCAACATTTATTTTAAAAGAGTGACTAAACATTTTATCCTAAACAATTCATATGCATAAGCAAATACATTGTTGTGTATAGTTTTATATTTTAAATTAGGGACAAAAAGTGTTTTGGAGGTAACACAAATTCCATTTATTTCTCTTTGGATGCCTTTTTTGGAATATGCCTAAGACACATAAACTAGGTAAAAATGTTTCAAAAAGGCAATCCGTAAAAAATTAATTACTACAATGAACTGTAAAATTAGGAAGACATTATTGATATATTGATAGGTCTTATTTTGATTTGACATAAGTGGATAAATTTTTGAAAGTTTTTGAAATTTGTATTTGTGATAAAGAAAGTCAAAGCTTCACTTTTGTGCTTATCATTTATGTAATTTAAACATGAAGTATTGAATAATAAGATTGATATTTTAAGTCATAGAAATTACTTTATCAAAATTTCAAACACCTACTTAACACAACTAAGTTCTTCCAAGTATAATATAAATTTTGCCATATAATTTGATCACACCAAATATTATGCAAGAAATTTCCATAGTTGATAGTAATTTAGTACATTTTAGTGTCTTAAACCTTAATGGATTTATCTAAGTTTAGTGAAATGATTATAAGAAGTGCAATAGGATTAATATTTGTAGATGTAAATAACCAAGGTAATTCTTATTGCACAATAATATTTTCATTAATAAAAATTGTAGCTTCCGAAAAGATTTTAATTTTAAGCATAATAAGACATTACACATAATAGTCAAATGGATTCTAATATTGGATTAAGTAATATAATACAATAAATGTGTAACATGAATCATTTTCTGGTTTGAGTATAACAAAAATGCATGTAACTAAGACATAATTATAGATGCTCATTTTTAGTACACTGAATAGAAGGGATTGTGTCTTTCAAGAGTGATAAGTTTTAATAAGATAACATTAACTTGGGCAAGAATTTTGTAATCTAATTTGACAAAAATGAATATAAATCTAATCCTGAAAAATACACTTAATGTTAAAAAAGCAGGCCACTAGTGACATAAGAATTACATTAAAACATGGTAAAATTTTATTGGTAAATTGTTTGAAAATTTGGTTTCAATTTATGTTGAACTAGTTAGATGTAATTTCTTTGCTATGTTAATCATTAGTTTAGGGGTAAAAGAGAAAATTCACTTGTGACTATTGCTCTCTTTTGAGATACATGGTCAATATGATGCATAGTAAAGTTATGCCACATAAACAAGAAAGCGAGGTCGTGGCTGTGGTTTGACATCATGTATGTAATAAAAATGTAATGACGAAAGCCATAATGAGGGTTGAAAAAAATTTCTAAAAATGAGGAAAGTGTAACAAAGTGTGACAGTACAACAAGTAATGGTTGTGGATCATCATGTTCATTTCAATAACACAAATTATGATTTGATTAGAAAAACATTGATAATGAAGGGACATATTATAGGAATCTTATAGTTAGAATCTAATTTTAATCGAATTCCATAAATAAGAAGAATAATGAAAGAGGAGAAAATATGAGGAAAGGAAATGTAGAATATGCCCTGCACTATTTCTTTCTATGTGCAAACTAAAGCTCCATAATGATAATGATGATATTAAATGACAGTTAAAATTTAAAATTCTACTAAACTTCCTATAGTAACTATCTTAATACTAAAAAATAAAAAAGATACTACTACATAAACAATTGATCCAAACATTAAAATATTTGTAAACATTTTAGCTTTATAAATGACTACTTATAGTATAATATAAACTTAAATTTTTAAATTACTAGGAAAAAATACTTATATCGTCCATACCTAGCCTTATAACGAATCTTATCTTCCACAAAAAATGTTCTAAGCTAAGGAAGAAAAGGTATAATAGATGGTAATCCAATTTAAGATTAATACACACATAATGGTTTATAAAGAAATGAAGCTTCATAAGTTATTGCTCATGATCAAAGAGAAATTTTATACCAAAGTATATGGAAATAATCAAAGTTTGAATAGAAGGAAATGTGATAGAGGACCATCCCACTCCCTTCTTCGTGAAGCATTCACAAAATTACCTTCATGACTAAGAAATCACACATCCAACTATTAATCATCATATTCTAATTACATAAAAGAATTTTTTAGGTATTACTGTGAATCCATTGAATAAAACAACAACTTAATTTCACTAATTCACAAAAATACAATAATGCTTTGTAGCTACATAAATACAATCTTCAAACTAGTCACACCACCTCACCTAAAACTAAAAGTGACATTCATTAAGAAAAAAAAACCTAGCCAACAAATTTAAAATGCCTCTTCCATCTCAACCATGAGCACTATTCAACATGTTTTAATGGTGTAGACTGCAATTACATGCTAAGATTATTTATTCAATTTTTATGCACTTACATTTAAACATTCCAAATGTATAAAATATATTTTACAATAAATACTTGGAAAACATTTTTTGATAACACTTGCTAAAAAAAATTCTAGTTGTAAAAAAAATAAAACATTTCATTATTAATTATTTACTAAAATTGAAGATTTTTTGAAAGTTTATTTCTTTTCTTTTACTAACCTTTTTATGATACATCTAATAATTAAAAAAATCATTCATAAAAAAATATTTATATATATTCTATGCCTATGTACAAAAAATTTGTATTTAACATGTTGTTGATATAGTTTTAAGGATTTTAGATTTTTCATTATCTACATAACGTTATATATTTTTGCTTTTCTTATTATTTTTATTTACACAAAAAAAATTTTACTTATTTATGAAAATTCTAACTTATTTTATAATAATGGTTTTATTCTTTTAATATTTAATATTTTTTCATACGAGTCACTTAATACTTAGGTTATTGGCCACATAAGCCTCACGACCCCAGTTTAAGTTTAGTTCATAACCATGTAAATAAACTAAGCCATTAACAAGTTTTTTAGGTCAGTTATAACACACTAAAGCTATGTGACCTATAGACAAAACTTTAGTGAATTAGAGATTAATTCAGTAAGCATAAAATAAAGTCCAAATGAACCTCAAATAGGCTAATTCAAAATCATAATTGAAGCAATAATTGTGCTCAAATTGACTACTCAACAACAGATCATGATCATTCATGACACAAACAAAACTTTCAATTTGCAAATTAAATGCAAATTGATGATAGAAAGAACCATGGAGGCTTGAAAGAAAGGAAGCTCCTTTGCAATGTTGAAAAATTATGAAGAATTTTGGGAAAACTTTGTGTGGATATTTTCCGAACTTTATCTTATATGATTAAATTTGCATGCATCATGTTTTTAAAAATATTTCAAAACATATCATTTGAATGTTTTCACACTTTACTCATAAAATGGTTTTAAAATGTTTTGGAAATTCAACTAGAGCAATGTCGATGTGCATGTATTGAAGAAACATTTGTTCAAATAAATCTATAAAGATACATGACAAAACCATTAATAGGATGTTGTTATGTATGTGTGGAAAGTTAGGAAAAATACATATAAACAAGACAATGCATATAGACACGATATATTTCCATTTATGTAAACAATAAATTTGCATAGCTAGTAGATGTTCTTAAGTTAGTTCTAAACCTATCTATGAAATTTTATTGTTAAATTCACAATTGGAAGGGATTAAATTAATTCTAAGAAAGCAAAACTATTCTAAAGTTTTTATAAGTAGAGTTTAATAAAAAATTTTGGAATTCATACCACATAACATTTCTTAATGAATTTGCATACTACTTTTCCTTCAATAAATTAATTTTATGACATTTAACTATTTTAAGACCCTTGCCAACACAAAAAGCTTACAACTACTTATTGCAAGTTTTGTTGAGCAACTACTAGTAAAGTTTGTGGGAACGTTTTTTTTTTATTTTCCATATGTTCTAAACATGACCCACATTTTATAGAATCTTATGTATTATGCTTTAAGCAAAGGGATTTATTTTTTAGAATTATAACTTGACTAAGTTTTAGTTACAAAAGTAGCCATTTTTTTGAAGGTTTAGTCTAACCGACAAAGGCACAAGAAAGTTTGGCTTTAACATTGTAAGAGACCAACATAGATTATGTTCCAACTAGCAAAAAATACAAGGGATTGTGGACTATGACAAGGACAAAAACACTCAAGATGGGGTTGTGTGAGTACCTTTTGAAGATAACATGTGATGCCTTCTTAACTTGATATACAATGGTTCACTTGGGTAGAAACTAAACCAACAAAAATATTCTTGGTATTTTTTCATTACTAACAATACTCTTTTTTCATTTTCACTCATCAAGAATGTGATTACTATTGCTACTACAAGTTGGATTTTTTGGGAAGAATAAAGTAAGATCTTTACAACATAGCACATGTTTTTTCTAAGCGCAATTGTTTTTGAGGGATAATCAAAGCAAATAGTCTTGGTACTTTGTGCAGTCATCAGTTACCATTTGTTATGCACAGAAACCAATCGGACATCTATTGAAACTTTTAGGGAATCAATAATCTATTCTTTATATGTATAGTTATGATATTGCCTAAAATTATATTATAGGCTCAACCTTCATGCGAAAAAGGAGAAAAGGATCCAAAAAATGGCCTATTGTTGTTGATGCCTTTGTGTGTTACCCACCACTGACCATGTTAGAGTTAATAGCATACCTAGACCATGTTTTTTTTGGAATAGATCAATGAACAGGTCTTCAAAGTCTAATCAAGATCACAAGCTCCTGTGACCTACAAACACACCAAGATCTACAACTTCGTCCTTACCCATGAGGACCAATTTAAAAGTACCAATATTTGTAAGACCCCCAAACAAAATTAGATCTACTATATTAATGCTTACTTATCATCACACTTAACCATGCATTGAACTAGATCTAATCCATGACAACGTCGATGTCACATTGACCCCCGTACTTCATCCATGACTCATCAACTAAAATTTGACCAAGTCATCATCGACAGTAGAACGATCTGATGACTAGATCGACAAACATGTACTTGAATTTTACCTACAACGCATTCTATTGTGTGCCAATTCACTAATTTAATCCAAAGAACCAAACACAAATTGATTTTGATGACCCTTGTGAACCTGCCTGATAAAAAAATGAAAATGCTACTTTTTAAGAAGATAGTTTCACAAATGTTTGGACCTTGGAAACATTGGGCCAAAATGATAACTTTTTAGAAAGCTATTTTTTGATAACTTTGACCAAAGATTTGGTAACTACCTTTTGAAAAATAGATTTTTCGAAACTAAAAAGGGAGATTTTAAAATTGATATTTTGTTAGAGCTAATTACATCAATTTTACTTTTTTAATTTCTTTTTTTCTCTACATTGGCTCTTCACAAAATGGGAGGCATACCCTTTCAAAAAGATGATCCTTACATGTGCAAAATTCAACTTTTTCCATTATGCCTTATTGAGTTCTAGGATTAATTACAATGCGACACCAACGTACTGAACCATTTTGGTTTCAATATTAGAAGGAAGCGTGCGAAGCTTAAGTGATCTGACAGTGTACAAGTTTACTTATAACACTGCTGTTTGGCATCCTTGTCGATGCTACATAATGGTTTCATTCACTTTGATATTTCTTTTACATCATTGATTCACATTTATTATGTCATTTCCTTGTTCTTCATTGTTCCTTTTCACTTAGATACCAAATGTTTTCTTAGATTTCCATTACTTATAGTCACTTTCTATCCTATTCTCAATTCAACTTTTTGTTCTGTTTGAATGGGCTTTATGTGTAAGTCACTTCGTTACTCCATCTTTTCTATATTACTTATTAATGTTTGTCAAGGATTTTAAGGAGCACCCATGTGGCATTTATATTGTTCAATCCATATAAAAAATTTGTTTTGGCAAATCGCTTTCCAAATACCCTTTCTTTGTGCATTGAATTTGTAATAAGATTAGCATAGGAAATGCACCCTATGGTGTTCTTGGTCCCTTCTTGACTAAAGATTCCTTGGATAGCTTTTTAATGTGTGTTGCCTCTCTAGGTTTCTCATACTTATCATCTCATTTTCTTTATTCTAAATCAGTGTAAGCTAATCTATAAATGCCTATTATAGTTTGTGCCACTACTTAAGCAACAAATCTTCCTATAGAGCTTTGTTATACCAACATTTGCAATGCCGATAGTAAAGCAATGCTAAACTAAACATTTCTTTTAATCTACCTTTATAAGGTCCAAATCTTATAAAACAAGTGATAAAGGTCAAACAAGGGAGTTTTCTTTTCTTTTTCATAAAGGACAAAGTTTATAAACATGATATCATATAGAACTTATCACATAGAGCACCCACACATCAACCAAGCATAAGTGACCCTCTAAGATTGATTAAGTAAACTACAAACCTTTGAAGGCAGGCTAGAGAAATATGGTTTTTGAATTCTTGAACAAGAACAAGCTCAAAATAAGCCCACCTTTTCAAACCTAATATTGTCATCCACTTTAATCAAATTCCTCTTATAATCAAATTGGGTTAATGCTAAGATAATGATGGTAACAAACACCTAAAGTCCACAAAATATGACATTCTTATCTTTTAAGGGATCATAAACCTTAAAAAATATAGAGTCAAAAGTTTCCTTGGACCATTGCTTCTCATTTTTTAAACTTAATGAAAAACAAAGGTATTATTTGCACAAATGAAATTGGGAAAAAGCTCATCTGTTTATAAAAATCATAGAAACTTAAGGGTAACAAAAGGGATTACAACTCATAAAAATATATATTCCCCTCTTAAAAGACTGACTTACTTGACCAATGACATGCCTAACAAAAGTAAAAAAGTATGTTAAAAAGTGCATTACTCATTTTGATGAGTACATTTGTATTATGGTGTTAATGTAGACCCTTTGGTCCCCTCTTCTAGATTCTAAGTTGGGCTTAGAGATATATTTAGGGGGAGCTTTTCATGCAAAACATTCACATCTTAGAAGTGTCCTATAAGAATTCCACTAACTATGAAACCTAGAAACATTTATCAAGTCAAAAGTGTGGAAGCATCAGCCATGTTAAACTTCAAGCTGACCAACACCAGATGCTCCACTAGTATACCAATACATACCACTCCAAGCCCTCTCTATCCTTAAACTTACAATGAAACCCAACCCACTTATTAACCAATCACCCAAGTAACGTGTTTTTGATGTTAAAAGTGAAGTCATACGATAGCCAGTACCAAAAATGACAAGTAAGCTATATCGAGGAAGACAATTATTGGGAATTGAACACCAATGAAAAAATAAGAGATCAAAGATTGAACACCATTATAATCATGAGAAGCACCTTATCCTAATTGAAGAGAAGTAAAGATTGAAGATGGTACCACCATTTGTTAAATCTTTGTCAAGCTTTGAGAAAAGATTTATAAATATATCATAGAAAGTGGAAGTACCATCAAAGCCATTTCTACAAATGGTATATCATACCTCAAACTATGGATCATTCATCACCTAAACCCATACACTAATTTTTTAATTAACAAAATATGCATGTGTATCAAGAAAAAATAAATTATACTATTTAAATTTGACCAACAAATTTGAATATATTTTATGTGATCTTGTTCTTGTGTTAATATGAAGTATCATCTTATTATGACCTTAGTTAGATGACCATGATGCCGTTATTGCTAACAAGACCAACCAACACATTTACACATCATGACCAAAAATTTCACATATACCCATCAAAAACCACCCAACATTCCAAATACGAAAATCTTATTTATGTCCCATGGTAAAGTAGTCAAAGAATTTATTGATAAAACTTTCATTTATGCCATAATAATACCTTAAATAATAATATCTCTCATTGTCAAATCCATTTTATTTAGCTTTCCTAAAATTTTAACAAATGAAACCCAAGGTTTACCACCTTTTCATGACATTCCATATACTGTAGACCTCACACTAGGTACTAGTTTACTAAATTTGTCACATTACCAGATGAATCCTTCTAAATACCCAGAAATCAACTAATAAGTGCAAGACTAACTAGAAAAAGCATTCATTTGAGAAAGTAATAATCCATGTGTTTGCTCCTACCCCTCAAGCCCTAAAAAAGAATGGTTCATGGAGAATTTGTTTCAATAATAGAGAAAATAGCAAAATGATGAGAAGTGTAGTTTCATATCCATTGCTTAGATGAACTTTTGGGCCAAACTAAAGGAGCCACTATTGTATCCAAGATCAATTCAGAAAGAAGTACGAGACAAGATAGAATCAAGTTATGGGATGAGTGGAAATGATTTTTAAAATAATGGATATATTATATAAGTGGTTAGTCATTCCATTCATCATATTCAACACAGCAAGCACCTTTATAAGAATAATGACCCAAATATCCTAATTAAGAAAGTTTGTGATAGTTTACTTTAATGACATCTTAAAATTTAGTTACAAAATTAAACATAAATTAGAAGACCTTATAAAGATTTGTTCCATCTTATGGAGAACACCCATACCCAACATAAAAAATGCACATTTTTTCCAATCATGTTAACTTTTTGGGCTTCAAACCTTAAAAGATGATGTATCATCTTACTATAACAAAATTAGGGCAATAAATGATTAACCAACATCTTAGGAAATCCATAATATTATGAGTTTTCATTGCCCAACAACCTTGTAAAGGAAAATTTTTTTTTTTTATTATCATCAATACCTTAATAATTGGTCATTTTAGCAAGAGAAATTATGTGTAGAACCTTACAACTGAGAAATAATTTATAAAACCCAATGACATTATGACCCAATAATTTATGCTCCAACCTCCACCCTATACTTGACAAAGCCTCTATGTTTAATTAGTTTCTCAAGGCCATAATCACTGATAAGGATGTTTGCTTCACTTGGTATTTTTGGAAAACCATTTGGCATCTTTTGCAAATATGGTTAAAATTCACATTTTCCTATGACCCCTAGCTTTTGATCAAATAACATTCATAAATCATAGCTTAGGAAATCAACTATGGTGTTTTGTAAGGGAAAACATAAATAATTTTGGTCATCTTTCACTACAAACAAAGAAAGCTTATAATAGTTCTATGAATATGTCCACAAAAATGTGCCCCTTTGAATCCAAAAATGAATATGAACCTTTTCACCTATTTGACCTAATCCTATTATGCATTCAAGCACAAACATAAATGTTTGCATATAAGGTTAGTTCATGAGCATATTTAGGAAATAATAAATCTTAGTATTGACTATTACAATAGATTGGCCAATGCACACCTCAAGCTCAAATAATTCTTAGAAGGAGAATTCATGATGATCAGAATCAAGTCTGAATGGTTTCCTCTATGAACTTTGTAGAAGTTACATTCAGGAGTAGTCTATCCATTCCAAATCTCAAAGGTTGGTCCAAACGCATATATCATGGAGCTAAGTCCTTGCTCACCTATCATGGAAAGAAGAGTAAGAAGATTGAAGTAGTAATGGATGTGAATGCTAAATAAACCAAAAGTTAGAGTTATCAAAGGTATCTTTTTAATTGGAAAGGTTAACAAAGAAATAATGATACTTCAATCATAACAAAAGAGTCATAAAGACTAAACCTTAACACATTAGACATTTATGAGGACTAATCTAGAGTAGGTAACTCATTAGAAATGAAACTCTTCTACTTCAAAGGAATTAGATACAACATTAGTTAAGATGTTTATTGCTCAAGGACCAATTAGACATGTGTTAGTAATTCCAAACAATCAAGCTATCTTTTCCTGATGTGCTTAGTTAGAATGGAGCTTAAAATTCTATTATATGCTGAAACTTCACAACATGAACAAATAAAAGAATAAAACAATTACCCATTAAGCCCATTTCTATTGATGCTATCATTCCTTGTTGCCTTTATCACTCATTGTTGACTTGAACTGATTATACTTGATGCTGAATTGAACTATACTCCACCAAAATAGATTAGTGAAAGGGTCATTTAGACTTAATCCCATGCATGAGTTTGAATAACCCACAATTGCACCTAGACCCATTATGTTCTAGCAACTTGTAAGACTCACCCTCTATAGTAAAGGACATTTGCCATGTGAACAAACCTAGACAATTAACACCAAGCTTACCAAACAACCCACTCTATTTACATTGAGACAGATTGAACCTGTGGCACCATCAACATTACACTAGACCCACAAAAATAATGTATGGCATGACTATCTTTATATGACCTTGGACATTGTTGATATCTTATCGATTCATTGACCCAATTTGCAACACATCGATCCTGAAAATAATTACCAAATCCATGACATTTCAACCTTGATCAAAACTGCAAGGGCCATAACTAACCTAGTTAGCTTGAAATAAAAATATATCTTTTTATAAAATTACTTAGCAATAGCTTTGACCACATAACTTTTGGCCCAAAATGATTGATCTTTAAAAAGTAGTTTCGAAATTGTTTTAACCACAAATTTGGCAAATAGGTTATTAGAAAATAATATTGTTTTAAATGAAATGATTGTTTCTTAGAAATCTATATGGAAAAAGATTTTGATCACCAATTTTGAGTTTGAATTTCTTTTTCTTATTTTCTTCTATTATCCTTGATTTTTTTGAACATTGTGAAGCCTATACTTTAAAATGGATGATGTTTGTAAGAGAAAAATTTCCATTATTTTGTTGTGTCTTATTGAGTTCTAATTTTGATTGTAATAAAAGTCTAACGTGATTACTTCTTAGAGCACTAATTTTGTGAGTAGGTTAGCAAGGTCTGAACTATGAGGCACCATGCAAATTTACCTTTGATTATATGTCATCACTTTCCTATCATAGCGCATAATGGTTTCTTTCACTATGTTGTTTCTTTCACTTTATTAATTTCCATTTACTTCATCATTTTTGTTCATTTTGTCATTCCTTTTCACTTGTTTTCTTAATGTTTTCTCAAATTTCTAATCCTATCATCTATCATTGCATTCAGTACTTCTCTCAATTTTTTTTTCATAAGTCTTTAAACTAATTTTACATGTTGTCCCTCATGATTCTTTTAAGGCTTAGTAAATTGCTTTCAATTAACACCCAAGTCACCTTTTCTTTGATCTTCCATTATCATAATGACTATTTTATCAAACATCTTTCCAAGTACACCATCTCTACGTTATTAGTGAGGTAACTAGCCTTGGATACAACTTGACACCTGTGTTGGTCTTGGTCCCCTTTTAGCTAAAATTCCCTTGGATTTCTGCCTCGTGTGTATTACATATTTTGGTTTCTATGTTTATCATCTCATGTTTTATATTTATTGTATGCAAATTAATATCTTTGTGCTCATTAAAATTTCTAGCACTCGTTTGGCATCAAATCACTTTTAATTTTTCGAATAGAGGATGAGTATATTCTTGTTGTCCATAGATCTAATCTAAAAATCCTTATAGTGAATTCTATGTCTCATCCAAAAATGATTTGGATAACAATAGTTTTTGAAAACCCTTCCATGAATGCTCTTAAGAGGAAATCTCATTGGAAGAACAAGCATCACACTTGGATTTTTCATTTACGTGTGAATTCACTTAGATACTTAAAAAAATAGGAAGATAAAAGACATTAAGAAAAGCTCAAAATATAAATCTTCACTTGAGTTCCAAGATATTCGAAAGTGAATCAAGTAAGCCATACCATTAATTATGATCAACTTTGGGCACATTATCTTTAGAAGATTTCGTGAGCAAAACATTTAAGGAATTATTGGTTGTTTCCATTGGTGTTATGAAAGCTAAGCCTTGAAGTAGTAGGGAAAAGAATTAAAACCATGGTCTTGGAAAGGTGATGATGGATAAATTATATTTTCAAGAGAAGGAGGCATATTAATTGGTGAACTCCACTACATGGTTTAAGGTAGGATGTACCTCAGTGCTATGTAATTAAACTAGAAATCTATGTGCGTTTAAACAAGATATTTTTGTATATATGCATGATTCTATTTTATAGCATTTTATGAAGAGGACTATTGTAACTACATTTCAAAACAATTCCTAGATCAAATAATGGTGTAAAAAAACTTGTGATTTCATAATTGAATCAATGACAAGGTAATCCCTTTTGTTTTATTAAGATGGCAATTGAATTCGAATTTCAATTGGAAAATGATTAATTGTTTTTGAAAACTAGTATGCACCATGATTAATGCTCTAACATGATATAACAATTACTAGCACAATAGTACAAAGATAGTTCTTAAATCTCTATTATGTCATATGCTCTACAAATTCTACAATATTCTTCCATGTTAACAAAACCATAATTGTTAAAAATTGTAGCAAAGAAAATCATTTTACCTAGTGTATGTCATATGGTTTAATGGGAAGTCTTGGTGGAGGGCACTAGAACCATTTTCTACTGAGCTAGAGTTTATTCCAAGCCCATTATTTTTTATTTCCCTTGAAGTAGACTTGAAGGTGATCTATGACTAAGGAATCCATGTAGTGGTAAGATGATTTAGTATTTCTAGTATAATTTTGATATAATAGAAGGCTATAGTGAAAAAAAATCTTATGCAAGATGGATGATAAGTTCACCAAGCATGATCTTAATAGACTTTTCAATATTAATAGTCCTAAAACGTCATTGTCGATAAACTGTGTGTGCAACTTTGAACAAGGAAAAAGTTAAACCGAGTTCTTCCAAGAAGTGAATTTTTTAACTCTGAATGCAAAACTTAATCAAAATTTCTCAAAGTGTATATTCATGCCAAAAAAAGGTGATAAAAAAAGGATCACTCCATGGCTAAAAATTACTATTTAAGGGTTGAAACATTTGGCATGAAAGAGTTAATAGTTAGGTTGATGAATATGTTAGAGGAAATTAAGAATAATAATATAAAAATAAGGTTAATCTAAGCCTTAGATGCTTAATTCCACAAATTCTAAGATGAAAGTGGTATCAGAGCCAATGTCATAGGTTTGTGCCCTCGTGTGCCAATATAGGATGTTATTGGAGTGAAAAAGTTATGTCTATATGGATCCACCAATGTAACTAGCATGAAATGTAACATTCATATGTACCTATGACTTGCTTTCTTTTGGCTACTTAATCCTTGTGGGAGTTGATGTTTGTATGCATTCTTCTTTTTTAGGTTCCTTATTTTTACGATTTCAGGCCATGATGAATACACTATATGGCTAGTCTATGTACTCCTCCTTTTAGCATTTGTTTTTGAAAAAAATGTTGCTAAAGCCTATACTGATATCATGTCATGGATGATCATATAAATAATCATGCAATAAAAGCAAAAGGAAAAATTTAAGAAGGGACATGCTCTAGTCTCACAAAAAAACATTATTTAACATAAAGTTTTCCACCTATTCTGTATTAGTGCTCCCTTTATGGTAAAATTGGGTAAGCTTGAATTGAGTAAAAGGTCATTAAAAATAGAATCATGTTAAAATTTTTCCATTTGGGGGTACTTTTAGTAGTACTAGTGAGCTATTATGGTAATATAAGAGACAATCCCAACGTCGACACCAATGCTGTGAGGAATTTGTGAGGTAATTAGAAAAATTCTAAAAAACATATTTTTAAATCTCAATTGATATCTTAATACATACACAATAGTTTATAACATAGATACATTCATTGTTAACATTCATCTAGCCAAGATGGTGGTAAACATATATTGTGATATAACTTGTAGCCTACGTAGGCTGTGGTTGCTCTAAAAGTTCATTACAGGAAACTTTCTACATTACAAAACATCTAGGGGATGATTTTGATTACGGAGGTACATGAGAGTGTCAACTTCATGTGTAGTTTGTTATTCCTATCTTATTATATATGGTCAACTGTAGTAGCAACATTATTGACTAATTGTTCTATTTCTATTTCCTTATTATGGATCTAATTCTAGTCCAATAAATCCTAAAGCTATGAAATTGCATCCAATAGTTAAGTATTTTGGTAATTTGGTAGTCATTGAAGAAAAAAATTGAAAACTGATTTTTAATATTTATAGCACCATAAACTATGATTAATGGTTTCATCATAAGGGCAGTGACATGGTAACATGTTAATTGTTCATTTGCTTCAATGTCACAAACATTTAGTGGGAACAATAGATGATAGAATTCATTTGATCGACATCCTTATCTTGCATTCAATCATAACTTCTATATTTCATTTATTAGGAAATCTTTATTCTAATTTAGATACAAAAATCTTTAATGTACATATGAGATAAATGATTTTTTTATCCATGTAATGCCATACTTTCGAGTATCATCTAATCTCATTAACTTTATTAGCTTTGCAAATCTTTTATTTTCCAATGGTAGTAAAAGAAATCAAAAAAATTATGCTAATTCCATTATCCATTCCTACTTGAGGTTCTACCTCTACTTTCTCATGTAGAACATGCATATCAAAAACACTTCAAATTCGTGCTTGCAAAAGCTTATTTCTTTTACTAAACTAATGCATGAATGAAACTAGTCCAACTAACTATAAAATAGTACATGCTGTTTTTGTGTGTGACTTTAATTCTACCCATAGCTACTTGATCAAAGACCAAAACAATCTATTAACAAACTAATGTATATTTTGCAAGAGTTTAACAAAAAAACAAACTACTGAGGATCTTGAATGTTTACTCATGTTTGCCCCAAATGGTGCACAAAATTATCCTATCAAATCTGATAAAGCAACAAAAGTACAATAGTTTCTTCAACTTATTTTTGAGTTAGGATGGTAATCTTTTTCGTAAGTTCTCCATGATGCCTTTTGATAAGTTGTTTAGTGATATTTCTTTCAATAAACTATTTGATATGATTTAAGATGTTTAGAAACATCATAAAATCAATACTAAGCTTGATGAAGATTCACTTAGAGCATAAAACCACATGTTAGATAGGGTTTCTCTTAGTGGTTCATATTGAAGTCGGACAACTTATATTACAATTATAATTGAGTTGAACTATTGAATTTCAATTAATTTTTTTTAGCTTGCTAAATTTTTTATTTTGATATTAGTTTTAGTGGTTCACATAACTTCCCCATCGTAGTTTCACCCTTATCAACATATTGTATAATTTTTGCATGCTTTCAATAAGGATAGTATTTTAGTAATTTTTTGGTTTGAATTTTGGTTTAGTATTGCAGTCTATTTGAATCTCTATTATGGAATACAAAGAAAGATTATTTTATATTATCATTCAACTTTTAGAAACAATTTTTTCTTTATCTACATGAGAGTACAATTATAAGTTGCAGCCTAGCTACTTTAGGTGACGATTTGATATCTAATTTATGTTTTGAATTTATCTCCATTTTTTGTACTTTCATCACCACCAAAAAATCTTTAACCCTATTATCAAAATTACTCCTTGCCATCCTAAATTAACAATATTTGGCCATTAAAGACATTTGTCTTGTCGTTAGTTCTTTAAGTCCTAAGTGTTATAAATTATTTTGCAATATATTGCTCTCAAGTGAGCCGCCCCGAAAAATAGCTCAAGTTATGTTATCAAGTTCAATCAAAATCCCCATTAGGACCATGGTGTCACTAAGTGTGTATAAGTGGTTGCCCATAAATACTATATTAATCTTAACAATCCTTCCAATAAGAAACAATGGCTTCAATAACCCAAACGACATTTTATTCATCATTTTTTGTATAACATGCTTTAAATCTTCATGTTTAGGATTCATAGTTAGAAGTTGTATCCCATGACAACATCATTAAATGGCTTTATCTTAAACTTAATTAACCAAAAATCATTTTCATGTATAACTTTGATATTCCCTTATTAAAAATTAATTATTATTAACACAATGCATTTGTTTTACTCAACTAATAAATTTTTTATTATATATTTTCTTATATTCTATTCTATTTTATCTCTAACTATTTAGTATGACATGTGAAAGGAAAGTTGTTGATGTTGTCAACCAAAATTGTCAATCATCTATTACAACCAAGGAAGTTGGTAAGCATCATTTTCTAATTGCAATATAGAGACAACATTCTTGTTACACTCATGCCAACTTTTGTATATGTTTAATGTGCATATTCGTATTGTTGAAAAGGTATGTTTGCACCATTGTGAAAGATGCCAATATAATTAGTCTAATTTAAATAGAAATTTAGTCCATTTGCAATACAATTGCATAATAAGATGAACAATATTATTGACAACCAAGCACAAAAGGAAGATAGATACTATAGTACAAATAGATCATGTTGGTCTACACAATAAAAAACAAAATTCTTCACTTTCATATCTTTGAAGAATGTAGAGAAATGCGATACATTTTGTGAATTATAGAATCTAGTGAACCGTTCATATTTTTAATGTAATTTGCACCCAAGAATGTAAGTTAATGGCTTGTCTCTGTGGCTGTAATGTGACATATCGCTCATTGCAGAAGCCTAGAATAAGTGGTTTTGTTCTTGACCCCTGCTTTGAGCCAATTGATGGCACCCCATGCTATGGCATGACATGTTCATGTGTTGTAAAAGAGTCAGTTTTCAATGTAGTAAGTGGTGGACACATAGTTTTGAGTCATTAGCCATTATGCATTTATGTTGTAGCTTGACAAGTAAATGCCCCTCAAAAATTAAACTCCATGCTTTATGGAGTGGAATTTTGACCCCATGTTAGTGAGGCTACCCATAGAATTAAGCAAAAAAGGACTGGCTCAATATGCAACACAGATTGCTTAAAGCCTAAATTGTAATCGAAAGAAGGGCACTCAGTCACGAATCACTATCAAGTCCTTTAGAAGAAACATTTTTTGGAGGGTGACAGAGAAGTATATGGAAGTCAATGGTGTATATTGTCTAGGTGTATAACATTGTTCGATTGTTATTCCATAGCTGAAGAAGTTGATTGTCTTAGGCCATCGAGATGATGGGAGATCAACAAAATGTTTCCCATGAAGAAATTATCATCGTGGCCAGCCATAATGTTTTCTCTATTTTGGCTAGCATTTGTTGCATCATGTGAATTGGTGACCACCAATCAACTCCCCATCTTGCCTAACTTGAAATATGGACAAAGAAGTCTGACATGCTTGCTAGTCTAACGGTGAGCAGGCTCAAAATATGCAAGGAAGCTAGTTTGTGAGATCCTCATTCAAGAGATGATCCAATGACTAAACCAAATCTTTTATAAAGGGCTTGAGTGAGAACATGCATGTAAAAACCAAAAAGATTATTAACTATGCCTGAGTAGGGTGAAACCTAAGGAAACTCTAGTGGAGGCCCACAATGACGTTAATGTGTAAATCTATCATCTAACTTGGGTGCATGGGGCAAGACTAATTGAACCATCTAGTAGCTAGTTCCCTTCAAAGTTTCCCTCAAGATAGCAAGAGCCATAGTCAGTGTATTATTGGGTAATGTAAATGACTTGCGGCATTGGTGGTAGATTGCCCATAATCAATTCTCATACCTTAAATTAGCAGACATGCTCAAATTCTTTGATTAGTTTAGCTAAGGAATCTAGGCTCCAAGTGGGCCATTGTTTGTAAGTATAACTAACAATATGAGATGAACTAAAAGTTGGGTTGCAATGTCCAATTGTGCATTATCTTGGGGTTTACAAAGGATGTTGGTCAATTAAGATAGTAAGACCATGGTCATGGAAGTTGAAATCAACTAATGAGTGCATAAGCTTGTGACCCACCTTGCTATCAGTGTAATGCAACATCTCAATGACTGGGAAGGTTCAATATTGACTACAAAATGTAGAACATGGTCCCACTTGGAGTGTTTCATAATGAATATCTTGTTTATAGTAGAAAATATTAAAATGAGAACTTTGATGACTGATGGGGGAAAGGTTCCATATTAATGACACTTGGGAAGCCATTTTGCATTATCTTCTAAAGGGAGTGGAGTTAAAATTTTAGAGTTATGATGTGGCAATTGAGTGGGAAAGCAAGTGGTTTAAAGACATAGGTATGGGCCTTGGGAAAAGCAAATTTTCAAATTAAAGCCTGTTGTCCCTAGAAACAACTTAACTGGTGGTTGCACCAAGTAGTTGGAAGAGCACCACATGTTGAGCGATCTCTGATGTGCTTCAAATGACCCTTGAAAATCTAAATTATTGAGTTCCTTTAAAGGCTCGTCGTACTCATAGCTACACCATAACTTCAAGGTGACTTGCCTTTGATCAATGGTGAAATCTAGCAAGAGAAGTTCGTAAAAGCGATTCATAATTTGGCAAAAGGGTTGGCTCTAACGAATGTACATGAGTATCATACTCCCAAACTCATTTGGTGTCAGTGTATTACTCAAGTTGCTTGGGCGCTAAAAGCAGGTCAACTTATGTTGACTGGCAGACAACTTAGGAGTGGCCATTACTTGACCCTTCCTTTAGCATTGAACAATCAACTAAGAATTGGCTCAAACATGGGGAATCTGACTATTTAATTACAACAAAGAATTGTGATGGTCTTCGAGGATGCTCATGTAATGTGATTTCTTCCTAGTGCTCTAAGTGTCAAACTACCATGCATGGGTAAATGATGGGAGTCACTATGACTCTACTAAGGTAGCTAAATGTCTCGTCATCTAATTTGTGATACACATGAATTAAATAATTATATTCCCACTATCTGTTTTTATTATTCCAACAAAGCCACAAACAAGGGAATGAGCTTGGTAAAATAAGTAGACATCACTCATGAAGAAATCATCATTATTGCCTATCATAATTGTTAGCCTATTGGCCTTTTGGTTGAGGCACCACATCCATTGGCGATGGTTAGTGAGCTCGTCATCTGCTTATGAGTCAAATGGTGAGCAAGCCTATAAGGCATAAGAATGTTGATTAATAGGATCCTAATTCAAGGAGTGAGCCACCAACTAACTCAAATCTTTTATATAGGATTAGAGTGAGAATAGGCTTATCAGAACCTAAAAGTTGGTGAACTATGCCTAAGTAGGGTAAAACTTAAGGAAATCCTTATGGAGGCCCGTAGTGATACTAATGTGTAAATCATTCATCTGACTTGGGTGTATAAGTGAAAGGTGAATCGAAGTACCTAGTAGTTGGCCCCCTTCATAGTTTCCCTCAAGATAGTATGGGCCACTATTTGAGCTTTTATTAGGCAAGCCATTGAATAGAGGCTTCGTGCACTCATTGCTCATGAACCATTCTCATACTTTAAGTTGATAGGAAGGCTATATTTCAACGATGAGTTGAGCCAATAAATTGAGGCTCCATTTGGGCCACTTTTGGTAAGCATAACTATTGAATTTGTGATAAACTAAAAAGCTGGGTTACGATGTCCAATTATCAACTAATTTTGAGCCTTCAAAAAGTGTTGTCGATTAAGTTAGTAGAATGGTGGTCATGGAAGTTAATATATATTAAAATGTTTGTAACAGCACACTTATTGAATTAATTATTCCCAAAAATGGTTTGCAATTAAGCATGAGACCTATTTATGATCATCGACGCAAAGCTACGCCCTGATGAGTAGAAGAGTGCAATAGCAGTTACAAAATGTGGATCGTTAGTCAGTGTGGAGTATTTTTTGGGGAACATTTTTTGTGGTACCAAAATTCAAATGGCAACTTTGAATATTGAATAGGGAGAAAAGGCTCTATGTGAATGATAGTTCACCATGAGTTAACTAATCCTAAGAGATGAGGGAAACCAATCAAAGAGTTCCATTGGGCATTAGCTTCTAAAGGAAGTTGAGCTGAAATTATAGAGCTGGGATTAGGGAATTGATGGAAACAATTGTTTTTAAGATGTAGGTTCGGGTCTTGTAAAGAGTTAGCCTTTTTTCTTAACAATCTATTGTCTTAGAAAGGAAGAAAATATTAAGGTGGATTCTAGTCCAATTTTGTAAAATGATTTGAGAGGTATATCATATGTGAGTGAGAGCTTGCCAAATAAATTGTAACACCACTAATTTTAAAATTATTTTAGTTATTATATGACAAAAACATAGGGCCCAAACCCTCTTCTTTTCAATTCTTTCTTGGGTGGGTCGATCCTAGTAAAGGACATTGTTAGGTAAGAGATTGATTGGGGTGGAACATTTATTGATAGATAACAAAGTTGTCCTATGTAAAGCTCAATGAAAATAGAAATCTCATGAGGAACAAAAAGGAAAAAGTTTGTGTGATTATTATTTCTAGTACAAATGCGAACAATGAAAGAAAGGCCTACCATTCCTCTAAGAATTCAAATTTGTTGCTAAAGGTGTTAGAAAAGTCACCATAGGGATAATTGGTTTGTGGTAGCCAAGAATTCATAGCAATGTTGCTTTATGATTTTTTGATGTTAGCTCTTCCTATCATTATGAAGAAAATTTATCGAGTGTTGGTTAGTCACCCACCAATAGCTAACATGGCCTAGGTATAAACCATTTGTGTAAGATGTTAGCTTTACCCTATTTATGAATGTGTCAGATAGTAATTTAACCTTTTATTAGAGGAACCACTGATTCACCCAATTGTTAATTGTAGCTGAATTAAATGCTAGGGCTTCAAGCTATTCTATAGAGGGTTAGGACAGAACACCTCTATGTTAGAATCCATGCATAAATGTGATCCTCAGGGCCATTGTTAGCATGTTAGCCAATAGTAGTGGATTTCCAATCTAGAGGTACACAACCATAGGCTCACTTTATGTCATGGAAATCTGTCTGACATAACCACTAAAACAAATGGTTGTTAAGTATGAGAATAGTGGATAAAATCCTTTATAGATGACTTAAATTTGTGACGAGAGATTATAACTTGTAAATTAACCTTACTACCATGATCTACAAATATCCTACCCTTTATTGTTGTAGATTGATGCCCTTGAAGACATTGACATCACAAAAGTTTCAAAACACCCTTGCTCACTTGTAGGCTTGTTCACTTGCTTACTTTCTCAGTTGCACAACTTGCTCACTTACTGTACTTGCTCTTATTATTGTGACACATCATGTAGTGCTTCATGTAGTACTTCATGTGTTACTTTATATGATAATTCATATGATACTTGATGTGATACTACCAGATTCATGTCATACCCCTTGGAGGCTTACCTAGGTGTAATGTTGAAATGACTCACATTGCCCATCACAGATTTTAGATGGTGTAACATGGGAATTCCAACACTTTGCCCTTTTTACAAATTGTTATGATCCACTAGAACCCAACCTTATATCATAACAAATTGATCCCTATAAACCCAAAGATGACACATAAGATTCAAAAATTTTTGCTCACTTGCTCGCATCCATTATTAAAGAGATGCCTATTATAGTTTTACATCCAGATCATAACTTTCATCTTTTGTACCATATTCATCACTTGTCATTACTTGCGTATGGTTGTGGATTCACTCTATTGGCTAACTTGCCTTTTTCCTTGATGGAATTGTTGCAAATTGCAATCTATGAGGAGAAATGTGCATGATAAAGCAGCCCTTCGCAAAGCATAAGTTAGATGGTGTATATTCACTAGAGCTTTTGCATGCATGGCTATGGCCCAACCCATAAGTTAAGATATTTGTGCTCGTGATAGAGCATTGGGCACATTTTAGCATTATGCTCATGTGTGGTGACCAATCCACATCTTCCTTTCTACATCCTTTGCTCATGGATGGTTGGTCTAATGAAGTGTAACTTTATTTTAGAGGCATTATGTTTTGCATGCTGTTCACCTAAGGATAAGGTTATTCCATATTTGGAGACTTACCCTCTTGGTATAATTATTGTAATATGCAATCCATAAGGGGAAGTGTGTAGCATGATGTAGCACATAGTGAAGTGAGTGTTTGATTGTCCAATATATGCTAGAATTTGGGCATGCTAGGATTCCACTCTAAGCACTTGGTACACTACAACATTGTTCATGCAAAAGGAAGCCAATCTTCTTGTGCCTTGTGACAACCTGTGACCATGATGAGTGGGCCCACAAAGTGTAACTTTTTTGGAATTGTTAGCAATATAGGTGTTTAGTGCATGGATAAGGTGATGCTCAGTTGGAATTCTTGTCATTGTTCTCGTTTGAAGTTCCACACTTTACCCTTTACATTGAGCATTATTGTGTGTAATGTTTCCCTTGTTACAGTGTAAGCTTTGTGCTACCATGCATACTCTATAGTCTCCTTCCCATCTAAGCCTCTACCATTCATGGAGTGATACGTGGTCAAGTTTCCATGGCTAGTATGGAGGATTTCTTCACACACATCATTTTGTTTCTGAAAGGCATAACTCTTTTCAACTATTTTCATCACTTAGGACTATTAATGTAAAAATTAGTGTCACTCAAATTGAGACTTCACTTGGTGTAATGTGGAATGATCAAACCATTCTTATCATTCTACTCATTATTTCATATGGTGTTTGACAATACCAAAGTGAAACTTTTGTCGTGCAAAGTGCACTCAACAATGTGTTTGTTGAGCATGTTGTTGACTCTACATGGCGTGGTACTTGATGTCAAGCCTCACTTCTAAGTTGTCTTCCTATGCATGTGGCATATGGGGCCCAACATGTGTGACTTGTTAGTTTTAGAATTACAAGGGAGGGTTGTTGTCCAAGAATGCTTTTGTCAAATAACAACTTTTTAGAAATGAAGGTATGGTATCCCTACTTGGGATAATTTGCTCTCCCTTTGTGGAGTATCACAAGACATGATGAACATGTCAACAGTCACATGGGGTGCTACTTAGAACTTTCTTTTGTATTTCTACCTAGTTGATCATGTCAATAATCATACTCATTTCATAAAGTTTAAGCCATGCATGTGTAAGCATGAAAAAGTTTAGACATTGAAACTATAAATGGCTTATTAAAATAATTATTTTTTTCTTGATGATACAAGCTGCTCAGATATCCATTTCAATTATAGAGCCAATACATTCACCAAACCCCAACTATTTTGAAGGGATGCATTTATCAGATAAAAGGTCAAAGAGGGCTTTCACCCAACTCATCAACATTTCATCATAACATGATGGATCGTGTGACCTCTATGCAGACTATACATCATTTAAAGTTCCATCATATCAATGTTTGATGTTTGGATATGGGACTACCATGGTGCCAAAGTGTGATAAAGAATTAGCATTAATTTTAAAAGAGGGAGCCAGAGAGACAGTTACCATCCAAGGAAGGTAGCAAGCACACCAATTACCCAATCTTGATAAAGAGAGTAACAATAAAAAAAATATTGAGCTCCACATGTTTGATAATTAGAATGAGTACATTCTAAATTCCTTAATGAGGATCCATTACAAGGAAAGTTTAGTGTTAGTGGCCATGGTATATCTAGCTCAAATAGAAAATTTTCAAGTTGTTCTAGATAAAAAAAAGTCATAAATGGAGCTATCTTTCTGCTAATTGATCTACCTTTCGGGTGCACCACATACCCTGATTGTTTTGTCAATGATGTGGACTAGAATTAGTTGGCTAGGTCACTCCCTTAACATTGTTACATTGAAAACGTTAGTGCTTAATGCAAGCCCATGCTCTAGATACATTTATGTGGGATAACATCATAGGATTTTGCACTATTGTGTAGGCCATTATGATCATAGTAATGATTTCAAGTGAATGTCATGAGCATTCATATTTCATTGTTAGAGGTGAAATTCATAGATATATGATAGAAAAAAAAGGATGAAAAAATCTGCCAATAATGTTTTATTAATCAAGAATAAGTGGTTTGGGCTTAAAGACAACCAAATCTCATCCTTATGTCCACCATAAATGATGCTGACCAAGGATAAGCAATTGTTAATCTTTGGACTCTATCATCACCTCATAAGAAATCAAATTCTTTGGGTTCCTTCATAATGTAATGCTCAAAGTCTAAACCACACTTTCCTTGAGGACGACTATACATAAAATCATTAAAAGGACAAAGTTTAAGAGATTTGGGAATGACTATTCCCAAGTCTCAAATAAAATAACACAAAAAAGTGTGATGAGCAACCTAGTCTGTAGCACTATTGCCTTAGGCCTTTAAGTGGGATAGTATGAACAGCTTTTTACCCCTGGACATACGCAATTGCCCTATAGTAGGAATTATTATTTGCTTTAGACAAACCTTACTATTTAACTACAATGTAACTATAGTTGAATCTAATTCAAACACCACTACCTTAGCATCAAGAATTACAATTCTCAGTTCCATTGCTTCAAACATGGCAATAATTTGCTTGATAGAAGTTAACAAGAAAGAAAACATTTCCTCTACAATAGTAATCAGTTTACTTATGTCATCCCATGAAACAATACCAATTCTAGCATTCAAGTCATCTTGTATAGTCGTGTTGCAATTAAACCTATTCCAACTCGTTGGAGGAAGACACTAATAAGAGGTAATAAATGGCCCGCTAAGGATTCCTCAACTCTTTCTTGATGTGATTGCAGAGTTGTAACAACTAGTAGTTATAATGTGAATGTTCTTTTGTTATATAGTTGAGTTGAATACCTTTTCCATATGTGCCTACAAATTCTTAGCACACCAAAGGAGGACTAATGATAAGGTAGCATAGTGGACTACTTCAGAAGTTGTAGCCACTCATGCAGTCATAGCTATTTAGTTAAGGAGCTCAAAAAAGGAACTGACATCCCTATAGTTGTTCCCTCAAATTTAGCCCAAGAACAATATAGAATATAAAATGGCAAATTAGCCAAGAATAATTTTTGAAACTTTTTTGATTCCAAACCCCATACACATTAAGTAGCTATGCTACAAATTTTGGATTCTCCACATCTATGTTAAGATAAATTGGTCAAGTAGTAATAGGAAGGATGGAAAGACTATTATCCAACAAAAAGGAAAAAAAATACCCACAACATCCCACCAAACTACATTGTTTGTGGTGTAGAGGGTTACAATTTGTGTAACATACTTGTATGAGATGATCAGTGAGGAAAATAAAAATCATTATTTTTCATTACGTATTTGTACATGAAGGACTAAACCTACAAATAGTCTTCCAGAGAAATAACTCACAAATTGTTGTTTACAATCAACACTGACTACCAAGTTGACAATCTATGAACACTAAGTCCTCCATAATCCTTACATAGAGTTACCATTTCCTTATATGCATAACATATTACACGAATAATTTCTTCAACTCAAAAAAAATGTAGGTAGGAATTAATGTGTGGATTAAGTAACAAGATGGAATATTAGCAACCATTAAGTTAATCATGACAATATGGCACATCATAATCACCTTATTGTCCATCTGGGCATTGTTTTCAACATGATTAAAAATGAAATTGAAGCATTTTTTCTAAAGTTTGGTTATTACAATTGGTATTGTTAGATATTTTGATTGAGTTGCTCGATGTAGATGTAGCTTTTCTACAATACTCTTCTTAAACATGTAGTGCATCACCTTGCTGAATAACACTCTTGATTTGTTTAGATTTGTCACTGATACGATGATGCCCATACTACTCAATAATTTCTTCATTGTAGCACAAGTTATAGGCATTTAAATCATGAATTCATCAAAATATAAGAGTTAGGTAATCAAAATGAAAAATGGTCAATCTTAAACAAAATATTGGTAGCATGATCAAGCTAACTCTGAATAATCCATGAGAAGTGCTTTGACAAAACAGTGAAGAGGTATGGTGAGAGAAGACATCCTTATTTGTGACCATAAGTTACTTTGATCCATGGTAGATGGATATCATTAGACATAACCTCAAATCTTGGTTAATAAAGTGGGATTTAATATAATCACATAAAAGAGTAACGAACCATAAATGCTTTACCATATACCTCACAAATTTCAAATTTACCTAGACATAGGCTTCATTAATATTGAATTTTAGCTCAATCAGTCCTTCTTTGGAAGTAGATTGGTGCAAATGGGTAGTGATTTGCTATTGTAAAAGAATATTATTAGATATACCATGTCTTAACACGAAAACAACTTTTTCTTAAGTAGTGATATCATGAAGCCCCCCATTTGGTCTTGCCACCAAACTTTTGGTCACTACTTTACAACAGATTGCTCAAGTTTGGATGCTCTTTGAGCTTTAGAGATATGTTTGTCATTGTGTTTTTCCATCTTTTTGAAATAAAGCTATCTTTAAAGAATTATTTTACTACTATAATAATGGCCATTTGTGTGATCTTTTGATAACCATACATAAACTCAAATGAGAAGACATCCATCCCAAGGAATTTATTTCTTTTAATAAACATCACCATAAATAAGATCCCATCATCACTAGTTGGAAATGCAGGTGTAGCCACATATACATTATTAATAGTTCTCTAAGCTTGGAAGGTTTGAGGAGGCTCACACTACACTTGGCTACACCACTTCTTATTGAAATACTAGATAAAATTTCTTTAATCTAAGTTGGGTAGGCGATTAGTTCCTTGATATCATTTTTAAGTTTGTTGTTATAGTTTCTCTTGGAAGAAGTGGTAGATGACACCTAAAAAAAATGAATTTTTTGGTCCATAAGTGTGGCCTAATTAAGCTTAGCATATCACCACCAACATGCTTCTTCTAAAGCCAAGGTTGTGTGATAAGAAGCAATACATTTTGCTAAAATATAATGTTTTGACTTAGTTAAGTTGTTCATATGTTATTTAAGTTGAAGCACCAAGATTTCCTCATCCTATTGATAAGGATGCAAAGAATGTTATGAAGTTTTGTCACACTCCATTTCTTTAATGTTATCTAAAGTAAAAACTATGTACAAATCTCACAACAAAGGACTGAATTATTATCTTAAAACTAATTTTATTATTTTAAATATATTATTTTCTCAAAAATAATTTTATGTTTATAGGAAAGTTTGATTATATATATATATATATATATATATATATATATATATATATATATATAAATATATATATATATATATATATTATTTCTTTAATATGATAAGAAAATGAAGATAAAAAATTAAAATGAGACACCAAAATGTTAAGATAGTTCAAATCAAATTAGAATCTACATCCACCGCAAACAAAAATGTTAATTGTTTACTTAAGGTTCACCTCAACCAACTAGCCTTTTTTCGTTCAACTATAGCCTTGGCTTTTAAGAGCTCAATCTCGAACTTTTGCAAATGTCGTGCAATGCAACCCAAGAGAAAAAGAAAAACACAGCAAGACGAAATAAATTTCGTCAAATCTGTAGAATTATTTATGCTTAATGGAACAATGGAAAAACAGCTTAAATTTAAGAAGAGAAATGAGAATTTGAAGGTTTAGACGTGCAAGGCTTAGATGGAAAAATTTGAAGATTTAAGTAGAACTCGTAGTTACTACTAGAAGAATTTACACTAGTAGAATATTTAGGAGCACTTTGTTGAAATCTCAAGATTAATCCATGTTTATTAGTTGTTTCATTTATAATAGTTAGATATTTATAAAAAAACTTTTGATTGTAACTATTAGAAAGTGAAATAAGTTATTATAAAATATGTAGCAAAAGAGCTTAAAAAGTTTTTATAGACATGTTAAAATATTTTTTTCAAAATGGCTAATGTAATGGCTAAAAAATAAGTCATTAAGCAAGATGGACTATAGTTGTTGGATCTGATCAAAGGAGATACAGATTGTCATATCTAATGTTGAGTATGCAGATGGGTTATAAATGGTGAGATCAAGATAGATTTCATCCGGGCCATCTGATGATGTTGGATGAGATCTAGATTATTTGAATTGATACAAAAGGATAGTGCCTTAAAATCAACAAGCTAAAATTCTATTTTATATAAAAAAAATTCATCAAAGCATGGTATACATGTTTGTAATCCTTGAAACATATTGAACACTCCATGGTTCTTTAAAGACCACTGATTCACCATCCTCAAAGGTGCATAGCTTCTTCATTAAAATTATACCTTTTAACACAAAATAAGCCCATTAGAATAAAATTCTTAGTATTTAATGCTTGACTCATCAAACACAAAGGAGACCTAACACTATTAAAGCATTACTAAATGTAGTGGATTGACTATCCATTGGTTTTCCTCTAATGGTCCTTTTTTAAGAAACATTCACTACCCTAGTTGATTGAGGAAAGCATAACCATACCCTTTCAAATTAGGTTCTTCTTTTAGTTTTGCCCAATAATGATTTTCAAAGCTATATAAGTAATATGTAGTGCTTTAAGCCAATATATGGTAGATATGTAATAGTGGTACTCGAGAAGGCTTACATATTGTTGAAACTCAAGAAAGCTCCATCCAATCTTTTGAAGATAAGACCACTTCCCCCCTTTTTACTGCACCAAGTAAAGCAATTCTTAATAAAAAACCAAGTTAATCAGATCCAATTCATGAATAAAGCTAGATAATACATACTTAACCTGGTCATTTCTTAATTTTTTCACTTTTGTTTTCTACCGATGTAAGTAAGACATTAAAGGCCCGTACAACAAGTAGCTTTCCACCAAGCTTATATAGTATTTTTCATTTGATCCCAATCTTGCTAGTAGTTTATATAGACTTGTTATACATACATAGAACAACACTACCAAATCTCATTGTTGCCATATCTCGACAAGATAGTAACCACCTGTGAGGAGTAATCCATAATCTAAAGTTAAATTTAATTCCCTTATAATACTACAATATCCCTAAATAACCCAATGAAAGTTTGAACAAAGTAATTCCTATTTCTACAAAAAAGTCCATCCACCTCACACCTATTAAAGGTCTCCATATGAGTGTCCAACACAACAACTATGAATAACCTATTCTTCCCTGCCAAATGTTGCAAGTAGCCATCGGATTCAATTCTTTATTCTTATGGATATTCCACTCCACAAATGAAATCATAATTTTTTAGAAAAAATACATTACCCCAAACAACAACCATTTATTTTGCGACACACTCTATCAAAAGCAAATATGCATTTTAAAGGCATAGCAAAACTAGAATAGCATGTAGAACAAAGACAATTCATGAAATTAATCACATAATATTGATACAAGAAGCTTTACCAACTTAAGTTCTCATAGTTCATTGTTAATAAGATATGAATCTAGCTAACAATGTGAAACCCCACTCCACCCTCTATCAAACAACATAGCATATGACCAATCCCACCATATTAATAATCAAATAAAAAATTGAAAACCATCTGGTGTTGCAACCACCCATACCCACAACTTAATAATGCCACATCCTAACCTACTTTACAATAAGTTACACTTTTCAAGCATGTTGGTGTGCACAATCTTCCCTTTTTTTGGGAATGTACCAACAACTTTCGAATAGATTATTTGCATCTACTATTACTTTATACTCATAGTTACCCAAATCCTTGTATCTTATTACAATGTATTCCAAATCCACACTTGAAATAGAAGTTAAATTCTAGCACCCAAGCATGTTGTATCATTTAATAAAGCATTTTGCTTCCTTTCTTGCATATTAGTGAGTCCAAATAGAACAAATGAGAGTGTCCAATAAAGTAGGCATGAATAAATTTAGCTCACTCGGCCTCTAGACACATCCTGTCACATCTAGAGCACTCCATGGCCAGTTGGTCACCATTTTAAAATACATCAAATAGTTTCCACACTCATAAGGCAAGGTGTGCTCACTACTCTATTATTTTTTAATACTAATTGATTTGTAACACCCCACATCTTTGAGAAAATTATTGTCTAATCACCCATATTTCAAACTAGAGTGGTTGATTTATACATTCCTCTTTGTGGCTCTATCAACTGATGTTGAGAAAGCAAAGATGTGCATCATCAAAACTATGTTAACTATAAAGGTAAATGAGTAAAGCAACATCTTTCCAAATATAGATTTATCATACTTTGATGAATGCCTTCTCAACCAATCTCCTTTCATATTTATAGGTCAAATCATAAATAGTAAGATTACTGTGTTAACATTTTTCTTAAGAACAAATTATTTTAGACAAAGCAAAGACTCTATCCCCCATTCATGCTAATGCTCATGATAAGATCTCACCATCCTTAGATATTCACAAGTCCACGTTGAGGTGGGAACTCTCACCCATATAAACTTTTTGACAAAATTCATACAGGTCCACTATATGAAGTTGTCTCTCAAAGTCAGATTCTTAGGCTTCTTGGGCATGTTAGAGTTGTTGCTATATGAGAAGTGATTATAGTAGTTTATATAATAAAAGTCAACTAAGTTGTTCGACTTGTTCTTAGCAAAAATGTTCAGAACATACCTTCAAATCCATAGTAGCTCATAGTTTCTCAATCCAAACTCCATGAGTATAGGCCCAAGAATTGCATTTGTACTTTATTTCTTATATAACCCTTACATCTATTATGAACAATGGAGAAATTTGTAAACCTATTAATAACCATAGCTAGTATAAAAACAATCTTACTTCCCCCTCCTTATAGTTGTTATCATGCTCCAATCTAGACTAATCCTTAATCAAAAAATACTCCCAATGTAAGTAATCTAATACATCTAAAAATTTGTGACATGTACGCCTAATGCAACCAGTGCAAAAGTAATAGTGCTAAAAACCTCTTTGTCCCTATTTTGCCATGTCATAGAATGCTTTAATCACAACAAATTAAAACCATAAAAAAAAATATGCTTTACAAATGAGAGTCAACAATAACATAGCTACATGGTCATCCTCTCAATTTCTTGGATAAGTGAAACAGTTTCTCAATGCTCCACCTAATCTTATATCATCCTATTTTTATGCAACTATTTGTTTTTTGATTTTCTAATTTACTCAAGAGTTCTCCCACTTTTTATATTTTTTGTTTTCCTTACCTTAACAAAAATCACTCAAATCTACTTTTTCCCATTTCTTTGGCAACAAGTAGGACCACTTCATTGGAGGACTAAAATTGCATGAGAATTCTACATACTTTTCCAAATTCTAAACTATTTGAAGAACCAATGGGACCTTCCTCCACTATCATGTTGCATGATGGACTATGCCTTTTATTAGTAATAGGTTGAACTCTCCCGAAATTTTCTACTTTTGCACCCATTTGGGCTTCAATGTTCCTCCATTGTATTATTATTGCCAATTATAGAACCTACCCCTTTGTATTATCTACATTGTATCCACATAATTGTTTTGTTTTTTGACTTACTACCTACATTTATCTTTACCTATTACAAATCCTTCTTCTCTCTATTGCATCAATTATCCTCATTTTCTAAGGTTAAACTACCATCTAGGGTCCAAGCCCTTGTCTCTTCTCCTCATGATTCTTTGTACCCACTAGCGTCAAGAGAGGCACCCCATTCTTTTTCTGATTAGGTTCTTTATTTAAAGGACTTTCTTTTAACTATAGTGGCCATTAGTATCGATTCACAGGAGTGCCTATTAATCAATACTTTTACACTATATAGTTTTCAAATGTTGATTTTAATAGACACACTAGCAAAGAGTGACCTTTACATATTAGTTTCCAACCATTAATCAAAAGAGGATCTTGTATTGCTTTGGCACTATGTCATAGATTCTTAGTGTTTCAATACCATAAGAGAATAAGAAAATGAATCTAGATTGGAGCACACATAATCACTAGAGTATTAGGTTTAAATTTAGGTGTCCATTTATATAACCCTAATTCAAAGCCAATAACTTACCATGGCCTTAAAAAACTACACATATTCTTTATATACAATTGAATATAAGTACAATATACAAACTCCCATCTATGAAGTCCCTAATCCAAAATCCTCTAAAATGGCCACACCTTTATTATAATATTTGGTATATTCGTCGAAATGTCAAAAGGCCTTTTTACACTCTACCCACAAGGTTGAAGTGGTGGCAGTGAGTTTGTCATTCACATGCCTCATTTGATATATGTATTTCATCACTAGTTATGAAAGAGTTATCCTTTGGAGCTTGCATCTTAACATCTAGATTGATTGGTAACTATGAGTAGTTAATGAGGGGACCTCCCATCAATGTCAGATTAATAATTCTCATTCTTTCTCTACTGAGCCACTCTAAAAGCTGACTTTAATTCAATGAAGTGATTCAAGTTTGTCATTCTAAAAATTATCTTCCATGAACACTCAACATTTTGACACAAACCTTATGTCTAGCCACATAAATCACCCACATCAGCACCTTTGGGACATGGAGATTTCTCTTGTGAGTGGATGTATAATTTAGTATTTTCATTCCAACCAAGTTCTTTATTCAGTAAAATTAGTTTTTCCTTTTTCTATCATGTCCCTAATTCCCTATGTAATTCCACTATTAATGTACCATGCAGCCATAAAAGAAGCACCCTCGTCATCCTCAAACATATTCACATTATAGCAAGGCTTGCCTAATAATGAGTTTTCCATTAATAGCATTAAATTCCTTCATCCACTCCCTTAAAATCCATCACCAATGTTCATTAGAGCTCAAACAACAAAGACAATCCAGATTCTAGAATGTCCACCCAAGGGGCATTATTCTTAGAAGTATCACCAATTGGCCTCTAAACCTCATCACTAGTAATTTGTGATGAGGATATTTGCACTTTATTTTTTTCTTTTTTTAAATCTTACAATATTTTTTCCTACCATAGATTGTTACTCCTCACTATGTACTAAGAGGATTATGAATTCTAGGTCTATTTCAAAATTTGTTGGAACCAGAGTAAAACATTAAGATGCCCATACTATCCTCTTAGTGAGCAACTAGGATTGGCCAAAAATAAGCTTTACTATTGCTGTCTCCATCTTCCATTATTTTTCCCTTCCTTCTACCACCAATGTCATTGACCAATAAATTGTACGTCAGCTTCTGTACATACGAGACCATCCTGCACATCCACTACACCCATGCATCACATTTTTATGTCTTTGCAACTCTATGTATTTGGGTTCCTTGATAAAGAAATACTGAAGCCTACAACATGCTTTGTTTAAAGATGTTGAAACATATAATTATTAAGAAGACCAAGTTGAAGTAGTTTGAGAAGGTGTAATTCCTAGGTCCAAAAAATAATACAATAATGCATGATAAGTGACCTTGTTTGTGACATTGTTGCCTTGGCACTTTTCGACGGATAGTTTGAAAGACTGCATATGCTCAACATATGTAATATCACCAGGATAGGAACCTCAATTCTCTTTAGAAAAAAGCAACTAGGAGACTATAATAATAGTTATAACAAAGTCTAATTCAATCACTACTACTTGGATATTAAGAAGTAAGATTCTAAGGAGTTCCATTGCCTTAATAACCAATAGTGAGATCATCTTCCATAGCTATGCGAAAATTTGTTTTAACACAACTCATGAAGGAGGAGTGAAATAAGACGTACAAATAGTCCATCAAGACTGTTGGAGCTCCTATTGGATCAAGTTGGAAAGCTAAAACAAGTAGTAATAGAAATGCAATAATTAAAAAATTTATTTGGATTATAGTTGAAGTGAGAACCTTGTTTTTGTGTTCCTACAAATTCTTATAAAGCCAAAGATGAAATAATGTCAAAGTAGCAAACTTAATCATATGAGAAATAGTATCCAACCACACATTCAAAGACATCCAGTTAAGAAGCTCAACTATTGAAGAGGTATCTCTAACGTTCAATCCGTTGAGTTTGAAACTGTCATTGGTAAAGCTATGGACTTAATTTATTTCACATTGTGGCACTCCCACAAGCAATTTTACAAATCTTCAATGACATTATAACTCCACAGACAAAGCTCAAATGTCTTAGTCCTATTTTTGCAACCCAAAGAGCGAGTAGGGAGAAGATTTGACATTAATCACAACAAGAAGATGTTGACCCGAGGCTACACCTATACTTTCCAAATCAATGTGGTGTCCTTGCTAGTATAATTTTGGCTTATATGCATATTGTTGTAAGTGGTGTTTCAGTCCAACTCCTTCTCATCACATAATTACAAGTGTAACACAACCTTTTCATTTGATTTAGCCTAAGGGGGTTTTAAATTCTAAAATACCAAATAATATGCAAATACATTATATATTTTATTATAATCCCTTGCACTAAGACTCCTTAAAAAACTTTACTACAACTATCGGATGGTCTACTCACATGTTAAGATTAGTTGGCTAAATGCCAAGCTAATTGTCCAACAAAAATATTAACTTACATGTATGTGATGCACCATGTGACATAAAGAAAGTATTTATTGTCATAATGTATTTAGACCTAAAGGACTAAATTAAAAAAAAGGCTTCCATAGCTATAACTCACCTTAAGTATTTTGTAATCAATGTTATCTATCAGGCTAAAAAACTCTAGATTACCCACCCACACTTGTTAGGAATAATTACCATGTCTTAATAGGCATAATGCATTATGCTACAATATTTAAATAACTACAAAGGTAATGGTGCATTAATTTCTCCAACTCCATAATAAGGCTACTTAGATATAAAGAGTGAACTAAGTAACAAACAAGAATAGCACCGAACACTTAGTTTATAATGACAGTATAACACACCATTGATAGTGGCCTAGTCATCCATCTTGACATAGTTTTCAACATGATTAATGATGAGATTGGAATCTTTTTTTTTGTAGTTTTGTTTCTACAATTGCTATACTTAGATATTTTGGTTAAGAATCTTAACATATATATAATTTTCATACTATCATCTTTCTTTGCTTGCATCTCATCCCTTTGTTAAATAATAGTAATGATTCATTAAGATTCGCCGCCTCACCTAAGTGATGCCTATACTACTCCATAATATCGTGAATGGTCCTCACTATGACATAAATATAAGTGCATAAATCATGATGTTATCAACATATAGAAGACGTGTTATAATAGGAGAGGATGGGCCAATGTTGAACCCAATGAGGCAACATGCTTATGCTAGTACTGAATGACACATATGAGATACTGAAACACTATAAAAAAAGGTATATTTAGAGAAGACATCCCAATCAACCCTTGGATACTTTTATACACTTTATATGGATACCATTTAGCATGATTATAAGTCTTCATGTAACAATACAAGCATCCATCCAATCACACGAACAAAGTCAGAACTACAAATGCTTTAGAATATCTAGCCAAAATTTTTAGTTGACCTTTTTTAGAAGTACAAAAGGGTATAAAGGAAACCATTTCGTGTGCAAAGAATATATTAATATATATAACATGGCTTGGTACAATAGCTACTTTTCCCTTGTAGTAATATCAGGAAGCACCATCATCAGTCTAGCCACCAACATTTTTGTTATCACTTTGCAAATCACACTACGAAGACTAATGGTCCTGAAATTCTAAGGTTTAGATGCACCTTGAAATTAAGGGATAAAAATAGCCATCATGGTTTTCTCCTATTTGGGCATAAAGCTATCTTTAAAAAAAGGTTCCATAATTATGACAATATCAACCATAGCAAAGTTCCAATAACTAAGCACAAATTTAATAAAGATGTTATTTACAGCATGGAATTTATTTATTTTCATAGATAATGCCACACTTCTGACCTCATCCTCATTGGTTTGAGCCGTCACTATGGCCACCTGATCACTATTAATAATTCTCAAAAGTTGAAGGGAAGAGATGGCTCATATTTCCTAAAACTACACTTCTTATTAAAACAACTATATAAGCGTGTCTTTGATCTCAATTGAGGATGCTACCAATACCCCACTTTCATTTTTAAGTTGATTATATAGTTGCTCCTTGATGTCAAAATAGTTGATGCCAAGAAAAAACATGTGTATTGGTCTCCATGGGTGGTCCAATGAAGCTTGCATGCTATCACTAGATGCTTCTTCTAAAGCCATGACGTTTAATAGGTAGCAATACAATGTGCTAAAAGATTATATTTTAGCTCAGTTAAGCCATTCATAGATTCCTTAAGTTGAAGGCCCTATATTTGGTATTCCAACTGATGATGCTTAGTAAGGAAATTACCAAGCTTCATTCCATTTTTTTAATTGCTTACTAAATTTACTGGATAAGTTATTCATTTGGTTACCTCAAACAACCAACCCCAAAGTTGCATAAAAACCATTAGTTGACTACGAAAAGGATAACAGGATATTTTCAAACAAATTTCTTCTATTAAGTTAACCCAATAAGGATTATCTAATTTGTGTAAGTAATGGGCTGTGATTTGAGTCAATCCGAGGAAGATGTGTCATTGTAATACTTGTGAAGGCTTACATACCATCAATATTCATGAAAGTGCTACCCAACCTTTCATAAATATAGACATTCCCCTCCTTATTACACCAAGTAAACCTCTTTGGGTTACTTGAAAAATAATGGTCGAAGCCAATGTAATTCTTTTCTACAACGGATTGATGCATAAAATCAATAAAAAAGATAGTTGAAGTGATTTGAGAAGGAGCATTCCCTAGTCCCAAAATATTCAAATAGAAGAACATGACAACTATTATAGTGCACACCACTATTTCTTTGGTACTTTTGTGGGAAATTTTGATGGACTTCATACCTAAATATATGTAATTATACATTTGTAAGAACTATTATTTGCTATAGACAAAAGCAATAGGTTCAATACAACAATTGTTGCCGCAGAATGTGCTTTAATAACCTTTACTTAGACATTAAGAAGTACTAATTTAAGAAGTTCAATTTCTTCAAGAATAAAATAATCTCCATGAAAAAGTTTAACTTTTAAACAAATGCTTTTTCTATAATAGTAATAAGTTTACGCATGCCATCTCGTACAGCAATACTAATTTTAGTAACGAATTCATAGTACACAACTATGTCATAATTGAATTTGATCCAACCCATTGGAGGAGTGGTCCAATAAGAGGCAACACCCTTTGGCTTCCTTGATAAAGCATTGGTTGAAACCAACAACATACTCTCCTTAAGGAGCTTCATACATAATCATAGTAAAAAGATAAAATTGAAGTAGCCAAAGAAGGGACATCCCTTAGATCCAATCAAAATCATGCAAAAGTGTGTGATGAGTCACCCAATCTATAGCACTATTGCTTAAGCACTTTATGTAGGATAGCTTGACAGATGACATACCTTGAACATATGCAGTAGACCCTCAGTGGCTACTTTTGTTTGCTTTAAACAAAAGCTATTGGTTCATCATAGTAATGGTTATAGTAGAGTCTTATTTGATCACTAATTCTTGGACATTAGGAAGTAGCATTCTAACGAGTTCCATTGCTTTAAAACTAGCAACAATCTCCAAGTCAAAATCCACATTTAAAACCCAAGCTTTTCCTATAATAGTAATTACCTTGTTTGTGTCTACTTAAATAATAATTCCAATTCCAACATTGAGAGCATCTTGCTGAACTACATCATAATTAATTTTAATCCAACCAATTGAAAATAAGAGTCTAATAAGAGGAAACAAATTGCTCATCAAGGCCACAACAACTTTCACTAGACAAAGTTGAAGAGATGAAACAAGTAGTAGTAGTGGTAGCAATTTGAATATTTCTTTGGATGGCAGCGAATTGAAGAACTTTAACTGCATATGTTTGTAAATTCCTATTAAGCCAAAGGTGAAATAATTTCAAATAAATGAGCTTAACCATATAAGAATTACTAACCATCCACACATTCACAAACATCCAATTAAAAAGCTCAATCAATAAAGTAACATCTCTGTCGTCCACCCCACCAAGCATGAAATTGTCATTTGCGAAGTTGCTGAGCCAAAATTGTTTTGCACTATGGCACTCTCACAAACAATATTTCAAATATTTAGTTGCATTGCAAACATACATAATAAGACCTGACATCTTAATCCCTGTTGCATGAATGCAAGTGTTAATAGGAAGTAAATTTAACATTAATTTTCATAAGAAGATGTTAACCTGAGGCTACACATGCACTTTCAACCTCCCCCTTAGTTGAATTCTTGCTCATATGCATGTTGCTGTAAGTGGTCTTTGAGTCCAGCACCCAATCCTCACTCGATTTGAAGCACAACACATCTCTTTCATTTCTTTAGCCTAAGCGAAGTACATAATCAAAAATGCCAAATTAAGCACAAATAAATTTTTTAATTTTGTTGTAAAAATACACACCATGCTCCTTTAGCAACTCCAATACAAATGCTGGTTTATTGACCTCCATTATAAGATATGCAAGCCATGAAGCAATAGGAAGGATGCCATACCAATTATCCAATAGGAATGAAAATAAATTACCTATAATAATCCTCCAAACTATATTACGTTTTTTCTTGTAGGATGAGTTATTATGTTACATGCATGTGAGACATTATGCGACATATAGAATGTATTGCTTGTTATAAAGTACATAAATATGTCAGACTAAACCCATAAACTATTTTCTTCAACCATAACCCATCTATAATGTTTTGTAATAAATGTTGAATATCAGGTTGACAAAATTTAGATTCTGAGTCTCACATAGATTAGAAAGCGTTATCCAATCCCAGTAGGCACAAAGTATTGTGTTGCAAACAGTTCCACTTGAAACTTGTAAGTGAGCTAAGTAATATTTAGGAATAGTAGCAAATATTGAGTTTATCATGCCATATGTATCACCATTGATGGTGACCAAGTAATCCTACTTAACACATAGTTTTCAACATATTAATGTTGAAATTAAAGTCTTTTTTCTATACATTATTTGATACAATTTTTATGCTTGGATATTTCAATTGAACCACTTGTTGCATGTGTAATTTTCCCACTATCATCTTCTTTTATTTGCCTACTTGCTAAATAATACTCTAGATTTGTTGAGATTCACCACCTGACCTAAGCGATGCCCATACTACCCCATAATAAGTTGAATGGTCCTCACTACAACATAAGTTGTAGATGAATAAATCATGATGTCATCAACATATAAAAGGTGTGATATTGTAGTGGAGGAAGTGCCAATCTTCAACCAAATTGAGTAAGCTTACTCAAGCTACTACTGAATAAGCCATGAGAGATACTTATTCATACTTATTAAAGGGTATGATGAGAGCAAACATACCCACCTAAGACCATTGGCTACTTCAATCCACTATAAGTGGATACCATTAAAAATAATAACAAAACTTCATATAGTTATACATACTACAATCAAATCACACCAATGAGTAAAGAATTGCATATGCTTTTGCATATCTAGCACAAATGCTTAATTGACCATGTTAAAAGCATGGCCAAATCACACTTTTCAAATAGAGGTTCAAACATAAAATAAAAAAAAACATAAAATTGTAGTAGTTTGGGAAGGGGCATTCTCTATTTCCAAAAAAATCATACAAAAGCAAGTGATGCACAACCTAGTCAGTTGTACACTATTCTTGACACTTTATGTGGTATAATTTGAAGGACTACATACCCTACACAAAGATAATTACATTATGCTATATATGCCTACTCATTATAGATGCTAGCAGCCAATTCACTTTGATAATAGCTATTATAAAGTCTAATTTTATCTCTGCTACATGAATATTAGGAAGTAGTATTCTAATAAGCTTCATAGCTTCAAGAATGGTAATAGTTTCCATGGTAAAAACTAAAGTTGAAATCAACAATATGCCAATAATAACAATAGACCTACCGAAGTCATCCCAAATTAATATACCAATTCGAGCATTTAATTATCATACATAGTTGGATCACAATTGAGCTTAACACACCCCATTAGAGGAGCTCAATAAAAGGTAACAAATAACTATAGAAGGCCATGGGAATTGTCATGGAAGGGATTATAGAAAGGGACTTGTAGTGGTAACAACTACAAAAAAATGAATACTTCTTTGAAGTGTAGCAAGGTTAAGCACATTGCCCTACATGTCCTTGTAAATTTCCATTAAACCAAAGGTGATATAGTGTTGAAGCAACAAATTTAATTACATGCAATGTAGTTGAGAGCCATATATTCACCACCATTTAGTGAAGAAGAACATTTAAAGAACTAAAATCCTTGCCATTAACCCCACCATGCATGTGATTAGTGTTTGCAAAGCTTCTCACCCAGAATCTCTCATTGTAGGACAATCCCATAAGCTACATTGTACATCATCCTTCACCTTATAGACCCATGGACAAGGCGCCTACATCTCAATACCACTTTCACACAATTATAATTGAGTCAAAAGCAAATTAAAGATCCATTTCATCATGAGGACAATGACCTAAGGTTCCATTTCTAATTTCCAAACCCACATAATCTCCAGTCTAGTTAAATTTTGGCTCATATACATGCTATTGCAAATGATTTTTTATTCTAGAACCATTACCTTCCTATGTTTCAAGTATAACACCTCTCTTTCATTTGATTTGTTCCAACGAGGATGCATAATCCTAAACACCGAAGTAAGTGCAAATAAATTTTATATATTGTTTTTGTTTAACACATCTATCCTTAACAAGTCTATTACATTTATTGGATGTTCCACTTCCAAAAAGTAATTGGAAAAATGCCAATCTAATTGTCTAATCTGAATTAAACTTGCTTACCCTCAACATTCTACTTAAACATGTTATCAATTGTCGAAGGAATCCTAATGCTGAGTATCTTACACGTTTGCAAAGCACTATATTGAACATAGAAATTATTGTTTATCATAAACTACTTGGATCTGAATGTCAAACCCAAAAACAACTTCCTGAGGTACAACCTACCAATAATGCTTTGTAATGAAACTAGTTTTCCACATGCATCAGGTATATAATTGCTAATATTTGAATCATTTCACAAGTTCAAATGCTTTAATTTCCTCATCTCATAAATAATGCCATAGAGAATAAAAGAGTGACTAACAAATATGCAAGAATAATAGTGAGCATAGAGTTGACCATGAAAATATGCTCCATCATCAATAAAGACTTAGTTGTTCACCTTTACAATCAAGTTTCAACTTGATCAATAATAAATTTGATGTGCTTTTGCTACAATAGGTATACCTAAACATTTGAGTTTAGTAACTTGACTTGTATGTATATTTCCTATTGTCATCTTCCTTCAATTGAGTTTCACCACCTTTGCTAAACAATACTATGGATTTGTTAAGATTTACCACCTGACTATAGTGTTTCTCATTGTTCATTGTAATGTGTCAAATGCTCCTCACTATAGCACAAGCTACTGGTCCATAGATCAAAATGTCATTAGCAAATAGAAGGTGAGTAATCATTGTAGAGAAAGGGCTTCTAATCCCAATCAAGGTATTTTTTGCTACCTGGTACTTAATAAATAAAGAGAGATACTTACATATAATGGCAAAAAGGTACAATAAAAGTGGATACCTCTACTTAAGACCCGTGGTCACTTCAATCCATTGAAGATTGATCCCATTAAACATAATCCTAAATCTTGGGATAGTGACACAAGTCTCTACCTATTCACATAAAAGATTCAAGAACCACAAATGCTTTAACATATCAAGCCTAAATTTTCAATTGACATTATCATAAGCTTGGTCCACATTAAGCATTAGTGTCATGAAACCTACTTTAGGAATAAATAGGTAAATACTGGTAGCCAATTCCCATGTCAAAAATATATTACAAAATATAGTGCGTCTAACTACAAAAAAAACTTGTTCCCATTCAATAATATATGGAACCACCATAATTAGTTTACTTACAAAACTATTAACCACAACTTTGTATATCACATTGTAAAGACAAATAGTCCAAACTATTCAAGTTTAAAAGCACCTTGAACTTAAGGAGATAGAATGAGCAACATGTCTTTCCAACTTTTGAGCATACAACTATCTTTAAAACTTTAATTCACAACTATGATAAATATATGCATAGGTAATATGGCCTATCATGGAGAGAGCTTTGAATCTCCATCTAGCCATGCAATTTTAACTTGATCAACAAGAAAATTGAAGTTTTTTCTATAATATAGTTTCTATAATAAGAATGCCTGAATTTTTCAATTGAGTAGTTTTGTACAATGTAGCTTCCTAGTAATCATCTTCATATGCATGCATTCTATTACATTACTAAATTATTTTTATTTTTTAAGATTAACCGGTTGGCTTGAATGTAGCTCATACTATTTCATGATGTCCCTAATGATCCTTGCCAGAACATAAATAGGCAAAGCATAGATTCAATTATCATCATCATAAAAATGTGAGAAATCATAGCTGAATAAAGGATACTTTTGATCTTAACCATCATTGTACGCTCCATCTACTGCATAATAAGATAAGAGAAACATTCATATACCATAGAAAAAAGTTATTGCGATAATGGACACCCTTGCTTAATACCCCACGTAGCTTCAGTCCAAGAATGTGAACCACATTTAGCATAATTTGATTTCTGTGTGTAGGGATGCACACCTCAACCTAGTCAAACCAAATATTTGGAAAAAAATTTCTAAACAAATCAAGCAGAAACTACTAATTGACCTTATCGTAGGCTTAGTCCATATGCAGCTTAAGAGCCATGAGACCTTTGCTTATTGCATATGCGTTCATGAAAGCTATCATCTCCTATGGTAAAATTATATTGTCAAATAAAACTCAACGAGGCATAGAAGAAACTAGTTCCCTCGTAATTATTTTGGGAAGCATCATCTTTAATGTACCCACAAAACGTTTAGCCATAATTTTGTATTTCACACAGCAAAAACTCATCGATCTAAATTGTTTAGGTTTTGAAGGACCTTAAACCTTCGGAATAAGAATGACTAACATATCTTTCAATCTTTTTAGCATACATCTATAATTAAAAAATTGTTTCATGGTTGTGACAATATCTATGCTAGTATTATTCGACTCCCTATGCACAAACTTTTCAAAGATGCCATCCATGGCAAAGGGTTTATTTGTTTTAGTAAATTAAACAACAATCCTGATCTCATCATCATTTATTAGGGTCATATAAGCTATTGCATCCTCATTATCAATAGTGTTGTAAGGCTAGAGAGGTGGACAAATATATTGCTCAAATGAACCTCATTTCTTGTTACCACATTGACTTTAATATCATTAGGGGAAGCCACCAATTCTCTACTATCATTTTTATGTTGATGAGTATAATTACTTATGTTGGTAAAAGTAACCACTTCTTTAAAGAAGTACATGTTGCAATATCCAAGGTTAGCCCTATGTAAGTTGGCACACTACCATCACCAAGATTTCTCTGAACTTATAGCCCTATGAAACGAGGCTATATGTTAAGCCAAAAAATTATGCCACTTCTAAAGCTTCTTTTATAACTTGCAAGGCAAGCTAAGGATAATGCCAAGTTTAGTTACACTCACTAGACCAACTAACATTGATAATTCTCTAATTTGGTCACAGGATATCCTATACATCACATAATTATTTGATGCATATACCACATATGATCACCAAGAGAGGATTCTACCAACGGTCACCAGGATAGACATAACTATCAGGATGCCTTCATAATCTCAAGCTCCACCCATTTACTACATAACACCACAATACCACTAGAAAAACTAATTAAAGGTTGGAAAAAGAAGCCTCAATTCATTTCTAAAAGCATTTTTGTCGCATGCCTGTTGAAGTTATCTACTCAAGCTTCCAATAAAGCAATAATGATACACCATCTTCACTTATAATGAGTTACAAATAGTCTCAAACAATTGCTACTCTAACACCTCAAATGTTCAAAACTTACTACTACGATCATATATTGTTTGATGGAAATAAAATACTTGCACTTATGCAACTTACAACTATTAACCACATAACCAAAGGAACACTAGGAACTTAAACACCAGTAATAGTTGAATTTCAAGAAAGAAGGCCAAATGGTCAAGCTAATTTTTACCATTCCACATGTTTTGTAAGTCTTAATTGAGATTCTTTGCCTACAAACTTTCTCCTCTACTTTAAAGTTAGTATACAAAATCTAAGTAAATGAAGATTCTCTTGCCCCAATAAGGGTTCTCTTTGACCAATTCTAATACCACCTAATGAAGTTGACACGTAAAAGTAGCATACTAATGCTCTCAAATTCCACATTCTTAAGTAAACTGAAGCACATTTATTTATTTAATGTAGAGGAAATCTCCCAATGACTAAAACCCTATAGCTTTTTTGGTGTAGTAAAATAGCATTTAGCACTATAGTAATTTTATGAGTAGAGCAACGGACACTCATAAAATCTTATTACCACCATAATTAACAACCATTATTGCCAATAATAACACCAAGATGTTTTTGTAGCGAAGATCTCCATGAACTGTTGCTCCTCGTAGGGGCCATTTATAGTCCTTCCTTCACTACTCATAGTTGATAAAATAATATTTCAATTAGCCACCATATTTTAGATTCTAGCTCCATTAACTCCATCCCAGATTCCTTAAGTTGAACCTCTTAGATCTCCTACTCAAACAAGTTAGGCTTATTAAGAATATTACCAATTTTAGCTAAACTCCATTTCATTAAATCTAATAGTACTCTAATAAATTTAGAGGATAGATAGTCCGTATGGTTTCCTCTAACAATCCTATTCCAAGCTGCATACATTGTATTATTGAATGTGCAAATGATAGCCATATGTTTTTTTGCAGGCTTTCATCTCTATTTTATTCAATAAAAATTGCCTAAATAGAATTAGCAAAGGGTAATAATCCAGGGTTATATAATGAAGATGTGTTACTATGGTGCTTAGGAATGCTTATATACCATCACTATTTATGAGAACTCTATATAGTCTTTCATATATATGAGCATTTGCAATCTATTATTAGACCAAGAGAACATTTTCATAACAAATCCTAGGTTAGTAAAATCCTAATCATTAATGAGCCTAGAGATCTCATAGAGCCTACCCAGCACAAATCTTATTTTCATCTTTCTTCTTTTTATATACAAGTAATATGTTAAAATCCTCTATAATAATCAATGGTCTAACAAGCTTTGTAAATACTCTAATTTGCTTTTAAGCTATCAAATAGATCATACACTTTTTTGATTCATACACCACACAACACCTCAATAAAACCACAATAACCCTTCACAATTTAGTCAAATATTAGACAAAGTTGTTCCAATTCATACACAAATGTTGATCCACCTCATGCCTATTAAATCGTCTTGGATGATTACCAAGTTCTACAAATAGCTATGAGTTTTTTCCTCTTATCCCTCAAATATTGCATACTAGAAACACAGCCATATATTATTAGCAAAAAATGTGCGCCTAGGTAAAAATGCTTACCTCTACAACCCTCTTGACCATGCCAAATCTTAATTTAGATGTAGTTGCCTTTCATAACAATGTTTGAGACTTAAACATCAGTAGTAATAATAGCCTTGTAAAGAAGGCTAAAGCCTCTAGCTATTGTTTACAATTAAGAAAATATTTTGTAGCTCATTTTAGCTCCTCCTCCTAAAGAAATCCTCCTCTATCTTAATAATAAAGTACCATTTCTAGGCAACTAAAGAACTGCTCACCCATATAAGAGTTTTGTTTGAGAATTTTTATGACCTTCCAATAAAGGTGCTTTACAAAAATAGCACACCATTACTTCAAATTTGCTCTTGTAGTAGTAAGTTGTTATATATAAGCTTCTTAAATGCAAAAAAAATCATCAAATGGCTAAATAACTATGGTTTCTTGTGCGTGGCAATATAATTTTTTACACAAAAGCTTTCAACTAAGCTGACCAGCATGCACTCATCAAATCAAATAGCCGCAAAGACTAACAACCACCACTAGTTACAATATCTCTAGGAGTTCTACATTGAATTCATCTCGAAGAATTATACATCCTTGTTATGGATATTTTGAGTCCTATTTGCATTCTTATTAATCACCATATCTTGGCAAAACTTAATGTTGCATTTACACAACTTGTAACCATAGACAAGTTTGAGCTAAGCTTGAACCTCAAGATGATCAACATGTAAGTAATTGAAACCTCTAGTTTTTATGCCAAGTAAACTTATCATGATTAGTAGCATTAGAGCAAATCAAAAGTCAAAAATTTTAGCCAAGGAAAAAAATATGGAATTTAAATATATTTGTGATTAAGTAAATATTCCAACTGCTGTTTGAGGTCATCCTCCTCAAGACAACCTGCTCTATCATAAAATTAAAGTATCAAGTTCAAGAAACTAAAGAAGCTCTTTTCCATATAAAAATTCTATTCAAACAATTCTATGGCTAGGTAATAAGCTTGTTTCTTAAAAGTAGAACTCAATTGCTCCAAATTTGCCCCTGTTATAGTAAATTAAAGTACACAAGATTCTTTGATGCATAACGAATCTCCCAATGACTAAATATTGTCAGCTTTCTAAGCATGTTAATTTAGTATTTTACATAAAAGAATTTAAAGAAGATGGCAAATGAGCACACATCAAAAGTTAGTCACATAGATTAGCAATCATCATTGCTGAAAAAATCTCCAAGAATTTTATGTAGAAACTACAAGAATTTCACGTCCCCTCTATTGCCATTTTGAGTCATTGCAATACTACAAAAAACAAGAAAAATTTGCATCCATGTTAAACATGGTGTCTTGACAAAACTTAATGTTGTTTCTCTCTACTAAGTAGTAGTAGCCATGCTCTTTCCAAGCTTAAAACTTGTGCAATAAGATCATCACCAAGAAGGTAATAAAAAACCACTGGTTTTCATGCGAAATGAACTTCATTTAATTAGCTAACCCTTATATGTCCTAGCCGAAGTACCTTAAAAATCATGACAACATAAAGCCTTAAAAATTACTACGTGTAGTTTCCAAGTGCAACTCATAACACCTTAGCCATCTACAATTGCTCAAACGGTCTAGGTAAGAAAATGCCCTTTCTCCATATTTTTTGAATTCCAATGTTTTTCTATAATACCACAATTTTTTGTTTTTTAATTTTCAAACTTACCTGAAGCAATCACCTCTATTTACTTTTCCTTATTTTCTCTATAAACTCCAAATTATTACATAGATCTTTTGCCCTTTTAACAATTTTAGCCAATGCTACAATAGTGGATGGACTAAGATTACCTAACACTTCCACCTATATTCTCAAAATCTATACCTTAATCTATGAAGAGTCACTACAACCATCATTCACAACCCTATTAATTCATTAACAATGCTTTTTATTTTCATTAATTTCATCTTCCCTATGCACAATCTATTTTTGTACTTGTTTTATCTTAGATATATGCCCTTTATGCCAATCATTCTTTGGTTAGATTGTGCCCCTATCCACAACTTTCTCTTTAACTTCTAGCTTGTAAAGCCTAGTCAACTCTTTCCTAACTAGATCTTTGCAATTCACATTCTTCCTTTTATTGTGTTGCTGTTAACACTATCCTCTTCCTATGTTGAACAATCATCCATGATGCCAAACCAATTGTTTCCCATCATGACCTTTTGTTTACAATTTCACCTCATTCATATCTTGATCAGGTAAGATCTCAAAAGGAGAAAAGCTTTTCACTAAAATAGCATTATGAACAAGCTCACTAGATATACATAACTTGGAAGCATGTCCCACTTTATCACAAGTGAAGTAGATAAAGGGCAGTCCTTCAAAATCAAACCTCCAAAAAGAGTGGCCCAATTGTCCATTTTGCAATATACCCACTCTAAAGAGCTTACAAACTCTTACAAAGGATGATTTTTGAATGTAAGCTGTCTAACATTCGATCTGAATAGAGTTGCCATAGCTTTAACAATGCACTAAATGCTCTTCAAGTCTCAATACATAAAGGATATTATCGAAAATCAAAACCATATTGGACCACACATAATCACTGAGGTACTAAGCTTAAATGTAGGTGTCTACATATTTAGTCCCAATGCAAGCCCCACAACTTGCCAAAGAGCTCCCAACTACATAGAATCTCTATCCATAGCTGACTCAATGTGCAAACAAAAATAATCAACTATGTTGGAGTGCTTTGACAATCCATTGAGAGGATAAACAACAATATACACTATGCCAACAAGATCAAGCTAGTGTTAATGAACTGAATGACCACAAGCCTCTTTGAAAGGTAAATTTTGTCATTTATTATGGAGGTATCACTTGATGCTATCATCTTCACATCTACATTTACTGACTTCTCCATGTAATTATGAAATGAACCTTCAATGCAAATGTTGTTGTCACTATTTGTTCTCCATCCTTCTAGAGCATCCTTGAGCTCATTGTAATTTGACTACATGCTAGTTGCTTTCCATTCAGAGAATTTTCCTCAACCCCCTTTTTGACATTTTCTCAAATAAATTTGATGCACCTCTGTTGATCAGCTACTTGAGTTCTAAAGGGACATCTAGCATTCTCCTTTAATAGAATACATAATTTTGTAAGCTTATTCAGCTTTAGTTCACTATTATGCCCACTTTGCAGCTAATGCATCTTGCATCCTAAAGGATTCACCCTCACCATCCTTAGAAGAATTCGTACCACATCAGACATCCTTTGACTCGAACACATCTAGTGAATTTTCCACAATATTCCTCACATTTTATTAAGTTCCACTACAATAATGTGCTAAACAACTAGTTGTAAGGTAATTCCAAGATCCCAAAAACTTTCTCGTCTAGTGATGAGAGCCTCTTCCCCCATCACCCATGCCCAGGATGCTTGTACAACGACTTTAATTTTAATTTTGCAATCTTTCTAGACTTCATGCCCATCATTGTTCAACACTCTACATAAAGTACACAAAGAATTGTTGATACTAGGTCCATTTTGATGTTCTCTGGTAATAGAAAATGTGACACAAACAAACCTTCCAATGAGATGGGCAATTCTACCTTTAAAAGATTCCATCAATCACCAATAATTTCATCAACCTATAATTTCGTTACCAACACCTCTATTCTCCTACAATTCCAACCACTTGCCAAAATCTCTGTGTTTTAGATGAAATTTTAGGATCCTTGATAAGGAAATGGCTAAAACATGCAACATACTCTCTTGTGGAGGTTCATAAATAAATGAAAAAAAAATGTTGAAGCAATTTAGAAAGTGACCTTCCCGTATCCAATAAAAAAATCACACAAAATAACATGATGCACAATATAATCGATTATTGAATGACCTTGGTGCAGTTTGTGGGAAAGTTTTAAGGACTGCATTCCCTACACAAAATTAATAATGTCTCAATGAGAAGTCTGCCAATCCATATCATTTAGACGAATGAGAAGTCATAACAAGATTTTGCTACTTGAAAAATTAGAACCATCTTTGAAGAGTGTTGTAATGACTGAGTGATGTGCACAAATAATTGGTGTACGACAACTATTCAATGTCACATTCTTTCATCGTATGTGCTCTTTCTTCTACATGGTGCCGATGTTATGGAGGATAAACAATAACTTAATGACATTATCATGCATGAAAAGAGAGCAAATGTTAAGCTAGCAACAAGTTTAGTGTTCATGACCAGGTTTTGCGGGGCATGGATATCAAACATTGAGCAACTCTTGACAATGAATATCTTGGTTCTGACAATGTTGAATAATGCAATAAGATGTGATACGTGTTATGAATTGTATAATCTTTTGAACATACCATTTTTTGAATTCAAGCTGTATTGATGGATGCAAGCCAAGGGAATAAGATGTGCATCGCTCTCCGAGCTATGGCATAAATTGAAGCATTAAGTGATGGTTAACAGTCCACATGGTTAGAGATGTATGCCACTAAGTATTATGGTGTTGACTTGTAGGAATTAATGTTACATTCGAAAAAGTAGGTGGCCCTAATAAGTCCAACTCCTTGCTCCTTAGTGTGGAATTATGCCCTCAGGGTAAATAAGGCTTGTCACTAAGTTTAAACATATAAATAACTAGAGAAGAAGGAACTCATAGAAATTCTCTTAGTAATGATGAGAAAAGAATGGTCAAACCTAGTAAGGAAATCAAGCCACTTGAAACACAAATTTTATTGTAGAGAGGTGTCCTCAAAGTTCATTTAAGTAAATCTAATGATTAGAGGATCCGGGGCATAATTCCCTCATCGTATTCACAATCCCTAAATAGGTAGGAAGCCTCCACTACTTTGATGAATTGAGCTAAGGAATCTAGGTTCCAAGTGAGCCATTTATGATAAGCAAAAATGGAGCTGTGGGACGAAATAAAACCTAGATTATTATGTGTAACTATATGCTAATGGAAGTCCCATAATCGCAATTAGTTAATTAATATAGCAAGTTGTGGTTATGAAAATTTAAATTTCCTAAGGAATGTGTAAAAGTTTAGCAGCCTAATTGTTTATCCCAAAAAATGAATAGCACTTAAGTGTGTGACCCACATCTTGCTCTTAGTGCAATTCATTGCCTCGATGATTAAGAGGGTACAATGGTCAATAAAAACTGAAGAAAACAACTGCATGTCGAGCATCTACTGATGTAGATCGTTGTTATAGTAACAAATATTCAAATGAAAACTTTGAAGGCCAAAGGGTGGAAAGGTTCCATCTAAATGACACTTGCATGTGTTATTTAAAGCTAAGAGATGGAGGAAGCCTATTGAAGAGTGTTATTTGATGTGGGTATAAAAAATGACTCTAGCTAAAATTCTTGAGTTGGGATGTAATGGTCGATGAAGACTTCAGGTGGTCTAAAGGCATTAGTGGGTGCCAAAGAATTTTTATCATTTCTTCTTAATTGTTTGTCAACCCTAGAAACTACTTTGCTATTGGTTAACCAAAGGGATTTGATGAGCACTACATGTTGAGTGGTGTTCGATGCACCCTAAGTGACCAGTTAAATTTCAAATGGCCGATTGCCTTCCATGCCAGGTCATACTCATAGCCAAACCTAGTCTTCAAGGTGAACAACCTCTAGTCAATGGATCAATGTAAATAGCAAAAGTTTGCAAATTGTGTCTATATCTTTAGTAAAAGGGTTGGCTCTTTAGGTTGGGTCAATGGTCTCAGTATTGATTCCTTCAACTGTTAGTGGATTTCTCATGCTACTCACATGATGAGAGTGGGTAAATGCATGCTCGCTAAGGGACTAATTCAGTGAGAACCCCAGGGGAGCCTTCTCTAAGCATGAAAAAAATTACTCAAAATAGGTACAGGCATAGGAAATCCAACTTCTGCATTATTCACTGCAATTTGTGCATGCTAAGTTGTTGCCTTAGATCCACAATACTACATATATGATTATAATAAAGAGTTACTTGAATTGCAAAACTATGCATGTGTGATAAAGAACGACATGCATTATAGCACTATGCATGTGGTGAAAGAAAGTCTACATGTGCCCAGCAACATCCAGTGTGTGTGATTGGTCAAGCTTGAAAAGCATAACTTTGCCTGGGGATTTTAAGCACTACAAGCTACTAGCACATGGATAACGTTAAGCTCTATTAGGTGACTAGCCATATTTCTTAACAAAATAGTTTCATTTGTAGTCCTTAAGGTGAAACATCCTATGCAGGGCATCCAACAACAAAGTGGAACTTGGATGGTGCAATATGTGTTTGGTTTTGTGCACAATTTGTTGTAGCCCTAGCTACACACTATTGTTACTAGTTGCAATAGAACAGTGGATGCACTATAATAGTGTGTGCATGCATAATGACTAGGACACATGTGCCTTGTAGCATCCTTTATGTGCTGTAAGATGCTAGCACTTGTAGAAGGTGATGCCTTGTTAGGAAACTTGACCCCATCCTCATCAAAATAATCACAATACACAATCTATAATAGGCAATGTGTGCCATAGTGTTGTTATGGTGATGTAAAAGTTGGATAGTGCAATATGCACTAAAGTTTGTGCGTGCTACGCTACACCCATAACTAAAGGAGTGCAGCAAAGAACTATGCATGTTGTGGCATTGTGTGCATGTGGGAAGTCAGTTTGTGTATGCACACCTCCATCCATTGGGAGATGTGGGTTGCACCCACAAATTGTAACCTTTTGTTTTTCAAAGTTTTAGCACTATGAGCTATTGGTTCTTTGGCAAAATTGTCACAATATGCAATTCACAACAAATAATTTTTGGCATGATGCAACCTAAGGTGAAGTAGAAGTTGGACAGAGCACTGTGCAATAAGGTTTGTGCATGCTTAGATATAGCCCTCTATGTACACTACTATAGCTATGCATATAATAGAGCACTTTATACACTATAGCACAATGGACTCATGTAGTATTGCACTTTCCACATGCATGGCAATGTATTGTTTGCACATAGGGTGGCCAATCTGTGCATTCTACATCGTCTAATGTGTATAGTTGGTGGGGTCCCAAAAAGTGTATCACTATTTTTGAAATTTTTTGCCATCTAGACTACTGACACATTGATATTATGTTGCACTATTAGGTGACTTGCCTTCTATCTTGACAAAATTATCACAATGTGTAGTCTATATGGGGTAATGTGTGGCATGATTTTGTTTGTGGTGAAATTGAAGTTCAATGGTGCAATATGTACAAGGTTTGTGCATGCTAGCCTACACTAGTAATTGTGCACTACAGCATTGTGCATGTGCTTAACAACCAGTCCATGTAATCCGAGTAGCACCCTATGCATGTGGCTAGTGTCACCTGTAGAGTGGGACCCTTTTGTTAGATTTTTACCAATGCGTGTAGCTAGTGCTTGGAAAATTTTATGTCCTATTAAGAGACTTACCTTAATATTTGATGGAATTGTCACAATATGCAATCTAAAAGGATCAATGCGTGATGTGGTGTGCCCAACAACATCATGATAGTTGGATAGTGCAATATGTCCTTGTGTTTTACAAGATTTATCATAGCCCTAGCTTCATGTTATTGTAGCAATGCATATGTTAGAGCATTCGACATGTATTAGCACTAGCAGTAGACTGTTCACTTGTGGTAGCCTGTGCATGCACTCCTTTTCACATCCAATGTGCACAACCATTGGGTCTGACTGTGTGTATCTTCTTTTGGGATTTTTAACACTAAGCTTTTTTTGCATGGATAATGTGATTCGATATTTGGTGACTTGCCTTTCTCCATAACAGAATGATTCTAACAAGAAATCTACGACAATGATCAACATAATGCCGTTTGTGATGAAACAAAAGTTGGATGGTGCAATACGTGTTAGGGTTAGTGCCTGTTCGGTCTGTAACCACTTGTAACAAACCACTATTCACACGAGATGTAATCAGTTCGCAAGCAGCTTGTTACCTTTGGGCATAGTCAGTGGGGCTAAAAAATTATAACATTTTTTAAAATTTTTAAATCTTATATTACTAGTGCATAAATAAGGTGATTCCTTGTTGGGAAACTTTCCTTTCTCTTTGAAAAAATTGTTGAAATATGAAATCTCCAAGGGGCAATGTTCTTCTAGGTGCAGCTAACTATGCAGCCCATGGTTGATTGGAACTTGGATGCTAAAATACAAACTAACGTTTATGCTTTCTTAGAATTGTAACTAAAAATATGCAATAATCCACTATATGTGTGTGTAGTAGAAAGTTCGTGTAAGTCCTACGACATCCTTCTTGAAGCTGGCGTAGTGCACAAAG